>JARBWK010000004.1:14545336-14942836 GCA_030556195.1 Anolis apletophallus
TTTGGCAAATCATTGCATACACTTGGCTTACCAATCAGGGCACAGCATTTACGGCATGTATGCTAGCTTTATTTCTGGCAAAGAAAGCCAGCTACTCTATAGCTCTTGCTTGTGCATCACTCTCCTCTGACTGTACTCCTGCTCAAAGTACCAACTCTGCTATATCATAGACACACAACATATATAGACAGACAACGAGCTACACAATTGGTCGAGAGCTCACCTCGACCCGGGCAGGCCTCGAACTCATGACCTTCTGGTCAGTAGAGATCTTATGCAGCTGACTCAAGAGCCAGCCGCGCCACATTCACATGAAGCGAGATAATAAAATGTCATGGTAGTTAAAGGGATTTTTCCTTTGTGAGGGTAGTCCTATTAGAAGGCCAAGTTGGTGAATCAAGGATCTCACTTTATGAAAGAATTGCATTTTCATCTTGCGTTCTGACAGCTGCATAGAACTAGAACCCTGAGTCAGTGGCACTTACTCTATATTTTGGATATATAGTTTCCAAAATGTCTGTAAAGTATACATTGCACATGTGCTAATATAACTATCTACCAAGCTATGGATTTTAGATGCTGGTTTGATTATCAGGAGTGTTGTGCATTTGGGGTAAACCTTGACTCATTTCGTGTCCCAGCTTTTGGTGGGGGCCCTGCTCCCTTTTTGGGAGCCTCCCGAGTGGGAGGGCAGATATCTGTTTTGCTCTGGGGTGCCAAAGATCGGTTTTTATCGGCCCATTTGGGGAGGCTTTCCAAGCTCCCCTTCCCTACTGTTTCTATTCTAGAGGAGAGGCACTCAGCTGCAGGTAAACAAATGCTTTAAGGAGGTTCCTTATTCGAGAGAAGGCATTTGGCTGCAGGCTGGCGCACACGCTTTCTGGACCTGCACACCACACATTTTCTAAGGCAAAGAGGCAAGTTCTCTGTTTTTTACTGCAGAGCAGGCGCTTGGCTACATGCAGGCATGTGCTTTCTGGGCCTGTACGCATACCACACACACTTTCAAAGACAAGAAGATAAGTTCTGTGTTTCTCACTCCAGAGAAAGTGCTCGGCTGAAGGCAGGCACATGTTCTTTCTAGGCCTTCACGTCACACACATTTTTCAAAGCAAGGAGGCAAGTTTCCTGTTCCTTCTCTAGAGCAGTGTTTCCCAACCGCTGTGACGCGGCACAGTAGTGTGCCGTAAGCGATCAGCTGCTGTGCATGAGAAAACCTCTCCCCCTTCTTCCCCTCTGAGGTTTTCCCGCGGCACACCAGCTGATAGCGGAACAGCGGTTTGGAAACACGACCCTCTCTAGGACCTAGAGAGGCAGGGGAGTCTCAGGAGGGGAGGGGATGGGCAACGCTCTCCTCCTCCAGAAGTGAGCCCACAAGATAGAGTCTATCCTGTGGACTCACTTCCGGAGGAGGAGGAGGCGGGAACCTGGGTACCTTGGGGAGCCTTTATCCCAGTTCACGGCTCCGCCGAGCCCGCAGAGCCACAAACCGAGAACCGGCTCCCGCAGGGCCAGGCCCCCTGCTTGGGAGCCGGGTGTGGCTGGCTCGCGTCTTCCGCCGGCCTGTTCCCCAGGCTCTCCCTCCACTTGTGAGGGAGACCTGGGGAAACGGAGGAAATATCGCGGCCTGGTTGTTTCCAAACCATGGTTTGGAAACAACCAGGCCACGAGAGGCATCTCCGTTTCCCCAAGTCTCCCTCCGCTGGTGAAGAGACTTGGGGAAACGGAGGAAATCTCACAGCCTGGTTGTTTCCAAACAGTGGTTTGGAAGCAGCCAGGCCGCAAGAGGCATATCCGCTGTTCCCCCAAGTCTCCCTCTGCTGGTGAGGGAGAATTGGGGAAACAGAGGAAATCTCGCGGCCTGGTTGTTTCCAAACTGCGGTTTGGAAGCAGCCAGGCCACGAGAGGCATGTCCTCAGTTTCCCCAAGTCTCCCTCACCAACGGAGGGAGACTTGGGAAAACTTACGGAGCCGCAAACCGGGAGAACCGCTCCCCGCAGGACCCCGCTCCTCCATCTCCTCTTCAGTGCACTCTCGGCCTCCCTCCGGCTACCTGTCTATTTTCCCCAAACTCCATCTGTGTTCACTTTTGGGCATATTGAGTATTCATGCCAAGTTTAGGTCCTGATCCAACATTGTTTGAGTCCAGAGTGCTCTCTGGATGTAGGTGAACTACAACTCCAAAACTCAAGGTCAGTTAACTATATGTATTACTGTGTTAGAGTGTCATTTTGTGTCATTTTGGTTGGTGGTGTGCCCCAGGATTTTTTAAATGTTAAAAGTGTGCCTCAGCTCAAAAAAGGTTGGGAAACACTGCTCTAGAGGACGTGCTTGGCTGCAGGCAGGCACATGCACTTTCTGGGCCTGCACGCCACATGCACTTTCCAAGGCAAGTTCTCTTCTTACTCTAGAGGAGGCACTTGGATGTCAGTAGGCACACACGTTCTCTCCTGGGCTGCTCCACACCAGCAGTCACACACTCTTTCTGAGGTATTTTACGGAGGCTTCCCACTTCTAGGTAAGGAAGAGTGATTACCTCCTGGAAGAGGAGAGTAGTTTTCAGGGAAAGAGGGTTTTTGTTTTGTTTGCTAGGGGTTTCGTGTTGGGTGGGTTTTTGTACTGGGAGGACCCTTACCATTATGAGCTCCTGAAACATCAAAGGTATCGAAAGAAACTGAAGAAACAAATTCTGCGCACAACTCTATTATCAGGCCAAGCATCAGTCTGGCCCTCTATACGGGCTGTATGGCCATATTCTAGAAGCATTCTCTCCTGACATTTTGCCTGCATATGTGGCAAGCATCCTCAGAAGTTGTGAAGTTCTGAGGATGCCTGCCACAGATGCAGACGAAACGTCAGGAGAGAATGCTTCTAAAACATGGCCATACAGCCTGAAAAACCTACAACAAGCCAGTAATTCTGGCCATGAAAGCCTTCAAGAATCTATGACAGGTTTGCCATAAGTTGAAGTTGCTAAAGTACTTGACGGCATTTAACAAAAACAATAAAATGGTGGAAAGGGCTTTCGGTAAATTATGTGGTAAAAACACTGTACTATCTTTCAGTTGCCACTAGATGGTATTGTAGATTTTCATGTTAGTCTTTCTTGCTTCATGCTCTATTTTCTTCTGAGTTGGCAATATATATTGTTTTGTTATATTTATGACCGCATTATGGTAATGCTAAAAAAATATTCAGCCTGGGGTGGTACAACCGGCATTAGTTTAATAACCAAAATATAAATTGCTGCTGAAAGAAACTGCCTACATTTTTTGAAAATATAGAGAATTTGTGGTGCTGCTATAAATTCAACATAAATCTAGCACCTGCATCCCCACTTTACATCCATATGTGTATATTCAAACATTTTGCAAAAAGAACTCTAGCCTCTTGAAATTTTTTTCACAAAATGCTTATTTATCAAAAAGGTATTTCCCCAGCAAGCCTTATTTCATATCTCCCAACTGTTGCATTGTCTAGAGCAGACCCAATTTTCTGATGTCACCTCACTGTTTCAGCTGCTCTTAAAATGTTTGTCTCTGCCTCCCACCTTCCCTTTATTTTTAGCCTATTTCAGTTAATAAAGGACAGCAACATTAGTCACATAGTCAGTCCAGTGTATATTTAGGATTGTGCGAAGACAGTGAAATGTTGCTGTCCTTGAGCAATTGGCAGGGATCACCAGCGTTGAGGCCATGCTATTGTGAACACAGCTGTGCTGGGCAGGGCACGTCTCTAGGATGGAGGACCACCACCTCCCAAAGATACTACTCTATGGTGAACTCGCCACAGGTCAGCGCAAGAGAGGCGCCCCCCAAAAGAGATATAAGGACTCCCTGAAACAACATCTCAGGCTCGGCCAGATTGATCACCAACAATGGTCCACCCTGGCCTCACATCGGGAGGCATGGAGATGCACTATCCACAATGCTGCGGCCTCTTTCGAGAAGACACGCCAAATTGGTCTCGAAGAGAAACAACAACGCAGAAAGAACCGCAACTTGGAAACAACATCACCCAAGGAGACTTTCTGCTGTGCTTTCTGCAACCGAACTTGCCTCTCTCAGATTGGCCTTTTTAGTCATCAACACGCTTGTAAAAAGCGTGGGTTGAGTCCTTCCTAAGAATCTTCATTTGTGAAGTAATGCCGAGAGAGATAGAGAAAGAGAGATTTCAGTTAATGCAAGTGGCTTCAACATGCACAAGTAGTTTGCACACAAACTCAGTTGTGAAAGAGGACAGAATAGGTGGGGTGTAGTTTTGTCTATTCAAGTAGGCTACAAGCAATGCAAACTGCTGCTGCCTTTCCTTGCTTGTGTGTTCTTCCATGTTAACAACTTTTGCCATCTTGACCACACTTTGATGTTGTTTTGTGACCTGGTTTTTGCTAGTGAAATGTTGGAGGGGATGTTGTTTTGCTGGGAACCACAAGCAATGGACCATGGGATTTTAATGTTTATACTACGATGTTTTATGATTTGAATGTTTACATTTTATGTATGCCTTATGTTTAATGGCTTTAGGGATTTTAAGTTCATAGTTATAAGTAGTAATAAGTTATTATGTTTTCTTTGTGTACCGTTTTATTTATTTGTTTGTGGTATTTGTATACTGCCCTTCTCAACCCCGAAGGGGACTCAGGGCAGTTCACAGGGTATGTTGCCGTTGAATTTTTGCTATTAGTATGTTGTAAACCTTGAGTCCCCCCAGGGGTGAGAAAGACAGTATATAAATACAAAAAGTAAGTAAGTAAGTAAGTAAATAAAGGTACTTCCCTGAAAGCAAATTATAGGAAACACCTATTGGGAGTTTTCTGAATCCAACACAACACATTAGGTTGGATTCAGACTAAGGCACCTGAACTTCGCTTCCACCAAAACCAAGGCTATCCTTTCCCATTCAAATCAGTGTGATTTGCATTTGAAGAATTGGGCTGTACTCAATAAAAGTTTGTTGTTAAAGGTACCAAAAGTTTATTTTTTATACTGAGACATGCTAAAATGGTTAAGCTAACTTAGTCTGGATTTAATTTATTATGTTGTATAGCCCTTGCTTGTTCCCCAACAGACTAGTGTATATAAGTCACCCTCATGTATAATTTGAAGGCAAGTTTTGGAGCATAATTATGGGTTTTGATATGACCTGTGGATAAGTTGAGTGTCATTTTGCAGAGAGGGGAAATCACCCATGCAAACTCAAGGTGCCAGCCGCCCCTGGCTGCCACTGTGGTTTTCCTACCCAGGCATTCAAAAAGGCCAGAAGGGGCACCGTGGAGTAAAGAGTAGAGCGAGTTTGAGGCTTCTTAGCTTTGCCTAGCATTGACTAAGCTCCTGCCTTTTGCTACTCAGAGAAACGATGGTTACTTTAAAAAAAATCAAATTAGGGCACAGTATTCACATTGACCCTTGGATTAAACAACCCAAGGGTTTTGGGATGATTTTTGACTAAAATGTCTAGACTTATACATAAGTAGATTGGGTAGTTATGTTTTACAAAATAAAGTCTACCAGGGCTGAAAACTCAAAGAAGAGACAGTGTTCGGGGATAAACATGCTTATTTATCTTTTTCATCAATGCAAATTTCTTGATGACCTCCTTGCTATTTTTCCCCTCATAAGAAAATATGCATGTAATATAAGCTTTTCTAGAAATTGAGGACATCTTGACATTCTTTTGATTCTCAAACAGCCATCTAGCATGATATTGCAGATAGGTAAATAGTTACTATATTCTCCCATAAGAGCCTGTCTGAATTTTAGGGTCTGGATGGGAGGCTTTTCACTGCCCCACCACATTTATTTACAGTATTTATTTACAGTATTTATATTCCGCCCTTCTCACCCCGCAGGGGACTCAGGGCAGATTACAATGTACACATACATGGCAAACATTCAATGCCATAGACACACAACACATATAGACAGATGGTCAGAGGATATTTAACTTTTTTTCGGCCACCAGGGGAGCTGTCGCATCACCGTCCATCTGTGACACTGATGAAGTACTTTCCACAATCCCTGCATGCTTTTTGCTGGAGATTTTTTAAGGCCTTGTAAATGTGTTAAATTAGCCCCCCTACACATAGGTGGTACCTAAATTTCATACTTGACAGCTGCAACTGTCTTTTGGGTTGCAAAGGTCGACAACACGCTACACAAAATTGGCTGGAAGCTCACTCCAACCCGGGCTGGCTTCGAACTCCTGACCTTTTGGTTGGTCGTGATCTTAATGCAGCTGACACCCAGCCAGCTGTGCTACAGTCCCAGTGCATTTGAAAGGATAACTTGTGAGGACACTCTCCCATGGTGTCCTTCCAGTGGTAGATGAAGACTTCTCTCAACAAGCTTTAAGGACTGACTATGTATAACAACAACAACAACAACAACATTATTTTTTATACCCCACCTCCATCCCCTCGAAGGGACTCGAGGTGGCTTACAGAGGGACAAGCCCGAGGATTACAAATAAAACAGATAGAGTAAAAACAATCAATAACAACAAATAATAAAAACATTAAACTCTGCATCATAAAAACAATACCCTGGCTGGCCATTTGAAACTGGGTTCGGGCTCAGAGGAAGTGCAATGATTCCTTAGGGGAGCCGAAGGAAAGTGCAATAGTCAGAGGGCTGGGTTGCCAGCGTATGGGAAAGAGCTTTTACTAATGTGCTGTATTATCTATATTTTTTCCATTTTCAAGTTGTGGCTTTGTCTATTACTCATTTAAGAGATACCACATTTAATTGGGGAATACCAAGATCTAAACTGAGTCCCCCTTGGGGTTGAGAAGGGCGGTATACAAATATTGCAAATAAATAAATAAACCATCAGCTTGGTCTATGAATTCTTTTTTTTTTTTCCAAGAGAAAAAATGGAACAGAACAGGATAGTTAATGAGTTGTTTTTTAAAGGTGCAATTGAAACATTAAGCAATTATTCTTAATCACTTATGGATGATCCAAATGTTTCAATTCACCCTTTTTCTATCTAGTGGGCGTGTGAAATAGCTTGTAGTGCCAAAGAAAATGTTTTTCACATCTGAAATAAGTCAAATTTCTCTTTCTAGTCTACTCATCTCTCTCACTTTTAAATTTCTTCATCGACATGAATCATATATTATGTTCTGTCACATACTCTGTCTCCAAGGATCAGCTTTAACCTAGACTTAACTTGCCCGCTTTTTGTGTTTCTATATCCCCCCACCCACCAACCCACCCACTGGCTATTATTGTATCATTAGCTTTATTTTGCTTTCCAGTGGATGTAAATAGTAAGCACAGGACATTTTGAACACTGCAATTGACAGAACTGAAGCATGAAGGTCCTTGAAAACATCAGTTACAAAGCAAATGTTGGTAATTCCTTCACTCAAACGCATACAAACAGATTAGATGTTTTGCTTTCACTGTTGCCAGGTTTTGCAATGGCAGATAAAGGGGCCTTTGTCTGCATTGTAAGATATTCAGTTCTACTTAATTCATTCTCTTCACCAGGAAAAGCTGGAGTTTTTTCCATTACTAAAGTAAAAGTAAGCACTCAAGCAAATGATACCCTAAACGGTTTTCTAGAGTACAATCCTAATTCCTAATGTTGTCATGGTGCTACTTTTATTACCTTGAGTGTATTATTTCAGAACAAGATCTCCAGACAGTACTATCCCAAAGTTGTGCTATATAGTCTTGTGTTTAATAGAGTGGTGTTTCCCAACCGCTGTTCCGCGGCACACTAGTGTGCCGTAGCGATCACCTGGTGTGCCGCGGGAAACCTCTCTTCCCCCCTCTCTTCTCCCTCCTGCCGAACTCCTGCTGCTGCTGCTTGGGGGAGGAGGAGGAGGAAGAAGAAGGGCCGGGGTGCCACCTCCTTCGGCTGTTTCCCCAGCCATCCAGCTTGCCTCCAATCGTGGGAGGGCAGGGAACGGAAGCGGAAGTGAGGAGCGTAGTCCGAGGCAGGTGCACCGGCTTCTTTCGAACCCCAGGAAAGAAGGAAGGACGGCAGGCAACCACTGACATAGTGAGTGCCTTCCCTTCTGATGTGGAAGAGGGAGAGAGCCATTCAGGAAGGGAGCCACCTGGGGGTTCTGTGTGGGAAGTTTGGCCCAGTTCTATCATTGGTAGGGTTCAGAATGCTCTTTGATTGTAGGGGAAATATAAATCCCAGCAACTACAACTCCCAAATGGCAAGGTCTATTTCCCCTGAACTCCATCTGCGTTCATATTTGGGCATACTGTGTATTCATTTCAAGTGTGGTCCAGATCCATCATTATTTCAGTCCACAGTGCTCTCTGAGTGTAGGTGAACTACAACTTCCAAACTCAAGGTCAATTCCCAAGCAAGTTTGGTTCAATTCCATTGTTGCAAGAGTTCAGGAAGCTCTTTGTTTGTGTGTTAACTATAAATCCCAGAAACTGTAACTCTCAAATGTCAAGGTCTATTTTTTCCAAACTCCATCTGTGTTCACATTTGGGCATATTGAGTATCCATGCCAAGTTTGGTCTTGATCTAACATTGTTTGAGTCCACAGTGCTCTCTGGATATAGGTGAACTACAACTCCAAAACTCAAGGTCAATGTCCACTAAATTCTTATAGCATTTTCTCTTGGTTATGGGAGTTCTGTGTGGGAAGTTTGTGCCTTTCTGCCATTCCTACCAGGATATCTATGTTGTGTTCATCGAAACAGGCCCAGGTTTCACACTGAGTGTATAAACACATTTAAAATATATTAACTATATGTATTACTGTGTTAGAGTGTCATTTTGTGTCATTTTGGTTGGTGGTGTGCCCCAGGATTTTGTAAATGTAAAAAATGTGCCGCGGCTCAAAAAAGGTTGGGAAACACTGTAATAGAGTATATAAGCATTTCAAAGGCAACAGTTCTGTAAATATTTGCCTTGGGGATATCTTATGCTGAAATGAGGATACCATAATATCAATTAAATTAGGGGTAAGAATGCACAGTCCTCAAAATATGTAGCCAGGCCAATAAAGGGGTTTGTAAGAGTTATAGCGCTAGATGAATTGAATGCTTTGTATCTTCTACATCTCTGGAGAAAACTTAGGACATTAAAATGCTATATGTTGAGTTACATTATTAGACCACCATGCTATGCGATTCATTAGTATTGATTCTGACAAGCAGTTACTCTCTTATGTTTTCAGACAGAGAACTTCTCCAGCCTGACTTTCTGAAACCCTTTGTTCTAGAAGTTCTATGGACTATGAAACCTTATGGCAATACAGTATGAACTTACTATACCAAGCGACTGTGGTTCCTGACGTCATCTATATAAATAAAAAATATAATGTTCATTTGTGGGACTAACATAACTCAAAAACCACCGGATGAATTGCTGCCAAATTTGGCCACAAGACACCTACTACCCCAAGAAGTGATCATCAATAAAAATTTATTTTGTCATTCGGGATTTATAGTTGCTGGGATTTACAGTTCACCTACAATCAAAGTGCATTCTGAACCCCACCAAGGATGGAATTGAACCAAACTTGGCACATAGGACTCCCACAACCAACAGAAAACACTAGAAGGGTTTGGTAGGCATTGATCTTGAGTTTGGGAGTTGTAGTTCACCTACATCCAGAGAGCACAGTGAACTGAAACAATGATGGATCTGGAGGCCTTGTGGGACTAACATAACTCAAAAACCACCAGATGAATTGCGGCCAAATTTGACCACAAGACACCTACTACCCCAATGGATCTGGAGGCCTTAAGGCCATCCAGTCCACCTGCCTTCATCAGGGTAAGGAAACATAATCAAAGCCCTCCTTACAAAGAGCCATCCAGCCAAACATATAGATAGATAGATATTATTCACACACATATGTATATGGCAGATATAGTATCATAGATTTGAAAGGGACCCCTAAAGAAGGACAATTATATGTTGCAAGGCAGGGACTTGAATAAGGGGAGGTAGGGGACACTGAATATAATTTCCTTACCAATAAGGAGAACCAAGTGGGGATATAATATGCCAACTGGCTGCCTCTCCCATGCTTATTTTCCCCTCATGAAGGTGTGAACTCATACGAACATGATTACAAGATGTAAAGTAAAAAATTACCATAATTATTCCATGTTAATGTGTTTAATCCGAAGGTGTCAGGTAACAAATGATAATAGCTTTCCTGGCTTATTTAATACTGGAAAACCTGTTGCATTTATTTCCTCAGACTTCTTTAGACATTTTAGGGTAAACAAAAAAGGTCTTGTTATGATCATTCAGTGATGGCCTAGGTAAGCAGCCTTCATTTGCATGCGAAAGTCTCCTATTAGAAAGCATACTGTTTCAGATAGTCTATCTTCTAGCCAAATGAAAGTGTGTATATCCCCTAATATGAGTCTAAGGTTTAAAATGAGGGGTCCCTCTCAGTTCCAGCCATGGCATGTTTGATGAGGACACAGGACAGACCTTTTTTGGCTGTCCACAGGCTATGGTTAGTCCCCTCTCTGCTCTCTTTTCATATATAGATGAAGACTGTTTACCTACCATGTTTCCCTGAAAATATGACCTCCCTAGCATGATTTTTCCCCAGTATTTTTGAGGATGCTCAAAATATAAGCCCTACTTCAAAAATAAGCCCTAGTTACAGTTCACTATTTTAAAAGTCAATTTAAATAGTGTCCAGATAGCTATACTTAAGCTCTAACACATATAATTGTAGCAAAAAGGAATATAAGGCCCTGTCTTACTTTTGGGGAAACAGGGTAGGCTTCTGAGTGTTGACAGCCTCAGGCTCCATCTACACAACCACATAATGTGGCATAGCACCCGCATTATCCCTGGGGTATCCTGTTCTTCCAGATTTATTTTGGGTTTAAAAAAATATCTATAAAGGTCCGAATTTTCCCCGTTCCTGTGGGGACTGCATCCTGCAATCCCATGAAGCATCCATACAGCCATCCCATCCCACACGTTCTGGGCTCAGGCAGCTCAGGAAGGTGAGATGGCATTGATCACAGGAGGCAGGGCCCCAAATTTGCCCCTGAGACTGGGTGGAAAATAAAAGTTATCCCAATAACCCCAAAATGGGGCCCCTTTCCGATTTAAAGGCAGTTTAAAAAACACAACTTTGCTCCATGGCATTGATCAATGACGCCAGGAGGTCTTGGAGAAAGGAGGGGTGATTTCTCTTCCCAAGACTCCCTGGTGCCATTCAGCAGCATCACTGAACTAAGGCATGCTTCCTCCTTCAGTAAGGAGGCCTTTTATTTTATTTTTGGGGTGAAATGGGGTGCAGAGAGGGGAGGGGACCAATACCCCTGCCCACCTGTGTCAATTGAGCATCAGCACAGGTGGTATGTAAGGCCACTCCGCAGGCAAAAAGGTGGGATTTCCACCCAAAGTCTGGCTTAAAAATGTGACACGAACTAACATTTTAAATGCCAATTGGGTTTTTGTAAGTGTTTCTTACAATGTTTCTGGAACATGGCCATACAGCCCGAAAAACTTACAACAACCCAGTGATTCCGGCCAATAAAGCCTTCGACAATACATTAAATGCCAATTCATGACACCTTTACTCTGTGTGGAAGGGGCCCCAGCTAAAAAGAAGACCCTTTAATTGGAATGTGTTGTATTTATTTTGTATTTTTGTTTCCATTATTATAATTCTGTCTTCAAAAATATCTTTAGTTATTGTTTTTAATGTATATACAGTATAGTTTGAACTGAAATGTGTGGTTGAGTTCCCATGTTGGGAGAAAGGCAGGATATAAATTCAATATAAATAAAATTCATCTGCAGAATAAATATCTGCAGAATAATAATTTATCTGCACCGGGAATATGGCGCAGCTGGCTAAGTGTCAGCTGCATAAGATCTCTCTGACCAATAGGTCATGGGTTCGAGGCCTGCCCAGGTCGAGGTGGGTGCTCGACCTTAAGTGTAGCCTGCTGCTGACCTTTGCAGCCCGAAAGACAGTTACATTTGTCAAGTAGGAGATAAAGGTACCACATTAAAGTGGGGAGGCAAATTTTGACTGATTTATGAGGCCATTAAAAACCTGGTGGCCAGAAAGTTTGCCTCTGTTTGTCTATATACATATAGAAAGTTTGCCTCTGTTTGTCTATATATGTGTGTAATATGTCAAAATGTATGTACTGTACTGTACTGTGATAAATGCCACATGTTTATATGTCATATGTTGAACTGCAGGGATTGTCTGCAAGTATGTGTACTGTAATCCGCTCTGAGTCCCCTTCGGGGTGAGAAGAGCGGAATATAAATAAAGTAAATAAATAAATAATAAATTTGCAGTTCAGAAACACATTCTTCACCAGTACTATCCATGTCTCATGAGTAGTAATTTTTAGATCTATCTAATCTCTTGTATATATATATATATTTCAAGATTTGCATACAATGTACTTAATGCACTTGGATTCTTCTTGGGGAAATGTTACATTTTGGCTAGGAGATTTACAAGCTGGTGTTATTTATGCCTGTAAGGCAGCACATCCCATCTGATTTTGGAAGCTAAGAGGGGGTCAGACCTGTTTACTACTTGGATGGAGGGACTGCCAAAGAATACCAAGTCCTGTAGGCTATATTTCATAGGAAGGCAATATTCCTCACCCAAGAAAAACTGATGAAATGTATGGGATCACCATACATTGGTAGGCAACCTGAAGGCACACATACATATATGCACATTTCTTTGGAAGTAAATGCCAATGAGTCTGAGGCTTATTGCCAAAGAGATGTGCAGGGGACTGCAGCCAAAATATTCCCCACACCACCAAAAGTAATAAACAGTTTAATCATATGCAACATGCCTAGGCCCATTCATTTCAATGGGCTCAGGCACACCCAACTTTGCAGAGGATCAGGATGTAATGAAATGTTTCTGCTGCTGGGGAAAAAGAGCTTAAAGTGCCCGAGGAGAGATGAGTTCTGCATGAACGTGCTTTGCTGATAGAATTATATAATCAGTCTTCGGAGTATAGGAAGGCTTCACCCACACAGCACTTCCTGGCTTCAGGGAAGGTTTCAAAATGCTCATCTCTGAGAAAAGGTTGCAATCATGGGCACCTTCCCACCTACTCAGACAGGAGAGGGCAGAGGTTCACACATGTTTGCTTCATGCCCATGACATCTGCCGTAGGTGGCACTGTGACTGGGCGTAGAGGGAAGTCCCGGCAAAGAGGCTCCAGAATGAATTCCTGTGTTGGCCTCTGGCACACAGTGTTGGAACCCATTCAGCAAATCTGGGCACAGGAGAGAGGAGTGTGAGCCTGTGAGTGCGAGCAGGCTTTCTCTGCTTCTTTTTGAGTTGGCATGGTAAGTCCTGACATGGATGTCTGTGCACACACAAATAGTGCTGGATGCTATGGGTATTTGGCGCTCTCTGCTTTTAGAGGTAAGGTGCTGGAAACCTCTATCTATGTCTAATTCAGATGAAGATTTCATTCACTGCCCTATAAAGATTGGGTTGGTGCCCTTGATGCTATTTCCCCTTAAGCAGCAGAAGATTTCCTTTGTTTTCAAAAGCCTTTGAGGGCCTATTGCTCAGGGTTAAAAGAGACTTTCATAATGGGGTGCTTCATAATATTTGTCCTTTTAAATTACTATAATTTTTTTAATGCTCTTAATCATTTTGACAATATAATTATAAACTTTTGTGTGATTTGTGAACTTTATTTCTTTTAGCTTTTATTGGTTGCCTTGAGTCCCAGATGAGGAAGAAGGCAGGTGGTTGTTATTGGTGATGGTAACTTGTTTTGGTAACAGACTATGTCCCAGTCTTTTACCATAGGGATGAATAACTTCAATGGTTGATTCTATCATTGACACCACTTTAATTTTTTTAAAATTGCAGTGGCATGTTGGCTCCTGAAAATACATTATGGCCTTCACCCTTTTGCCATTTCTCGGCCGTCTACCATCATGTGAACAAAAAATGTTGCCATTTCCCTTTAAAACAAGGTGCTTGGGGAAAGGTTACAAGGACTAATCCCTAACATATTTCCATTTAAAGCCACCCACAAATAATTTATTTGCAAGGTAGGTCAGTCTGAGACTTGCTCAAGGTTGCCCAGGAAGATTAAAAGCTTGATGCACACTTGAAGCTGGATTTCAATTGTCTTGGAAAGCGTCTACATCAGGCCTGGGCAAACTTCAATTGTGGGAGTTGGAGTCCAAAACACCTGGAGGGCCGAAGTTTGTCCAGGCCTGGTCTACATTAACTCAGTTTGAGATTACTTTAACTGACATGGCTCCATGTCATGGAATCATGGCAGTTGCAGTTTCACTAGGTCTTTAGTTTTCTGTGCCAAAGAGTGCTGGTGCCTTATCAAACTACAATTCCCAGGATTTCATAGCAATGAAACTTGGTAGTTAAAGTGGCACCAAACTGCATGAATTCTACATGTAGATGCATCCCTAGTTTCATTAAAACCAGGCTTACCAGCCTACATTCTGTATCTTTTTCAAGTTATTGAGCTGGAAATATAAACATCTTAGGCCTCCCTAGGGCAAACCTTCATCTTCTTTAACTTTATTGGAATCTAGCAGATGGAAACAATTTTTTGTACTGCCATCTGAAAAATGAGTCAGATCCCCAAAGCCATAGAGGTGTCTTAAGAAAGGACTGGTGTTTCGTGCTATTACTCTTTTACTGGTGACGTGCAGGACTTTATGACTATGGGCCCTGCACCCCAGGCGATCACTGCGGTGGCACGATTGTTGTGGAAAATTATTCCCCAGTCCCAAAGAGCGGAGGAGCAACAGGGCTGAGTCAGCCAGGGCCAGGTAATACAAGAAGTGGGCCTGTCCATTCTGGATTCATCTCAGTCATCCAGGTGATACAATCACTCTTCCATATTTTCTAAAGTTGGGGCACCAGAGTGCTGTGAAAGTGAAAATCTGCAAATTAAAATGAATGCTCATTAAACCTAAATATTTATCAGGAAACACCCTTCTAGGAATTGCTATGTCTTCCAGCATGTCTCCATATTCAACTCTTTCTGAAAGCTGACTACAGAATCACACTGGAGGATCTAGAAATCACTAGAAGGTCTCTCTAGGAATCTCTAAAGGTGCATCTACACCAGGGGTGCTCATTAGGTAGCTCATTAGGTAGCTTCGGCCCTCTTCCAGGTGATCTTCGGGCCTCACCAGCCGGATGGGGCGCTCCTGCCATGCGCACGCACACTCTACGTGCACGCGTGCTCCTGCTGCTGGCTTCCGCTCTTGCGGTGCTTCTTTCGACTGCGGGGCATTGCAGGAAGAAGGAAGCACGAGGCGGGGCCTCTGGAGGGAGCGCCCTGCCTCTCTCTCGTCCAGAAGCAGCTGTGCAGCCTCCGCCTCATGCTTCCTGCTTCCTGCAATGCCCCGCAGGCAGAAGAAGCGCTGCGCGGGTGGAAAACAGCAGCAGGAGCATGTGCGGCGGGGGCAGGTAGATCTTTTTGACTTGGTTGCTTTAAGAGTAGCTCACATACTGAAAAAGTGTGAGCACCCCTGGCGTAGATGCACCCTGGGTCCTTCATTGTGATAATGGAGGATCTAGAATTTCCTAGAGAGAACATTTTAATGAAATTCGTGAATAATCAAATCCATATACTGTATATCAAACCTACAAATATAACAAGATGGTTGTAGTAATTTAGTGTGTGTTGGCCTTTTCCATTGAGCTGGAAAAGTTGTGTCAAACCCTTCTCTCCCTCATAATAAAACAATAACAATAATAAAATAAACAAATACCGCCATAAAATCCCCCCCCCAAACCAACATATGAAAACAATATGAAATCTGAAATCAATAAATTGAACATATGTAGTCAGACTAAAATTATATAACGACGTACAATTATCTCCAACATAGCTCTATAATCTTTTCTATTAGACTCCTCAGTGGTTTCCATCTCTAAAGAAACGAAGGTGATGCCTACCGGCTGTTAGGAATTGTGGGAGTTGGAGTCCAAAACACCTGGAGGGCCAGAGTTTGCCCAGGCCTAATTTATGCATTATATACAACACTTTTCTTATTTTTATGCTGTTCCGCAATTTGGTTTTTTTTTAAAGGCTCATTTTTGCCCTATCCAAAGAGCACAGTTAGGAGTTTGAGCATTGGGCTGTGATGCTAGAGACCAGGGTTCAAATCAGCTTCCCTATGCGGTCAGTGGTTCTCTTGATGTATAGGAAGAACACTTTTCGTCTGGGTGGATCTTTTTCTTTACTTTCGTGGCTTGTTCCACCCAGAGGAAAAGTGTTCTTACCAAACATCAAGGGAACCACTGACTACATATGGAAGCTGATGAAGAAACACAACCTACAAATGATCCACAGACCCACTAAGAAAATCCAATAAGTGCTACGTTCAGTAAAGGACAAGAGGGAAACCCTCACCTCTGCAGGAGTCTACCATCAGGGGCATATCTAAGTGTAAGCAAAGTAAGCGGCCGCTTTTGGGCACCGCATGCCCAGGGGCGCATCCGGCCGCGGCCGCCAGGTTCGGCGCATAATGGTGGGTCATTGCTGTGGGCCGGTGTGCGGCCGTGAGGCGGGAGGCTCCCCCCCGGCTGCAAAATGTTCCCCCATCCCCACTCTGTCCCAATGGTGCTTATAGTTGCTAAACGCACTCCCAAGAGGCCGAAAAGGATGGGGGAATATTTTGCAGCTGGCGGCGGGAGGCTCTGCACAGGCTGGGGGTGTTGTGCGGCTTGCCGCCATGAGTGGGACCAAGGAGGAGTAGTGTTCTGCAGACGGAGGCAGAGCAGGGTGACCAGCGGCTCCGGGCAGTCGGGCCCGCCCCGCGGCAATGGCGCACACACGGAAGCCAGCGCAGAAGCCTGTACCACGGGGCCAAAGGGAGGAGCTTTTTACAGCCAGAGGTGCTCTGCCACTGGCCGCTTCCAAAACGCCCCTCCCTCCAAAACGCTCCTCCTCCAGAACGCTCTTCCAATGCAAAACTAGGTGGCAGCATGCTCCGGTGCGCACACACACACATTACACCAGGCTGGAGAATGAGGGGGCGCCAAAATAAGGTTGGCTTACTAGTTTTCATTACCTTCGTTTGGTCCTGTCTACCGTATACCATGCAGCTGTGGACAAGTCTACATAGGGACCACCAAATGCAGCATTGCCCAAACATGAATCAAGGAACATGAATGGCACTGCAGACTACTTCAACCAGAGAAGCCAGCCATAGCAGAACACCTGAAGGACCAATATGGATACAACATATTATTTGAGAATGCAGAAATGCTGGACCACTCTAACAACTAGCATTTCAGGCTAAACAGAGAAGCCATTGAAATGCACAAGCATGTGGATAATTTCAACAGAAAGGAGGAAACCATGAAAATGAACAAAATCTAGCTACCAGTATTTTAATACTCCAAAATCAGGACAGGAAATAAAGAGGAACATGCAAAAAACAGGGGAATTCCAGACAAGAACCAAACAGGGCCACTAACACCTCCCAACACCTCCAGCCTGGCTTTGAAGCTGCAAGGCCATTAAATGCTAATCAAGGTGGCCAATTGCAACATTCACACTAGCCTCAAACAGACAATAGATATTTCTCCCACCCAGACATTCCACAGATATATATATAAACCTCACTCGTCCTAGTTTCCAATAGACCTCACAACGTCTGAGGATGCCTGCCACGGATGTGGGTGAAACGTCAGGAGAGAATGCTTCTGGAACATGACCATACAGCCTGGAAAACTCACAGCAACCCAATAATAACACTATGCAACAAAATTTGATTTTTTTTTCTGCTCCTGGTTTGAAAGTGTAATTTCCTGTTTAATTGTATGGTTGTTACTTTGAAATTAGTTGTTATACTCCAGAAACCTTGGTTTTGTAGCAGCCAAAAACTGTTGATTTGGTTAAGACTCTGCGGCCCCTTCCACACAACTGCATAAAATCCACATTGAACTGGATTATATGGTAGTGTAGACTCAGATAACCCAGATCAATACAAATTATTAGCAAGGATGATCTGCCTTGATATTCTGGGTTATATGGCTGTGTGGAAGGACCCTGAGATATTCATTTGAAAAACTATAGCAAAATGTGCTGCAGGATGTCCCACAAAAACATTTTATTTTTGGAGTTTAATAAGCCTTTTTCCATATTCTATGATAAAACCACTTAGGAAATGACATTTATAACCAAGGAACATAGTGCAATAATCCTGGGGACTGTAGTTTTAGGCAGGGCCCTTCCACAGAGCCACACTCCTGTTACATCCTGAATAGATTACTGCAATGCGCTCTGTGTGGGGTTGCCTTTGAAGACTGTTCGGAAGCTTCAATTAGTCCAATGGGCAGCAGCCAGATTGCTCACCGGAGTGGCGTACAGGGAGCATACCACCCCACTGTTATGTCAGCTCCAGTTTGCTGCCAAGCACAATTCAAAGTGCTGGCTTTGGCCTATAAGCCCTCTACGGTTTTGGCCTAGCCTACTTGTCCGAACATATCTCCCTCTATCATCCACCTTGGAGGTTAAGATCATTAGGAGAGGATAGTGGGATCGAGGAATGGTGGGAGTGGAAGTCCAAAACACATGGAGGGCCCACGCCTGATGTCAATGCACCCGTCCACACAGCCATATAACCCAGAATATCAAGGCAGAAAATCCCACAATATCTGCTATGACCTGGGTTATCTCAGTCCACACTCAGATAATGTGGGATTTTCTGCCTTGATATCCTGGGATATCGGGCTGTGTGGAAGGCCCCCAGAATTTCAAGGCAGGAAATCCCACATTATCTGAGTGTGGACTCAAATAACCCAGTTCAACGCAGATATTGTGGGATTTCCTGCCTTGATATTCCGGGATAGTGGGCTGTGTGGAAGACCCCCATGAATATCAAGGCAGAAAATCCCACATTATCTGAGTGTGGACTCAAATAATCCAGTTCAACTCAGATACTGTGGGATTTCCTGCCTTGATATTTTGGGATAGTGGGCTGTGTGGAAGGCCCCCCAGAATATCAAGGCAGAACATCCCACATTATCTGAGTGTGGACTGAAATAACCCAGTTCAACTCAGATACTGTGGAATTTCCTGCCTTGATATTCTGGGATATTGGGCTGTGCGGAAGGCCCCCCAGAATATCAAGGCAGGAAATCCCACATTATGTGAGTGTGGACTCAAATAATCCAGTTCAATCAGGGCCGGATTAGCGGCCTGTGCCGCCCAAGGCCGCCTGCCTGAATGCCGCCCCGGGGGCGGGGCCTCTTGCGGGGGCGGGGCCGGCGAGAGGGAGAAGGCGCCGCCGGAAGTCCCGCCCCTACGGCGACTCTGGCGCCTTTCCCCGCCGCCCCCCCCCCCCGCGCGGGCGGGCGAAAACTGCCTGAGTCGCCCTAAGGGCGGGACTCTTGGTGGCGCCTTCTCGCCGGCAGCGGCTCCGCCCCTCCTCCCTTCAGTGAAGGGAGGGGCGGAACCGCGAAGGGAGAAGGTACCGCTGGAAGTCCCGCCCCTAAGGAGACTCAGGCGGTTTTCGCCGCCGCCGCTCCGCTCGTGTTTGGGGCGTGGGCGAGGGGGGCGGTGAAAACCGCCTGAGTCTCCTTAGGGGCGGGACTTCCAGCGGTGCCTTCTCCCCTCTCGCCGGTTCCGCCCCCCTCCCTTCACTGAAGGGAGGAGGGGCGGAGCCGCTGCCAGCGAGAAGGCGCCGCCGGAAGTCCCGCCCTAGGCTAGGGAGACACGCGCAGCTTCCCCCACCACCCCCGCGCTCGCACCGGCACCCCTCCTCCCTTCACTGAAGGAGTGGCGCCCACCCGCGCGAGCGGGGCGGCGGCGGAGGAAGCTGCGCGTGTCTCCCTAGGGGCGGCGGGAGACTCATTTCCGGGCCTCTTCCAGGCCCGGAAATGCCGCCCCCAAAATCTGCTGCCCGATGCAAGTGCCTCGGGTGGCCTTATGGGTAATCCGGCCCTGCATGCGCAGCTTTCCCCGCCGCCGCGGCGCTTGCACTGGCGCCCCTCCTCCCTTCACTGAAGGAAGGAGTGGCACCCACCTGCGCGAGCGGGGCGGCGGCGGAGGAAGCTGCGCGTGTCTCCCTAGGGGCGGCGGGAGACTCATTTCCGGGCCCCTTCCACGCCCGGGAATGCCGCCCCCAAAATCTGCCGCCCGAGGCAAGTGCCTCGGGTGGCCTTATGGGTAATCCGGCCCTGAGTTCAATGCACATATTGTGGGATTTCTGCTTTGATATTCTGGGATATAGGGCTGTGTGGAAGGCCCCCCAGAATATCAAGGCAGAAAATCCCACATTATCGGAGTGTGGACTCAACCCAGTTCAACTCAGACAATGTGGGATTTTCTGCCTTCATATTCTGGGATATAGGGCTGTGTGGAAGCCCCCCCCCCCCCCAAGAATATCAAGGCAGGAAATTCCACATTATCTGAGTGTGGACTCAAATAACCCAGTTCAACGCAGATACTGTGGGATTTTCTGCCTTGATATCCTGGGATATAGGGCTATGGGTTATCTGAGTCTGAAAAAAAAAATGCCATATATTCCACTTCAAAGCAGAACATGTGGGATTTTATTCTGCTGTGTGGAAGGGGCCTGTGTGAAGTAGTCTGTTCTCACGTTTGCCTGAAACACCTGGGTTTCGGGGGGAGCCCTCTTTGTCAGGATGAAACTGTCTTTGAGTTGGCTGGAGCCAATACACAAAGTAAAAAAGAGACAGACCCCCCAGCGCGAGCTTCCTCTGGAGGGAGGCCCCTCTGCTGTGGAAGGGCAGCCAGGCGCAGTCTTCAGGAGTCCTCTCCAGGCAGTGACTGCCAGACCGACCCGGGTTTTCCAGCCACTCAAGCCGGGGAATTTCCACCCTCGTGCTGCCTTTCCTGGGCTTGCTTTCGCGTGTCACACAACCCTTTCCCCCTCCCGCTTTGCAAACCATTGCGACACAGAAAGAAAACCAAGTCTGAATCACTGAAACGAACTCTTTTGGATGCGCCTCCTTCCTTCCTTCCCTCCCAAAGAAGACGTCGTTGGTGTGAAACTTTCGCTTTGGGCGAAATCAAGAGCCCACGAAGGGGGCTGGGAAAGTTTTCCCGTTATTTCTACTCCGTTTTTTTTCTCTCTCTTTTTTAACATATGGGCCTTTTGTGATATATATACACGGATCACATTTTGACTGAGGAAAGACCAGCCGGCCAAGAGAAGGCTTCGTTTCCTCAGATTTTAGCCTCATTCCTGAGCCATGAAGGTATCTCCTCTTTCCCTCCTTCTCTTTGTTTTGAGGACTTATTTGGGATTTATTTTTCACCCTGAAGAAGGAAGACAAAGGCCTCTCTTTGTGATGATTGGAGTTTGGAAGGCTTTCAGGCAGAGAGAGAGAGAGAGAGACATCCTTGTGGCTCTTTCCAACCATTTCCAAGTTGGATTTTCCCTGCCTGTTGTGTCCATCTCTTTGGAATGAAGGCAGTTTGGCATGGCTCAATACTATGGAATCGTGGGAGTTCCAGTTTTACAAGGCCTAGAGCAGGCATGGGCAAACGTTGGCCTTCCAGGTGTTTGGACTCCAACTCCCACAATTCCTAACAGCTGGTACTTTTACTTAGGCAATCCCTTGTAGCTCCAGGATGAAGGCCCTCCAAGTGTAGTGTCTTGGCCAGGCCTGGGCAAACTGGCCAGGCCTGGGCATGTAGCCAGGGGCCTTGGACCAGCCCCCGAAATTCTCAGGGTGGTCTAAAAGGCCTTACTGGTACATTATTTAAACTGTTATGTTTATTCATATCATGATCTGATCACCATGCTCATTATATCCCACATTAATGGGGTTATTGGGATAACAATACAAAAGATTTTGTAGACCCTCTTCCACCCAGTCTCAGCCCCCGAACCAAACTCAGGAAACAAAATCTGCTACGGCCCTGCCTCCAGGTGTTTTGGACTCCAACTCCCACAACTCCTAACAGCCAGGGCCAAGTTTGCCCAGGCCTGGTCTTGGCGGTGGCTGTGGAACCCTATTTGTGGCCCACATGTTCTCCCACACTGAGGACATCTGTTTCCAAGTGGAAGGCAGTCCCGGCCAGGGTTGGCTTGACGCACCTTTCTCTTGGGACGTTTCTCCCTTTCACCCTCCAAGTGCCAGGGGAATTCTGCAACACTGTTGGTCACAGCTGACCTCTAGTTAGAGCACTCAAGGCAGGGGTGCCCATTAGGTAGATCGCGATCTACTGGTAGACCTCGTAGGGCGTCCTGGTAGATCGCAGGCAGGGTGGGAGGAAGGCTCAGTCCCGCCCTGCAGGCTCCCGATGCCGCCCAGGTGCAGAAGGAGGTTGGACTGGATGGCCCTTGGAGGTCTCCTCCTATTCTAGGAACCCATTGTTGTTGTTATTATTATTATTATCAGAGGCTGAATGGCCATCTGTGAGGGATGCTTTCATTGTGTTTTTCCTTATGGCAGAAGGAGGTTGGACTGGATGGCCCTTGGAGGTCTCCTTCTACTCTAGGAACCTATTGTTGTTGTTACTATTATTATTATTAGTAGTAGCAGAGGCTGAATGAATATTATCATTATTATTATTATGAATAAATTCAGGGGCTTATACTCACATTTAGTTGAATTCAGTCTTAAAATATATTATATGGCTCTCACTGAAATAAATTTCCAAATATTTTGCTTTTATGGCTCTCTGAGTAGTGGGGAGGTAGATCATTTTGACTTAGTTGTTTTATAAGTAGCTCGCATGCTGAAAAAGTGTGGGCACCCTTGACTCAAGGTATCCCAGTTCTCGATATCTATGCCACAATTTTTAAGGTTGGTTTTTAAGATTTTTAAATCTCTTTTCCTCCCCCCCCCTCCCACATTACGTTTCCCATTCTTGAGTTGTGAGTATAGTAACTGCTTTGGGAGATGGTGATCGGGCATTCAGACAATGTGGCCAGTCCAGTGGAGTTGATGGCGGAGGAGCATCACATCAGTGCTGGTGGTCTTCGCTTATTCCAGCACGCTGACATTTGTCTGCCTGTCTTCCCAAGAGATTTGTAGGATTTTCCAGATTAAATGCTGATGGACCCGTTCCAGGAGTTGAGTGTGACGTCTGTAGACAGTCCACGTCTCGCAGGCGTATAGCAGGGTTGCGAGGACAATAGCTTTATAAGCAAGCACCTTGGTCTTCCTACAGATGTCCCGGTCCTCAAACACTCGGGAAAATGCTGCACTCGCATAGCTCAGGTGGTGTTGTATCTCGGTGTCAATGTTGACTTTTGTGGAGAGGTGGCTGCTTAGGTAGCGGAAATGGTCAACATTTTTGAGTGTTACACCATTAAGCTGTATTTCTGGCATTGCAGAGGGATTGGCTGGTGACCGCTGGAAGAGCACTTTGGTAACATCTGGCAGATTTTTAAGAATTGTGGGAGTTGAAGTCCAAAACACTCGGAGGGCCGAAGTTTGCCCATGCCTGCTCTAGAGCCTTCTCTGCCAAAGAATGTTGATGCCTCCCCAAACTACAAATCCCAGGACTCCATAGCATTGAGCCATGGCAGTTAAAGTGATGTCAAACTGCATTCATTCTACAGTGTAGATGTGCCCTAAGAGAGCCCCCAGAGTGACAAATCCCCTCTTAGATTTGAAAACGTATCTCATGTTGTCGTTCCTCAGTTGTTGTAGTTCAGGCATAGGCAAACTTGGACCCTCCAGGTGTGTTAGACTTCAACCGGTAGGCTGTTAGGAATGGTGGGAGTTGGAAGTGCATAACACCTGAAGGGTCCAAGTTTGCCCATGCCAGTTGTAGAACCACAACATTATTTGCGGAAATGGCTGGGATTAGAGAAGCGTTTTACATTCCATAGTAGGCCAACTCACTGGTTTGTTGCCCAGGTTTCTATGCCCGCCTGATACAAATGAAATTAGTTGTGCTTGGACTGTCAGTAGAAACAATTAAGAGAAGTTAGTCATGCCTGGCAGGCTTTATTGATCTATAAGGAACTTTAAAGAAGAGCTAAGTGTAATTAGAGTGAGGCTGATGATGGGAAATGAGGGGAAATGGATGACTGAGCTGTCTGTGGTGTGTAAAGCTAGGTATTTAACTGGTTATTCCAGAACTACTGGCTTAGAAGACAAACAGCCAATTATTGTACAGAACTTTTGTTGCTGTTAACTGTTGTCACCTCGACTTTGATTCATGGAAATCATCCTAACTTTGATTTTCAGTGATATATTGTGACACTTCAGGATCCTTTTAGAAAAATTATTGACTGTAGTCTCATCTGATTAATGATTGAGCCAAAATATGGAAAATCTTTAATAGTTTCAGTATCTTCATTGCCTATGTTAAAGTTATATGTAAATCATCTGGTTATTGCTTTTATTTTCTGTATGTTCAGCTTCAAACCTGCCTTTGTTTTTTGTTCCTCGACTTTCTTCAGTCACAGTTCCAAGTCTTTGCTATTTGTTTCTAGTAGTGTGGTGTCACCTGCGTGTTTGATTGCTAATGTCCCTACCTCTATTTTCCACCAAGCCCTTCCTCTGCACTTAATCCTCTTTAACCTACAGACTTTACAGTCTGTCAAATGTATTGTGACATGAGCTTTTGTGGATGTAATACAGGAATGCACACCTGAAATGACATAATGTTAAAGGAGGGGGCAAAGGACAGTAGTGAGGTCAGAGGGAATGGAAAAGCACAAAGTATCAACTGCAGTCATTGCTTTTAAAGCTAAAATGTATTTAAAATCATAACAGTAACCATTGATAAAGCTGTACCAGTATCACACAAATGAAAACACACTAGCAGAGTGGAATTGAAGATTTTATTTATTTATTTACTGTATTTATACCCTGTCAACTTCTCAACCCTCGAAGGCGGACTCAGGACGGCTTACAATAAGCCCCATCAAGAGGCTATTATGCATAACACAATAATAAAATCACAAATAAAAACATATCAAAGTTAAAAACAATACATAATTAAAAACCATACAAAGTCAATTAAAACCATAGACCAGTCTCTTCGATCGTCTTGTCATTCCAGATTGTCCTTTTAACGGTCTGCCTTACATCTGTCCAAATGCCTGGTCCCAGAACCATGCCTTTAGTTTCTTCTGGAAAGCCAGGAGGGAGGTAACTGATCTTACCTCCGTCGGGAGTGTGTTCCATAGGCGGAGAGACACCGCCGAGAAGGCCCTGTCTCTCGTCCCCACCAGGCGCATTTGAGCTGCAGATGGGAGCGAGAGAAGGGCCTCCCCGGATGATCTTAGATTTCGGGATGGGACATAGGGGTGGATGTGTCCGGACAAGTAAACTGGGCCAGAACCGTATAGAGATTTTGTCTCTAAACTTTCCTTAATACATTCAAAGGAACTCCTCTGGATTTGCAATACTCAAAAGGCAAGGCACCTTCTATAGTGTCTTCATCATCATCACCTCTTTTCTTTGTTAGTCTAGTTTAAAGAGGAAAGTCATGACCTTTGAACCTGGTTGTTTTCTGAATGTATGAACCAGAATGCTGCTGTTGGTGGCAGTGGATATTCTCTGATTTAGGGCAGCTGTTGGAGTAGGGCACTCTCAGGTCTCTACTATATTGCTTTACTACAACTTCCATCATTCTTGATCATTGGCCATGCTGATAAGGGCCAAGATGGAATTCAGCAATACTGGGAGATTAATAGGTCCCCCAGTTTTAATTTGACAAGTAGTGTATCCCCATGCTTCCATATTTCCCCTTAAGTGCTTTCTGTGCCTTGTATTATGCTTTTTACCTTGAACCTGTCGTATTATTATATCTAGTCAGCACTTGCTTTGCAATACTGGCCAGTTCGGGCTAGTCACACTTTCTTATGCTGAGGGGAAGACAAAGGCAACACCCCACTGGGAAAATATTGCCAAAAAACCACATGATAGGGTTATGCTAAGGTTGCCATAAACCAGAAGCAACAGCAAGACAGACAACAAAAAAACAACAGTGAGGCATTTGAAAGTAAAATGTTTGAAGGGATTTCAAGCTGTTTCTCAAACTGCACTAGGATTTTAATGGTTTTTATGACTATAATCTTTAATTTGGGAACTCTAATAATAAGAATTGATGGTTAAATTGCGTCATATATTGTTTCTTTAAAAATGTTTGTTTATACTTGTATTATTCTTTCATTTTGTTTTTAATACGTCATTTATTGTATTTATTTGTGGAGTTGTAATCTGCCCTGAATCCCTTTGGGGAGAGGGGGTGGGGTATAAATAAAGATTAGTAGTGGTGGTGGCGGTGGTGGTAGTATTATCTGCATATTTGCAGAAAAATCATGTCACTTTTAACTTTGTCAGTGGTTGAAATCATTATAATAGCATGACTTGCATAATATGCTTTTACTTCCTTGTGACTATTATTTAATTCTCTTAGCTATTTTGTGTATGGAAAATTGTGCCTCTTAAATTTTTCTGGAAGCTTCACAACGTATTTTCTAATTAAAATGCATCCATTGTGTGTTATTTTGGTCATTATCTGTGAAAACCTTCTTCCACAGAAACCATTTTTATAGGGCTTGATGCTCAACATATTCTGCTCCACCCATAGAAAATTGCTGAACCCCCAGCAACACTGCCTTCTATGGAAATACATTTTAATAGCTGTTGTTGTTTTAGTATGGGAAAGTTCACAAGTTAAACAAAGAAGTGTACGTGACTGATATATGATCAAATTCTTACCTCCTTTTTATTTTCTCATATGACAGCAATAAATCATCCAGGCAGATAGTACACCTAGGTTGTTCTACAGGCAACAAACAAGGCATTCAAACAATGACGGGAGAGAGGAAGGTTCTGACAATTTTAATCTAGGTTGCTATTATTGTGGAATCAGCCCTATCTATAGATAGGGCTAATTCATGGTAGTAGATATTTAGTATATAAATAACTCTGCCCCATAGAGGGTATACACGACTTTTGAATTGGAAAAAAGAGGGCGAGAGAGATCACTAAGCAGTGGTTCTCAACCTTCCTAATGTTGTGCTGACCCCCAACCATAAAATTATTTTTGTTGCTACTTCACAACTGTAATTTTGCCACTGTTATGAATCGTAAATCGTAAATATCTGATATGCAGGATGTATTTTCATTCACTGGACAAAATTTGGCACAAACACCCAATGTGCCCAAATTTGAATACTGGTGGGGTTGGGGAGGGGGTTGATATTGTCATTTGGAAATTGTAGTTGCCGGGATTTATAGTTAACCTACAATCAAATAGCATTCTAATCTCCACCAACAATGGAATTGAACCAAACTTGATACACAGAACTCCCAAGACCAACAGAAAATACTGGAAGGGTTTGGTGGGTATTGACCTTGAGTTTTGGAGTTGTAGTTCACCTACATCCAGAGAGCACTGTGGACTCAAACAATGATGGATCTGGACCAAACTTGACACACATACTCAATATGCCCAAATGTGAGCACTGGTGGTTTGGTTAAAAATACAGTATCTTGACATTTGGGAATTGTAGTTGCTGGCATTTATAGCTTGCCTAAAATCAAAGAGCATTCTGAACCCCACCAATGATAGAATTGGGCCAAACTTCCCATACAGAATCCCCATAACCAACAGAAAATACTGTGTTTTCTGATGATCTTTGGTGACCCCTCTGATACCTCTTTTGGGACCCTCCCAGGGGTCCTGACCCCCAGGTTGAGAAACACTGCCTTACAGTTCATTGCCTGAGCTGTAGATGTCCAAGCAATCCAAGGGCTTGTATATTTCTCTCAGATGAGCATCTCTTCTACTGCTGAACCTTTTTAAAATAGACATGTCTATGTGAGATGTTATTACACTTCATGCATCTGAAGAAGTGGACTATCTGTCCACAAAATTTCATGCTATAATCTGGTTGTCTTAAAAGGTATAACAGGATGGGTTGTTACAATGCTGATCTTGTCATTACAAGGAGCTCTAGTGGTTTCATTTAGAATGTTATTGACTTAAAATGTGGAGCTCTAGTGGTTTCATTTAGAATGTTATTGACTTAAAATGTGCTCTAAATGGATGGGTAGGTAGATTTGTAGATAATCTTTGGTAGTTGTTTAAACATATTTAGTCAAGATATAATGCAGAAAGAATATTAATTCTTCCCTTCTATAATCAATTCCATTCCGCTTTATATGTTACAGAAATTGAGGCTGAAATGTAGTTTTTACTATTTGCAGATACTTTCCATATGAGTTTCACCTCTAGAAAGCAAGAGTTCCAATTCATACAAAGCGCCTCCACAGACAACAAACAGCTTTTGTTTCAGTCAGCCTTCATATGTAGGAGGCAATGGAACCAGGGTAAAGTGGAGCTGACATGTTCCTTCTTGCATTTTGACTAAGCATGCTTAAATTCTGATGGAATAGGGTTAGACACATATATCCACTTCTCTAAGCAGTGTGAGCTCCTAGGAAGACTGTGCCAACTTTTGATATGGTTTGCTTTGGCATAAGGCCACTGGAGAATTTTGCAATATTTGTATTTAGTTATAAGACCTCGTTAAGCTCTCCTATAAGACAGAGGGAGGTATTTTCATCAGACAGCAGAACTGGGATGAATGCTACCTGTGCTCCAGAAAATCTGTTGGTAATTCAGAAAATGCTGCATTGGAAGACTGGGCAGGGAAAGTTTCCCCATTGGCTCTAAATGTCTTGCACAGAGGATTAATGTTAAATCAGATCTTTTGTTGTTTGGTTTCTGGTAGGCAGTAGACTGTCCATTCTGCTCAGTGTTTATCAGATTTTCAAGATTGACTACTAGTTTTATTCTTCAGAGTGCTGTTTCTAGTCTTCTTGAAATATGCTCTTAAGACTACCCAAAAGAAACAGTTCAACAAGAAAATAAAAGTTTCTGATGTAAGACAAGTAAGTCAAGACATGAAACACATAGGTCTGGATACTTCCTTCCAGGCCCCTTCCAGGCTGGTATCTCAGGGTTGAAGAGAGGAACATGTAACTGTAGCTGCTTTCCAAATATCTCAAAATTAGTTAGTAGCATATTGCGCATTACTTCAGAAACCGAGTAAAATACACGGGATCAGATTCATAATTTAGTCAAAGTTGCAGAGCTGAAAATGATAATATTTTTAATTACTGCATATTTTATTATATAATGCTATCCCACCAATCTTCTGGCTTCAAAGTCATAACTTTCTACATTTGCCCTGTTTGTTTACTCTTTTATTTTTTAAAAAAATTCCAAATAACTGCAATTATACTGGATGTTCTTGGCATTTATATGAATTTCTCTTGTTGATTAAGTATTTCCTCACTGTCTGCAAAACATCCAATGCCAGTTTTGCAAAATTTTCAGCATGTGCATGTCCCTTACAGCCTAAAGCAAGATTTGACTATCACAAGTGCACCTTCTCCTTGCAGAAAACACTTATTAGGATAAGGCTAAATGCATCTTTATTTTTGTGTTTAAGTGGGCCTTATTGTAAATATCTTGCTCCTCAGCCATTTATTCAAAATCTTGATTGTCCAATTAGATATCAATTTCATAAGTCTCATGAGCCAAGTGGACAGCCAAGGTGCTGGATTGCAAGGTTACCCTTTACTGCTTTGCTGAATTACTTTATAGTAGATTTGTCAGGAATTTCAATTTATTTTGGTAATTCCCACCCACTGTAATCACAGTTCTTCCAAGCACTCCATTTTTTACTAGATAAGGACTGAGAATCATGTAGCCTACCAGGTATTGCTGGACTCCATCTCCATTTTAGTCTTCAAATTTTTAGCCAGAGAGAAGGGGGAGAAGGGGAGAGAGACAGAGACAGACAGACATGGAAAGTAATTCACAACAGAAAATGTTTCTTTATTTGTTGTGTCTGAACTAATGGTCAGCTAGTCCACATTACCTGAGACTATCAGACTGCTACCTGGAGATGCCAGGGACTGAAGTTGGGATCTTCTACATAGATTTGCATTTTGCCAGAGCTGTAGACCCTCTCGTTGTATGTACCTATTACTGTGCACATTTCTTAAGGTTACCTTCAAGTCAGTTCTTACCTTGGCCCTCAGACATACCACTAACAGGAAGGCAGAGTGATCAATATATCTCCTTATAATTTTTATGTTCCTAGAAAGTAACTTCTCAAATTGCTTAAAGTCTTCCAAAGAACCATATTTGCTGAAGAACTAAATATATGCAATACCAATAAATGCAGAAACAGAGACTTTTGTTCCTCAAATGTAACCCTGAAAGTGAGAGATGTTATCCAATGATAAATATTGGTGGTATGATTTTCAGATTATCTACCTATGTATTGGTACTCTAAAAAATGAAAGGAAGAAAAAATTCTTGGATTAGCCTGGTTTATGTTATAATGATGGTGGACCACAAACTTTGATAGATCCATTTCAATCCTTCTTAATTATCCACAACCTTTGTAGAAATGCTTGATTTGTAATTGGTCACCAGTCTGTTAAGAACTGCAAAACAGAAATGTCTTTAGTTTTGGAAGAAACTCTTCCTGTGAGTTTTCCGGGCTGTTTGGTCATGTTCCAGAAAACTCAAAGCAACCCAATGACCACGGTCATGAAAGCTTTCAACAACAAACTCTTCCTGCTTTGTCAAGTTTTTTTGGAAAGTTGCTAAAATGTGTTGAGTTAGAGATGATCTTACAATTGAAAGTAGATTCGTAGAATTGCAGAAAGAGTTTGCTATGTTTCAGAATGACAAATTTGCTTTATTATTCTTTGCTTTTACTGATCTGAATTTTTCCTCCATTGGTAGGAAGGCGGTGTCTAAGATACACTGCCATGTAACTATTGCTGGTGTAATAAAATGAAATGTAATAAATAATGAAAATAAACAGCAACTGCCGTGTGATATATAACACTCTATAAAATGAAGACAAATAAAGAGAGTGCTAGAAGAAAATTCAATGGGATAGCACCTTGAAAACGAATATATTTATCGTGGCATAAGGTTTTCTAGTTTGGGCTCATGAAAATGTCTGAAACAAAAATATTATGTCTTTATGCTATGACAATGAAAATCAAGGGGGAAAGGATCAAAATTAAATCTGGAAGTTTTTGATGTTTCATATCTTGTTTTTGTGCTGGATAATGTACCTTTTCTCTTTGCTTCTTTCTGATGGACAGTTTTGGCATTTGAAAACAGCGGTTTCTTTATCCATCTCATATGTTGACTGATTCCTTGTCAGAAAATATCACTTGTTTTATTCATAAAAAAACAAAAACTCAGCGTCCTGATCCAACAAATATCTATAATTTATCATGGTTTAGCAAAGCATCTGTTTTCTGAAGACAAATTTGCAGTAGCTACCTTTGTGTAAATTAGCCCAACTTCCAGTTTTATGTTCGGTTGGGAAGAAAAAAAAGAGCAAACTCACTGACATCAATGGCAATTGCTTTGGTACAGCAAATATTTGTGCAGCACTATTTGCTAATTGTATAGTGTTTACTTTGACAAGGTTCTTGTGACCCATTTCCGGTATGTCAATAAAATAACCTTATCAGTTCATTTATTTTGCTCATATTCTATGGGTTCATTGTGATCTGTGTTTAGGAAAAGAAATGCGGCACATGCTGTTCAAAGGGGAAGATTGAGCCAAGTTGTCTTTTATCCTTATGTTTGTTTGACATTAATACTGAAATCCTGTACAGTTACTTATAAGCTGTGGTCAAAGCAGATGGGATGCTAGTTCTGTGACTTCATGACTGCCTCCAAGTGTTGTTTTGAGACTTCTATAGGCTCCTGAAGATTGTGTCTGGGAAATAGGAAGTTCCCAGAGATTTTTCTTGGGAATTCAGTCAAGTTTTATTTTTTCTTCTCAAACCACCAGTCTGTGTGAAGTTGGGGTGGGGAGTGGGGTGGACAGGGAGTACATACTTCTTAAATATCTCATTTGGCCCTAAACTCTAAGGTTTTAATTTTTTTTTAAAAAAAGTGGTGATTTATTTTCCAAATCAACATGGAGTCAGCAGCAGTTTGGATAGAAGGTGGCCATCTGAAATAAAAAGTGACCAGTCAACTGCATTTTTTCATACTTGTGTGGAAGAAGGGAATTGTTTTATGATTAAGTGAAACAATGCAAAGGTGCTGTTGAGCAGAATTGCAGATCCAGAGACAGGTACTCACCCTGTACTACATCTATAGAGGACACAACTTTGTAACATCAGAGCTTCTGAACTTTTGGACTTTTCACTGTATGTTTAGGTAGCAACTGTGGCCAGATGTGCATTTACTGAAAAATAACTGGCGTGCCATCTACAACTGTCCCTGGAAAATGTAGTGTCTGGGGTGACATCTATTTTAGCTGCATTGTTTTCGGATTACTTAATACACTCGAAGTGCTACTGCCCTCGAAAAATGCCTGGAATTGTTTACTGGTCTTGAATACCCAATTGATTTGAGCTGCCTATTGGACTAAGATACTCTGTATAGTGTAGTTATTTGAAGGCTGAACTACAATTCTGGTGACAAGGTTTCAAATCCCTGCTCAGCAATGAAAATGGACTGGGTGGCCATGAGTAACTCAGACTTTCTTAGCCTCAGAGGCAGCAAAAGTAAACCCCCTTTAAACAAATCTTGCCAATACAATAGCGTGATAAGTGCACCATATGGTCACTGTAAATCCGAAATGACTAAAAGGCAGATATCACTGGAAGCTTGTGATCCTAAGACCTAAAACAAATGGTCTTTCATCCCCCTTTCCACTCTGGACTGGAGAAAATAATTCTTCTATATGGGTCTTTCTCATTATTTAGCAAAGGCTTCTCTTGGATGTCCTAATAACTTCTGAAATACATCTGGTTGGGCCTAGGAGAGGACTTTTCAGTAGGTGAACCTAGACTTAGAACTCTGCACCAAGGAAATCGACCTTCCCGCCCCTTTCATGCTCTTTTGATGACTGTTGCTTAAATTTTCTAATTTTTAAATTGGCAGTGTTTTTCTTAGTTTATGGTACGGTAGTAACTGATTGTTATCTGCATTCCAGCAAATCTTGACTAGTTTGTTATTAATTCCCAGAACACAGAAATGATGAAACATTCAGTAATTTGAGATAGTTATGTTCTCTGCAAGCACTTTAAAAAAGTTAGCTGTTCCATTTCATAAAGCGTCAATAATTCTTTCACATTCACATTTATCCAAGGATATTACTTACTCCCATGATTTCTTTCTATTCCCCATTCTGGAAGGGGATCTTGGAAGGATTACCTCCCTCAAGTAATATAAATATTCAGCATTCCTATAGCACCCCACTTCCTATCCCAAATGCTCCAGGGTTTTCCTGTATGAGATTCATGTAACTCACACAACAATATCCACCACTGACTAATAAGGGGGATTTTTTTTAAAAAAAATTGAGATTCATGTAAGGAGTCCAATAGATTGAACTCAGCAATTTACTTAATACTATGTCATTAAATAAATTGCTAGGTTCAATCTACCATTACACTCTACTCATAAACCTTAAAGAGTAAAAAAAGGATCTCCCTCATTGGTGTCATGGTCTCACATTTATTATTATTATTATTATTATTATTATTATGGACATCTATATCCTGCCCTTTTCACCCCAGAAGGCAAACTCAGAGCGGCTTACAATCAATCAGTTTACAGTACAGATGAAGGCAAGGGAATGAAGTGTTGAGGCAGAGGAAGTGCATTCTGTCAAATGGCAAACAATTGAGTACATGCTGAGATTTAACTGGGGACTTCCAGCTTGTTGTTCCGAATCAGTGTTTCCATTCCTCTGCATGACTCACTAGGGATATTTGCAAAGCTGCAATGCAGATGGGAAAACACACACTGAACAATTGGTACTGTTTTAGTGGAAGAGACTGGCCACTTTTCCTGAGACAAAGTACATATTATATTGACGTGATTGCCCCAAGTTTTCCAAGCAAACTCTCTATAAGAACATAAGAAGAGCCATGCTGAATCGGGCCTCAGCCCATCTAGTCCAGCATTCTGTGTCACACAGTGGCCCACTAGTTGTACACAGGGATCTCTAGCAGAAAGGAGGGCAAAACCCTCACCTGCTCCCGACCCCCCACAACCAGTACCCGGGGAAAATCCTGCCTGCCTCCATCAACACAGAGGTGGCACTTGGATGTCCATTTCAGTAGCTACTGATTCCCTTGGTATCCATGAATCTGATATGTGAAACACATATACACCTCAAAAAAGTATAATTATGTAACATCTATCAAAATTAACTACATGTAAATAAAATTGGTAGACATGAGTTAAATTTAAGAACCAACCAATTCAGTACTAATTGCCTCATTTAAGGAAATAGGCCTATTGAAATAAATAAATTTGGGTTTTAAAAATCAATATGACAATTGAATTATTTGGTAACAGGATCTACAGAAATATGTCTTGGCCATTATTTTGATAAGATCGTTCCAAATCACTGTTGAGGACCGCCTCCCTTCAGTCTGTGATTGAGTCAACACTGCTCTGAACTGCCCAGTCTTGCAAGGCCTCCCACTCATCTCAGATGCTAACAGCCCGATGAGAAATGCAAGTCAACTATAATTTGGAAACCGTGTTAAAGAGGAAGTATGTTTACCTTTGTCCACAGAGGAGAAATAAAACCTAGATTCTTGCTTTGTTCAGCTAGAAAAAGATTTTGGTCTACCCAGGCTCCAAGTTGAGAAGAGGTTATGGGGAAGTCATACACATTAACAAAAATACAACATCTCATATGGTAGTAATACTTTTATTTGGATAGTAAAATAGGAACAAAAATCTCTATGCAAGGTTTCTAACCTGACAAATAAGTTGAAATAAAGCAGGGGGAACAGAGACAGGAATTATGAAATATCTTAAGGTTTCTTAGTGAAAGGGGTTTTTTTTGTCGTGTCAGGAGCGACTTGAGAAACTGCAAGTCGCTTCTGGTGTGAGAAAATTGACTGTCTGAAAAGACATTGCCCAGAGGACACCTGGATATTCTGATGTTTTACAATCCTTGTGGGAGGCTTCTCTCATGTTTCTGCATGGGGAGCTGGAGCTGACAGAAGGAGCTCATCTGCGCTCTCCCCGGATTATTGTATGCTATGATCCGCCCCGAGCCTGCAGGGAGGAGCGGAATATAAGATTGAATAAATAAATAAATAAATAAAACCTGTGACCTGTCTGTCTTTGGTCCTGCCAGCACTGGGGTTTAACCCACTGGGCCACCGGGGTCTTCACAGTGGGAGTTATAATACTGTAGGAAACACTGGCTTATGTCTGCATCTATTTACATATGGATACAATAGGCTTTTTCCCCATCCCAGAATTGTGTTCTGCACTGTTTCCAGGTCTTTACATTCAAGTTGTTTCAATCCTACAGGGATGCTGAGGTGAACCTACCGGTTGAGCACATGTATCACAGGATTTTCTTGGCATGATTTGTTCAGAGTGATGTTGATAAGAGTATGACTTGCCCAAGGTTGCCCAGTGCGTTTTCAAGTGGGCATTTGAACCCTCTTGCCCTTGAGCTCTAGTACAATACACAGGTCACTTCTTCACACAGACTCTCAGTTCTATGTTTAAGCACTAATGAACATATACTCTTAAGAACATTTCAATTCTCTTAATTTCCATGGAAATTCTTTGGCTGGGTTAGCCACACCATGCTTATACAACTGAAACACAAGAAGAGCTCTCAGAAAATTGCTTTCTAGAGCTAGAGATCTGGGAATCCTCGGCCAGCAAAGCCATTGCTTGCAGGATTTTGGAAAATGTTGTGCAAGAAAGCAAAACAAGCCTTTGAAGAGCTCTAGATACTAGTACTGCTCAATCAAGTTAGTGTTATTTGTCAATATGGAATGGGCTCATGGCTGTGCTTCCTTCCGCAAAACTCTTAAACCTCCAAACTTGAAAGGGGTTCATGGAACACCATGGTTGAGTGGGAATTCAAACCCACAGTCACAGTCCAACACTCAAAAATCTACACCAAACTGTCTTGGTCCCAATAGTCAGTTCAAACCAATCAAGCATTAATGATCAGTTAAAGTTTCCAGGCATTTCCATGTTGAATTGTATTCCAGTGTCCAAACCACTATTCTCTGTTGGTTTAGTATTACAGCAACGTTAGAAAGGCTGCAGGTTTGAAGAGAATTACTCCTGTAATTCCCCAATCCTCACTGTATAATTGATGTTTTGTCATTTTGGCTCAGGATGCTTCACACACTCATATATCAATTGTGGCTAACTCTAGCAAAGGAGAGGTCATGAATGTAAGGCAGGGTTCATAGATTCTGGAACTCCTTTCCTTGGAGGTTACAATTGCAGTTCCTTCTAGCAACAAAGATTTTGTTGTGGCATCTTTTGAGAACTGGAGGTTTTTTTTAGGAGTGTACTCTACAGTTTTTATTGATACTATTTTTTTAAAATGGGGTTTTCATCATTTTGAACCATTATGGTTAAAATGTGTATTTTAATTTCATTTTAAAATAGGTATTTTGGAATGTAACTGTTAATGTTTTTATAATTATGATTTATGACAAGCCTATCATAGGGCTTTCTTGTCATGACTTGCTCAGAGGAGGCTTACCATTGCCTTCTTCCAACCAAGATTTGAAGTTGGGTCTTCAGACCTCTATGCTACACTGACCGCTATTTTAAAGGAGATAATGTTTCAGATCTATTGTATTTTGGCTTAAAACTTTCCCAATTCTCCATTTGGGGGAAAATACGGGGTATAGAAAACTTTAATGAACATTTATTATTTAACACCGAACAGTTCAAAATATTGTTACATAACTTTGGCTAGATAAATCATCCTTCTCACTCTTAATGAACTGCAATACACTTTTGAAGGTTACTGTATTGTAATTATATTGGAATAATGTGATTTAATGATCATCTTCTTGTTTCCTGGGAAAAGAGACCCACAATATAAATTTTATCCCTTTGGAATCACTTGTCACCTGGAGGAGCCATGGGAGATTGTAATACAAAACTGTACAAAGAAAATACTTTCTTTGTTCTTCTGAGTCATCTTAACATATCAGAATGCACACAAGATAATCTCTTATTTTAAAAAAATATTCCATTATAAAATACTCCAGTGGGAAAACAATTCTGCATATATTTAATGAGGACTGAGCAGTAGGTTCAAATTACAGAAAGGAAGATTCCACGTGAACATTAGGAAGAACTTTTTGACTGTAAGAGCTGTTCAGTAGTGGAACTCTCTGCCTCAGAGTGTGGTGGAAGTTCCTTCTCTGGAGGCTTTTAAACAGGCTGGATGGTCATCTGTCAGGGGTACTTTGATTGTGCTTTTCCTGCTTGGCAGGGGGTTGGACTAGATGGCCCATGTGGTCTCTTCCAACTCTACTATTCTGATTGTGCAATTTCTCTTCTTCATTTAGTTTTGCCTGACTTTGCCACTTTCCATTTTTCAGTTTTCTGCTTGCCTCATTTTTTTTGGTTGTAGTATGCCTTTCCAACTTATGGTGACACTAAGGTGAACCTATCATTAGATTTTCTAGGACCCTTCCACACAGCTGAATAAAATCCCACATTTCCTGCTTTGAACTGGAATATATGGCAGTGTGGACTCAGGGCCCTTCCACACCGCCCAATACCCAAGAATATCATGGCAGAAAATCCCACATTATCTGAGTGTGGACTCAGATAACCTAGTTCAAAGCAAATATTGTGGGATTTTCTGCCTTTATATTCTGGGTTATGTGTCTATATGGAATGCCCGGTAGCTGAGAGTACATGACCCATGCAAGGTCACCCAATAGGTTTCCATGACTGAGTGAGAAATCGAACCCGGCTCCCCAGAGTCATTGTTTGTTGTTCAAACCAAAACATCACTTTGGCTCTCACTTAGAAGTTATGCAAATCTTTTGTAGCTTTCATTTCTTAATATGCAACTCTAACTCTACTTTTGCATCTTTTCCTTAACTTTCTTCAGTAAGCGTTTTAAGCCTTCAAGGTATCTGTTTCTCGTATGTGCAGATATGAAAAAAATTCTTCCTCCAATTTGCACACCTTCTTTCTTGAAGTCTAATCCTGCTTTCCTCTGTAATATAGTTTATGTTACAGAACATCATAAAATGGGAGCCTTGCCAACCCACCTAATTTTGCATGGTGACAGTGATCATTTGTCCAACGTATACATTAGATGTCAGGGCAATAAAATGCTGTGCCTTCCTATTTCTGTTAGAATAGAGCAAACCAGGTATTTCATAATTATAGTCCAAAGCTTTTCTAAAGAATTTGCAGATTTCTCCCGACATTTTTTCTATGCTCCACTAAGGCCCCTTCTACACTGCCATGTAATTCAGATGATCTGCTTTTAACTGGATTATCTGAGTCTACTCTGCCCTATAATCCAGTTCAAAGCAGATCATCTGGATTTTATATGGCAGTGTAGAAGGGGCTTAACATGCATGTAATTGCAATATGAAATGGTCCAATGGTTACTATAATCCCTCATGTCCAGTCTTTTGGAGGACTGGAATATATTTCAGACATTTACAGTCTGTCGGTCATAATGTTGTTGGTCATATTTTTGTTTTCCATATTTGTTGGGTTTTTTAAAAAAATGAATGGATTCTGCCTCTATGAACAGAATGAACGGTTCAGATCCAGGCTATTTAACCAACCACATCTCTACATATAAACCAACACGGGCACTGTGGTCAGCGGAGAAGGTCCTCCTCTTGGTCCCATCCCCATCTCAAGCACAGCTGGTAGGGATGAGGGGGGAGGAGAATCTTCTCCTTGATCGCTGCCTTGGAACTCCCCAAAGTAAAAATGTTTTCCTCCTCTCCTTTAAAAAACCTTTAAAGACCCATTTCTGCACTTTAGCCTATGAAGAGGATTAGAACAACTCAATATATCCTCGAACGGACATTGGAAATGCACTTTGGTGCTATTTGGCTTTGTATATCATCAACATACTATTTTATATGGAGTCCCTGGTGGCGCAATGGGTTATACCCCTGTGCCAGCAGGACTGCTGACTGAAAGGTCGGGCGGTAGAGCGCTCCCATCTGTCAGTTCAAACTTTCCATGCGGGGACATGAGAAAATAGCATCCCCTGGGCAAAGTACCACCTCCCTGCTGTGCCAGCTCCACTGGCCAGCCAGTCAGTAGCCTTTATTTCGGTCAACAAACCATCGGCTAAGTCAGGTGAAAGTAGAACAATAGAATACAACATTTAAGAAATTAATAACATCACATTTGGGTTATGATTAATAAAAACAAGTGTCACAGTTCGCTATCGGTTGAATGACTGTCTTTATCATTTAAAGCAGGAACTGATTGCCGATTAATAATAAGTGTTCTGAGTACTCTTTGTTACAAACTTAGTGTTTACAGGTTATTAATGAAGCACTTGCGGCTTTTTGCCGCTGCAAAGAGAAATTTGGCCACCTGTTCCGTTACCCTTTTGTCAAGATCAGACAGTTAAGAAGTACAGTACCAATTTAGGGCTGCCGGTCCATCTCTGAGCCCAATTCAAAGTGCTGGTTTTGACCTATAAAATTCTATATGGTTCTGGCCTAGTTTTCTTGTCCAAACACATCTGCCCTCGAAATCTAAGATCATCTGGGGAGGCCCTGCTCTCACTTTCGTCAACAGTCCAAATGCGCCTGGCGGGGATGACGGATAGGGCCTTCTCGGCGGTGGCTCCCTGCCTATGGAACGCACTTCCAACGGAATAAAGATCGGTCCCCTCCCTCCTGGTTTTCCGAAAGAAATTAAAGGCATGGTCTTGGGACCAGGCTTTTGGGCAATAGATGCAGCAGCACTTTAAAGGGGAAAATTGTATGGTTTTAACTTTGTATTGTTTTTATTATGAGATGTTTTAATATGTAATTTTATGATTGTAACTTTTGTGATAGTCTCTAATGGGGCTTAATTTGTAATGCCGTCCTGAGTCCCCCTTCGGGGGTTGAGAAGTGACGGGGATATAAATGCAGTAAATATAAATAACAAATAAATCAGTGCTCCTAACCCAGGCACAGGCATACTTGGGCCCTCCAGGTATCTTGGACTTCAACTCCCACAATTCCTAGAGTTACAGGTGGAAGATAAAAATGGGTGAAACTGGAGAAAGAAGTGAATGCAATTGGACCGGAGGAACTGATATTTAGGAAATGGGGAAAAGGTGAGGTGGATAAACTGATAGGACCTATCAGAGCCACTTTGGAGGTGTGGAGAATATGGCAAGGGAGGATGGCACCGGGAGTCTCGAAGGTAGCCTCGCTACAGGTAATGAACCCTAAAAAGGAGGAAAATCTAAGCAGAGTAATAAGGGAATTGAGAGGGAAGGGGGTCACAAGACTGGAGCAATTAGTGGATGAAGGGGGCAGAATTAGGAGAGACAGATTAGAGAACTGGTTGGGACAAAGGTGGTGGCTGCAAATCTGGGCAGTATGTGATTTTTTTATGCAGAGGGAGGTTAGAGAGGCAATGCAAAGAGAGGACACTGCTTTTGAGAAGTTGGTCAGGAAAGGAAGGAAGGGAAAAGGGCTCAGGTGGGAAAGATATATAAGCTGTTAGTAGTGTCAGGGGAAAGCCTTGTACAAGAATTAACCAAATTGTGGGAGAGGGAAGTACAAGTATCAGAATTAGAGATGGAAAGGACAATGGGAAATATTGCAAAAATGAAAAATACAAGAGTGAGGAAATGAGAAGGAAACTCCTGCATAAGTGGTATCGGACTCCGGCCCAATTGGCACACTTCTTTCAAAACGTGAGTAGCCGATGTTGGCACGGGTGCCAAGTGAAAGGGGTATATATGCACCTGATCTGGGAATGTGTAGTAGTTCAGAAATTCTGGAAAGAGGTACAAGGGGAAATTAATAAGGCACTGAATATAAATTGGGCAATTACGAAGGAGATTGCGATATTGGTGAAAAAGAGTGACTTGGGCGAATATGGAGGAATCAAGGAAGCCATGATTGAAAGTGCACAGTCTGTCATAGTTCTAGGCTGGAAGGACTCCTCCAAATGGACAATCAAGAACTGGCTGCGATACCTGGTAGAACACATCCAATTTGAAATTATGGAGATCAGGGTTAATGAGTTGGATGAGAATAAATTGCAGGAACTGCTGGGGCGATGGGACCGGGCAAGACAATATATTGTTTGGAGATCCCGAGATCAAGACACGAGTAATAAGTTGGATCTACTGTTTAATTTGTAATGTAAACTGTCCAAAATGCTTGAAGGAAAAGAAGTAGCAGCAAATCTGGAGTCCCAAAACTCCCTAGGTGTTACCTTTTTGCTCACAGGTTGCGTGGACGCGCGAGCACAGGAACGAGAGAAAACGTAACAACCGTACTGTAATGCAATGAAGCCAAAGTTTATTTGCACACGTCAGCTGACGGGACCTGCCCACAGAACTAGCTGCCTCAGGGCAAGAGCCCTCAACATTCTCTTACTTTCCCTTATATACATGCTATGGCGGCAGGTCCCGTCTCCTCCTTTCTTCATCATTTTCATTGGTTTACATCATCAACACATTTTTATTATCCAATTAACCATCATATTATTTGGCAGTACATTCTACTTGCATTCTTATTTGCTAAACAGCACTACGCAGTTATTATTCTTCATTCTCACAGTATGTTATCTGCCGGATGGGCACCATGTACTTGATTTGCAACATTTCTAAGCCGTCCCTCTATGCCAGCAAGGAGGAACAGTTTCATTTGCCCTTGCGCAGTTCCTACCAATTGGCTACAATGTAAACAAACGCACATTGGGACTAGCTAGGCCAATCACGGCCAGTGTTATCAGGAAAGGCACATGATGTACCCTAACAAATCACAGCTTGTGCCTGACCCACCAATCAAAGTGCATTATTCTCGTAATGGCATTTAGCATGATTTTTGGCAAGCTATCTCGCTATACTAAGTTCTGTGCTTGTGCATCACTCTCTCCTGACTGTACTTCTGCTAAAAGTGCCAATTCTGCTTTAATGGAACCCTCAGAAAGGGTGGAGGGGTGTGGATGCTCGTGAGGGTGGAAGGGGCACTGTCACAGTGCACTTGTTTGTTGTGGTTGTTGTATGGATGTTGTTTCTTATTCTGTATGTTAAAAAAACCAATATTTTTTTTAAAAAAAACTCCCACAATTCCTAACAGCCAACAGTTGGAATTGTGGGAGTTGAAGTCCAAAACACCTGGAGGGCCCGTTTGCCCGTCCCTGAGCTAGAGCCATTGTATTTTTTGGCCTACTGATAGTCCCAACTCGAGTAGGCTGTGAGGAATTGTGGGAGTTGAAGTCCAAAACAATTGGACGGCCTAAGTTTCCCTGAAGCCGAATGAGGCCGGCCCTGCAAGGCCTACCCTTCTCACCCTCCGCCATTTCAGGCGCCTCGAGCTTCCTTCCTGCGGGGGCGGCTTCCTCTCTCTCTCTCGCTGGCTGGATGGCTGCCAGTAGGCCTCTGTCACGACTGGCAGGCCTGCCTCCTCCTTCCTCGCCTTGTGGGCCGGCCCTTCTCCGTCTCCAAAGGGCGGGGAGGCCGTATAAGAGCCGCGCCGCCGCCTCCGCCCTCGCCGTTCTCGCCCCGTCCGCTCAGCCAGCGCCTTCCTCCCTCATTCCCTCACAGCCATGATCGTGGACAGTAGCCGCGACCCGGACAGCGACTTCGGCTCCTGCTCCTCCTCCTCCTCCTCCCTCGGCAGCCCCTTCAACTTGGCCTTCTTCTACGGAGCCTCGCCCCACTCCAGCGAGGGCAGCTGCTCGCCCACCCACTCCGCCCCGGGCTCCCCGCCGGGCTCCGACGCCGAGCTTTCCGGCCACGGTTGCCATGGCGACGGGAGGCCAGGGCTCGCGGGACGCAGCAGCGGCGCGCGCCCAGCCGGCGAAGGTAACCTTTCTTCCTTTTGTTTACATGGCGAGCCGGGGTCTCTTCTCGCTTGGCGGGTTTGGCGCATGCGCAGAACGGCCCCCCCCTCAGCTTTTGTTGACATTTGCGAGGGTCTCTTCTCGCCTGGCGGGTTTGGCGCATGCGCAGAACGGCCCCGCCTCAGCTTCCTTCGTTGACATTGCGAGCGAGGGTCTCGTCTCGCCTGTCGGGTTTGGCGCATGCGCAGAACGGCCCCCTCAGCTTTTGTTTACACTGCGAGGGTCTCTTCTCGCCTGGCGGGTTTGGCGCATGCGTAGAACGCCCCCCCCCTCAGCTGAGGCAGCTGCTTACTGACCCCTCAGAATTGGGCACTATCTCAAACTGTCTTGGCTCAGCTCTTGAGAGCTGTAGTTTGTCAGAGGAGGTTTATAAACTACAAATCTCTAAGGGCCCTTCCACACAGCCCTGTATCCCTGAAAAATCAAGGCAGACAACCCCACAATATCTGCTTTGAACTGGGATATAGGGCAGTGTGGACTCAGGGGCCTTCCACACAGCCCTATAGCCCTGGAAATCAAGGCAGATTACCCCACAATATCTGCTTTGAACTGGGATATAGGGCAGTGTGGACTCAGGGCCCTTCCACAAAGCCCTCTATCCCTGAAAATCAAGGCAGACTACCCCACAATATCTGCTTTGAACTGGGATATAGGGCAGTGTGGACTCAGGGCCCTTCCACAAAGCCCTCTATCCCTGAAAATCAAGGCAGACTACCCCACAATATCTGCTTTGAACTGGGATATAGGGCAGTGTGGACTCAGGGCCCTTCCACAAAGCCCTCTATCCCTGAAAATCAAGGCAGACTACCCCACAATATCTGCTTTGAACTGGGATATAGGGCAGTGTGGACTCAGGGCCCTTCCACAAAGCCCTCTATCCCTGAAAATCAAGGCAGACTACCCCACAATATCTGCTTTGAACTGGGATATAGGGCAGTGTGGACTCAGGGCCCTTCCACAAAGCCCTCTATCCCTGAAAATCAAGGCAGACTACCCCACAATATCTGCTTTGAACTGGGATATAGGGCAGTGTGGACTCAGGGCCCTCCCACACAGCCCTATATCCAAGAATATCAAGGCAGAAAGTCCCACATTATCTCAGTGTGGACTCTGGGCCCTTCCACACAGCCTTATATCCCTGAAAATCAAGGCAGACAACCCCACAATATCTGCTTTGAACTGGGATATAGGGCAGTGTGGACTTAGGGCCCTTCCACAGCTGAACAAAATCTCACATTTTCTGTTTTGAACTGGGATATATGGTAATGTGGACTCAGATAACCCAATTCAAAGCAGATATTGTGGGATTTCCTGCCTTGATATTCTGAGTTATATTGTTGCAATATGGCTGTGTGGAAGGGCCCTCAGGATAACCTAGCTCAGTGTTTCTCAACCTGGGGGTCGGGACCCCTCGGGGGGTTGTGAGGGGGTATTAGAGGGGTCTCCAAAGACCATTAGAAAACACAGTGTTTTCTGTTAGTCTTGGGCAGGCCTGGGCAAACTTCGGCCCTCCAGGTGTTTTAGACTTCAATTCCCACAATTCCTAATAGCCTACCGGCTGTTAGGAATTGTGGGAGTTGAAGTCCAAAACACCTGGAGGGCCCAAGTTTGCCCAGGCCTGGTCATGGGGGTTCTGTGTGGGAAGTTTGGCCCAATTCCATCATTGGTGGCGTTCAGAATACTCTATGATTGTACTTGAACTATAAATCCTAGCAACTACAAGTCCCAAATGTGAAGGTCTTATTTTCTCCAAACTCCATCAGTCTTCACATTTGGGCTTTTTGAGTATTTGTGCCAAGTTTGGGCCAGATCCATCATTGTTTGAGTCTACAGTGCTCTCTGGATGTAGGTGAACTACAACTCCAAAACTAAAGGTCAGTGCCCACCAAACCCTTCCAGTGTTTTCTGTTGGTCATGGGAGTTCTGTGTGGCAAATTTAGTTCAATTCCATCACTGGTGGAGTTCAGAATGTTCTTTGATTGTAGGTGAGCTATAAATTCCAGTAACTACAACTCCCAAATGACAAAATCAATCCCCCAACCCCACTCAGCTGTGTGGAACCCAGTTCAAAGCAGCTATTGTTGGATTTTCTTCCTTGATTTTCTGGGTTATATGGCTGTGTGGAAGGGCCCAGAGTCCACATTGCCATATATCCCACTTTAAAAGCAGAAAATGTGGGATTGTATTCAACCCTCAGTTGCCAAACTCTTAATTCTGAGCCCCCTATTATGTTGGGTCTTGAGAGAGATGTGTGAGAAACACCAGGCACTGAGCCTATGATTCAGGGTACATCTGTATTGTAGAATTAATGCAGTTTGACACCGCTTTAACTGCCATGGCTCAGTGCTGTGGAGTCATTAGTTGGGAGTTGAAGTCCAAAATATCTGGAGGGCCGAAGTTTGCCCATGTCTGATCTAGACGCACACTGCTGAGGCATTTTTGTGCAATGCTTTGGCTTTTAGCTGTTTGAAAAAAATGGGAAAAAAAGGGTCTGGGGGTTTGTATATGCAGCACTGTGTGTTGATGCCCTTGAAATGCTCATATAATTCACTGGAGAAATGAATTATTGGCTGTGGATATTGTATAAACGAGGGAAACTACTCATACCACAAGCTTTGTGAAATTTGCATTGTGTGAAGGGCAAGATCAAAGTCATTTGGAGTGAGTTTCCAAGCTTTAGTTGTTAGAGGTGTTTTCTGGATTCGTTATCCAAGGAAAACATTTTTGCATTTTGAAAAGATCTGTCCCTTGAAATGTTTGGTATACTGAGGACACCAGAAAATTGCTGTTATGTAGCATTAAATCAGTTAATGTGTGAATCACCTGCAAATTCAGATATTCGCCAGTCTTGAACGTTCTCTCTGTGAAAAATGCCACAGCAATGGCAATAAAATCCAATTGACTGTAATTTCTTGGTTGATTTTTGTGGAATCTGCATAATTGTTCTCTATATTGGCTCGCGTCTGTGTGTACATCTTGGTCTGATTTCATTGAGTTTTATTTAAGGAGAGAAATGAGAAGATAATTGTCATGCAAATTTACAGATTCATCTACACAGGTTGAATATTTTGAAGAACAGTGTCTGTTTTATTGGTAAAATAGCATTACTAATTTCAGATAGTTAGTGCCGATGTTAAAAAGAAATAACATCGGCACTACCGATACCTCTACATACATACAATAAGATCTATTCAGACTTGTAGGTTAGATCAATTTGTGAAGAAAACTTCCACTAGTCATGGATTATATTTTAAATTGGGAATTAAATTAAGGTGCCATAACAGTATTTGGGGTATATGTGCCTAGCGTTAAGATTATGTGCTAATTTTATTTATCTAGTTGAATAGATGATTTACCAAAAGGCCACTGTTACTGTCTGAGAATTTTAATTTCACATTAGTGTTTTGACTAAAACTTTGTCATATTTTATTAATTGTTATCTGGTTTTTGTTTTATAAATTATTTTTAATTTTTTAAATTGTTTTATCATTGTCAACACGGTTATTATACAATGTCTATTTTACAGCAGATTTATTTATTTGTTTTATAATTTATTTGTTTTATAAATTATTAAACTAGGTTGACAGTTTACTTAGGTTTTTCTCCTAATGGTCCCCTCCCCACAAATTCGATTGCCACCTTAAATCTTGTCCCTTGAAAATAGTGTGATACAAGAAAACAACTTGCCTTCATTAGGTATTTTGTTTCATTTTTATGATAGAAAATTCACCCTTAAATTGTGAGGGTTTTCTTGATAGAAATTCCAACTCTGGAAATCATTCAAAATGGTTTAAATATCTCTTGAACTACAGTGTGTCTATATTTAGAGCAGGAGGTATGTGTACTTTTTAAAATGAAGTCACAACTTCTCTACCAGAGTGTAAATCATTTTTGTTTCCTCTTTTCACTTCCCCCTTTTTAAGCCTTTAATATATGTTGCATTTAAAGAGGTGATGAAATAAGCAAACAAATATTTTGCGCTGAACACTTTCTGATTTGGGACATGGGATTTTATTTTTGAGGCAGTAAACACAAGTAATTCTTAAAATCTATTTACATGAGGTCATTCCGATGCTAATTTATGCCTAACATTGAGAAGTTGAACTTTTCCCTTCTCTCTGGCCAACAAAGAAGAGGTAGAGATTGAAATATGGATGCCTGTATGTCTGGAATTGATGTAAATGTTTTTACCTTATGGAATATTTAGTACGGTAGTAGAATTAATGTATCCATCTAAGAAGTCCTTAAATTAGTGACTGGATGCATTTTAGATTTCTTTTTAACTCAATGACTTTTTTAAAATCATAGACTTATTTATCTGTATATTTTCATTTACTGTACCGACAACTTTTTTGTAATGAACACATAGGGTATAACGTTAATACATGATTTGCCAGAAAAAAACTGCACAATTTTCTTTTTCTTGAATAGCTAATTTTCCTGTTTAGCAGATTAAGGCAGTAGTCTGATTTTGTTTGTATGTTTGTTTTGGGTCTCAGCAGTTAAACAACATATGGGGGGAGGAAAGCAACAGAGAGGACCTTTCCAAGGTGTTCGTGTGAAAAACTCTGTTAAGGAACTGTTGCTGCATCTTAGAAACAGTAAACAGATGTCCTCCGATCACAGCGTTGGTGAATTAAAGGTGGGTTTTTCAAAATTCAAAACTAGCTGAGGGCAACTTTATGTGTTGTATAATTAACACACATTATTGCAAGACCTTTGTAGTAGCTTGTATGAATTTGACAAGAGGCATGACAAATTAGTTGAATCTGTTATTTGATTGGAGAGCTTCACAACTGGAAGAAATTGATTGTTTACTGGTTTTTGGGATACAATGCTGTGGCATTGCATTTGTATCTAACAATGTGAATTGCAGAGTATTTTGCTAGCTAGAGCTTTAGCCGGATCAAAAAGGGCAATTGCTTTTTTGTGGATATTAGCTGTTCAGTATTTCAAGTAAAATGAAGGGTTGCTATGCTATATAGATTTATTATTCAATCTGGGATGTGTGGATTTTTTAATTTAAAAATGGGGTCTTTTGGGCTTCAGGGCGTGCCAGAACTGGGTGGATAAAATATCCCTGCCCTCCCAGATCTCTTTCCTAAAAGTGTTTTTTCTAAAAGGTTTCTACAGGCATACCTGCGTATAAAACATCACATTTTTGTTGTTTATGACACTTTTTTCAGGGAAGGTACCATTTGAAGGGCACACATGATGCTGTCACAGTTTTTAATATTCCTAACTCTCTTCCATTTACAAATAATTAAGTAACTGATATTCAGTAATTTTACTAAGTGATTAAAGTACTTTTCCTAGCAATTGAAACACAAAGGCAATCATAGCTTTAACTTAGTACATGCTTACATTTAAGATTCTGGGGAAAAAATCCACTTTATATCTTGCCCCCTCTCCCCAAAGAGACTTGGGGCAGCTATTGTAGTATAGCTGGGTATTATATAAGGGAAATGTCTTCTCAAAAATCAAAAACAGAGCAAGAATTAACAATTTGTCCAATTGTTTTATACACACACACACACACACACATGTATGTATGTATGTATGTAAACTTTTCATTCGACTTACTTCTGTTCAGGACTGCAAGTAACACTGTGAGATATGTGGAGGATCAGCTGTAAAAGTTACTTTTGTTGCACATTTATGAGGTTTTTTTAAAGTGGATATGTAGTTGAAAATAAGACAATTTGGAAATTCAGTAAAGGTTTCTCCTTTATTTGGATGAAACAGAATAAACATGGAGAAAAATTGTAACTAGTAATTGAGTTGAAATAATAACTTTCTAGTAGAGGTTCTTTGAAGTTTAAAGAGTGCACTAAGTTTTCTGTATGTTTATTTTCATTTTGAAATGTTACATTTTGTGTAGATTAACAATAGAAAGTGATAGTAATTTCTATGTCCTTTAAGGTGACTTAAGGAACAGAGCGCCTTCATTTTATGGTGAATAATGTCTACTCTTATTTTTTAATAGGCACAAGGAGGATTCGTAGATTATGATCCTTACACAGGTACAATTTAAGAAACATTTTTCTTTAGTATTGTAAATTTGCATTTCAAGGCTTGTAAAGTGGGTTACAGAGAAAGTTAAGCAGATTTTCTTTATTTTGGTAGAGCTGAAGAACATAATAACCCGCAGCCGGAAACGAAAAAACCATGAATCTTTTCCTGATGGACCTAGTTATAAAAGATCAGCAACTTTCCAACCTCACCTCTTGGTAAGATTTTTTGGTCTGTGTTTCCATATGCATTGCTTACAAGTCAAAATGTATTTTCCACCTGCCGAGGATGTGGTCAGCTGGGTTTGAAAATGTGCACGTTTTATTTTGCAGACACCTCCACAGACACCAACATCGATGGAAAGCAATATGGAGGATGCCCATATGAATGAGCCCAAACAAGATGGCACCTGTGATATGCTGCAGAACATTATCAATATTAAAAATGAATCCAGCCCAATTTCCCTGAATACAGTACAAGTTAGCTGGCTTCACGGCGCAGCTAATCCCAACTCTCCAGGAGAACAATATCAGGAGATTGCTGGAACACAAGCCTTTTCACCTCCTGAGAAGTACCAAACATTTCAAACAAGTAGTCCACCACAAATGTTGGAACTGCCCCAGAATTATCAGTTTTCTCCTCCACAGTCCCAGGAACTGTCACAGCACTATGGCCAGAATCCACTCCTGGAATACAGACCACAGTCTGCAAGCAGCCAGTCTTCTGACTATCAACAAAGTCTTTATGAGAGTCAAGAGCTGTCATATGGCGCTACTTCCAGCTTTGCTTCTCTCTTAAATGACTCAGAAGATCTCGATGCCATCTCCAATTCGCTCTCTCAAGCCCTGTCTGGTGGCCACCAGCAAACTGGTATGAGCAGCCACTCTCAGGCTTATAGCCAGTTTGGCAGTAATATGTGCAGTGGTCTTGAAGAGCATGGCTTACCGCTGGCTGCTTCGAATATGCCTCTGCAACACCAGGACATTACTGGAAACACGGCGCAGCTAAGCAAGTCATTCTTCCAGTGGCAAGTGGAACAGGAAGAAAACAAATTGGTCAACCTTTCTCAAGATCAAATCCTTGCCAAAGATTCTGATGGTGACACGTAAGTACTGTCTACAATTGCAACTGCAATGGAAATTATTTATTGTTCAAATTATTTATTAAAATATATTTACTCTGGCTTACATCCAGGGCCGTAGCCAGGATTTTGATGGGGGGGGGGGCTGAGTTTGATTAGGGGGGGGGGCTGAGTCTGAGTGAGATAGGGTCTACCCTAGCAAACCTTTTGTATCATTATCCCAATACCCCCATGCATATGGGATATACTGAGCATGGTGATCAGATCATGATATGAATAAACATAATAGTTTAAATGATGTACCAGTAAGGCCTTCTCACGGACCATCTTGAGAATTTCAGAGGGTGTGTGTGCTGAAGCCCCTCAACCCCCCAGGCTACATGCCTGCCTACATCAAAAGACAGGGTGGCATACAAGTAAATCAATATTACCTGATTAAAGCAACTTTAAATAACAACAGTAAGGCTAAAACAGTATTGAGCAAATCAACAAGTTCAAAACAGGTTAAGAAGGTTGTAACAGCTTTAAAAATACAATATTGTGTAAGTAGGGTTCCCCTGTTATAAGGTATGCATATTGATAATACTTATTGTACTGAATGAAGAACACATCAGTGCATTAATGGTACAAGTCATGGAAATGGCTGTGATGCCTCACTGAAAGAAATGCACAAGTTAGATCCCCCAAAATGGTGATCTCCTGACCAGTACCAGTTTGCCACTCAAGGATACTGATCCATGGTTAATTTCCAAAAAGAAAGAGACATTTCTAGCCAAGTGCACATCTCTAGCACATTAAAAGGGGGTTGTCCTATTTGCCGCATCAGTTTAAGAAATGCTGTATTGGATGATACAGCTCCAGTCTTTTCTGTCTGTACATCTTATAGGTTGATTTGGGGGGTGTTTTGATTTCGACTTCTTTTTTTCTATATATATTTTCTTAAACTTTTAGAATACTAAATGAAGACATATCTTCTTCTCCCCCTCCCCTCCCCAGGTTTCTTCATATTGCAGTTGCCCAGGGACGCCGGGCAGTATCCTATGTCTTGGCAAGAAAGATGGCAGCTCTCCGTATGCTGGATATTAAAGAGCACAATGGCCAGGTGGTGTTTTTTTACCATATGATACGTCATTTTGTGCCTTTGAATATTTAGCATTTCCCAAACTTAAGCAAGCATACTGGAATGTCTGTTAATATTAACTTTGAAGGTTAGCATGCAGGATAATTTGTAACTGAATTACTGCAGAAGGCTACTGGCTATGCCAGAGCTCTTCAGGAGAAGCATTTGAAATTATCGATTGAAAATACTTTAGTATAGCGTGGTGTGCTTTTTATTACTATTTCCTGATAAGATTTAGCTGACCAATACATCTGCTTTCTATTATTAACAGAGTGCCCTGCAAGTGGCTGTGGCAGCAAACCAGCATCTTATTGTACAGGATTTGGTTAGCCTTGGGGCACAAGTGAATACTACAGATTGTTGGGGCAGGACGCCATTGCACGTGTGTGCTGAAAAAGGCCATGCTCAAGTCCTTCAGGTAATTTAGCAGTTTTCTATACTGTTCTCTTAATACTGCAATATATGTTGGAACTGGTCATTGTACATAAAGGTTTGAAGATACTCTGTTTTCCTTTAACATTATAATAATGTAGCAACTGTTTACGTACAGTGCTGTAGCTCTTACTCAGCACAAAATGTTCAGGAGCAGATGGTCTTTATTTTGCACGTGCAGCTAGTATATCTTCTATCTTCCCAATACGTATAAACACAATCAACTTAATGTATTGTCGAAGGCTTTCATTACTTGGAATCAATGGGTTGTTGTAGATTTTTCGGGTTGTGTGGCCATGTTCTAGAAATATTCTCTCCTAACGTTTTGCCTGCATCTGTGGCAAGCATTCTCAGAGGTTGTCAACTTACCTGTATATACTCGAGTATAAGCCGACCCGAATATAAACTGAGGCACCTAATTTTACCTAAAATAACCTGGGAAAACGTATTGACTTGATTATAAGCCAAGGGTGGGAAATGCAGCAGCTGCTGGTAAATTTCAAAATAAAAATAGATACCAATAAAATTACATTAATTTTGTTTAAAAAATAGTTTTTATTAGGTTTCCTTAAAAAAAAACACCACAAACAACATAAATCATCATATCACAATCACAAAAACAATACATAAAAAGAATATTGGGAAAGGAAAAAAATCAAGACGTAGAGAGAAAGAGAAAGAGGGAAAAGGAGAAGAAAAGAAAAAACAAAAAAAACCTCCACCTCCCCCAAAGACTTGATGTGAGTATTGAAATGTACAAGGATAATTCCCCATTGAGAAGTATGTAAAACATACAAAATAATAACATATCTTAATAATTCCATATATTTTATTATTTATTTATTATTTATTTATTATTCGGGTTTCTATGCCGCCGACTCCCTGAGGCTCGCGGCGGCTCACAGGAACCGAAGGTACAACTACACACAAGCAATGCGATAAAACATCTAAGACAATTAAACAGTTAAAACAGCAAAATACAAAACCCCCAGGTACAGTTCAGAAATTAGATAGCGTGACACCCCAGGACAGCGGCTAAACCGGAACATGGGCAGGACCTACTCACCGAAGGCCTGCTTAAACAAATAAGTTTTGCAGGCGCGTCTAAACGGGAGCAGGTCCTTTATAGCCCGCGTTCCAGCCGGGAGGGCGTTCCACAGCGTAGGAGCTATAACGGAGAACGCCCTCCGGCGAGTAGATGTCAGTTTAGCCGATTTCGCCGAGGGTATCTCTAACAAATTAGCATCCTCGGAGCGTAGTGATCTCGGGGGACAGTGTGGGGTGAGTCGGTCCCTCAAGTACGCTGGCCCCAGGCCATGCAAGGCCTTAAAGGTAAGAACCAACACCTTGAAGGAGATCCGGTGCTCGATTGGGAGCCAGTGCAGATCCTGCAAAACAGGTGTGATGTGGCGGCCTGCTGGGGTTCCAGACAGGAGCCGGGCGGCAGTGTTCTGCACCAACTTGAGCTTCCGGGTCGCCGACAAAGGAAGGCCAACGTAAAGCGCGTTACAGTAATCCAGCCTTGAGATGACCGTAGCTTGGATCACTTGATTTTAACCTTCATCTACTTCCACTTAAACAATAATTAGTCCTTTTTAATTAATTAGATATTAATTATCCATTCGATATTAATTTTTTCAAGTAGTCTATCATGGGTGATCAGTCGGTTTTCTTCATTAATATGTTTTGGGATAAACATATGTAATCCCAAATTTACATTAATTGAGGCAGCAGTAGGTTAAATGTTTTTGAGCATTTTCATAAAACTGTAATTTAAGATAAGACTGTCAAACTCTAATTAAATATTATTCTAACATTCTTCAGTGTAAATGTGCTTACGTATCCTTCCAGTGATAATAGAATAAAATAATAAACGTAATAATATCAATAATAAATAGAGAAAAATAATAATGTAATAATAATAGTAATGTAATGTAAATGTAAAAATAACAATAATAAATGTAATAATAATAACCCAGTAAAATAATAAAGAACTTTGATTCGAGTATGAGGGATTTTTTTCAGCCTAAAAAAGGGCTGAAAAACTCAGCTTATACTGAAATATATATGGTACTCCTCAAAGAGGGGTATATCCGGCCACCAAAAGGTTTTTGCCCAATTGAGGTTAATGACATGGCTGGTAAGGTGGTGTACATCTTGCAGTATATTTGTACACAATTCACTACTCTAAAGAAACTGAGAAAGCAACAGCATTAGAGTGATTCAAATGTATTGTGAGATTCTAATAAAGACTTGAGTCTTGCTGTAAAGAAATTATGGAAAAGGACAAAGGGAATTATGGTTACATATAAAGATGCAAAATATTGGATAAGAATTGGAAAAACAATCTTACTATATACAGTACTTACAAAAAATCACAGAATTTCCAGAACACTAAAAAGTTATTGTGGAACCAGAAAGATTTAAGAATTTCCACATGGCACTAGGTTTAATGTCCACTTCATCAAGGTTCGATTAGGGTTTTCCATAATTGCATGGCATTAATGTATACTCTCACTCTCTTCTGCAGGCAATCCAGAAAGGAGCTATTGTAAGCAATCAATATATAGACTTGGAGGCAACTAATTATGATGGTGAGCAACAGTACTCTTTCGTTCTTCGTTAAATTTGGCAAACATTTTGAAGAAAAGCATGCAAAAATTGCTTGTCAGTATTAATTTTTGGCATATAGTGTGCCATTTAATAAAATATTGCTATTATATTGTTAGTAACATCCATTTTAAATTCAAAACTGAAAATCAAGACGGGCAAGAGGATCAGAACTTTTTCTGAATCCCTTAGTTTGTGAAATATTGGTTTGTGTTTACTCCTAACCCTCCAGTTCCTCACGGTATTAAATGTGGCCTGATCGACTGTATTGGAACCACAAAATAACTGAATATGGATTGGCAGAATTAATGTGTTGTGCAATGTAGCTCACAGTGACTGTGTAATGTAGGTCACACTCGAGAGAGCAAATAAAAAACAGAAGGAATAATTACTACTGATTGAAAAGTTTATTCTTCTCTCTTGTTTGGATAGCTAATCTATTTACGCATATGCATTGTGTTATTATTAAGGGCCTTGTACATGGAAAGATTTCTCAAAGAATATAAGCTGTTTTGTTTTGTTTAAACACAAAATGCTCTTGAACTGTGTTGATATTCCCACCTGGAAGCCTATGCAAACCATCCCAGTAAACTGAGTATTGGAATGACTAAGTGGAGTCTATATTTGGAGTAGATGATCCAAATGGCTGCTGGTTTTGCTCACTAGTGTGTTTCCATTTTAAGGTTTGACAGCATTGCACTGTGCAGTCATAGCCCACAATTCTGTGGCGCATGATCTACAAAGCCAGCATTCACCTCATTCTCCTGAGGTGCAGGAACTGAGATTGAGAAGCAAGAAGTTGGCAGACACCATTAAATTTCTAATCCAGATTGGGGCTTCTGTGGAAGCTAGGGTAAGTAAGATCAGGAAACCGGAAAACAAGTGGAGATTTGTGTTTCAAAATTATGTACATTAATATATTGAATGTATTTTTAGATGTGGAGATTTGCAAACATTCGTAGACCTGGTGAAAAAAATGTAATTGGTAACACATGCTTTTCTTTGAAAAATGTGAATGTTCTCTTAGGCTTTAGTGTTCACAAATCTATCTGCAAATGATAACACTGGCCAACACACATTTTGGTGCCTTGAATGTTAGAACTGTTTCTGGGTAGATTTGACCTGCTGATTCCAAAAATAAAACCAGTTTTCCCCTATCAGCTCTAGTTTTTAAAAACCAGAATACATGTCATATACCAGTCTTCACCTGCTCACCTATAAAAAACATGTTAACCATATCTAAGAAACTAGAGCTGATGCGGTCTATCCAGTGCAATTTTCTGAAACAGTGCCCCAAATAACTCCCCAAACAGGCCTTAAAACCAAGAAACCTTTTTTTGTTGGGATTTGTAATCTGTGTTTGACTTTTCACTTTTAATAATTTCATGGGTATATAGATAGTCAGAAGACTATTGCATGTAAAGATATAAATTGAAATTGAAACTAAATCCAGACAAGACAGACGTACTCCTGGTCAGTCGTAAGGCTGAACAGGGCATAGGGTTACAGCCTGTGCTTGTTGGGGTTACACTCCCCCTGAAGGCGCAGGTTCGCAGTCTGGGAGTGATCCTGGAATCATCGTTGAGTCTGGAGCCCCAGGTCTTGGCAGTGGCCAGGAGAGCTTTTGCACATTTAAAGCTTGTGCACCAGCTGCGCCCATACCTTGGGAAGTCTGACTTGGCCACGGTGGTCCACGCTCTGGTTACATCCCAAATAGACTACTGCAACGCTCTCTACGTGGGGTTGCCTCTGAAGACTGCTCAGAAACTGCAATTAGTCCAACGCTTGGCAGCCAGGTTACTAACAGTAGTGGGGTACAGGGAGCATACAACTCCCTTGTTGTGCCAGCTCCACTGACTGCCAATTAGTTTCCGGGCACAATTCAGAGTGCTGGTTTTAACCTACAAAACCCTATACGGTTCCGGCCCAGTTTACCTGTCCGAACGGATTCTCCCCTACGAACCATCAAGGACATTAAGATCCTCTGGAGAGGTCCTTCTCTTGGTCCCGTCATCTTCGTAAGCGCGACTGGTGGGTACGAGAGACAGGGCCTTCTTTGTGGTGGCCCCTCGGCTATAGGACTATCTCCCAAGGGATGTTAGATCTGCACCCTCTCTGTTGTCCTTTAGGAGACAAGTGAAGACCTGGATGTCGAATGAAGCTTTCCCAGAATAGGCTGGGATTGGTTATAGTCTGAATGAATGGCCACGTTTCAAACTGAGTGGAATTGTTTTAATGGCAATTTGGTTTTATGTCCTGGGCTTTTTATGTATTTTGATATGTTGTTGTAGATGTTTTAAATTGTATAGCATTGAATCTTGCTATAAGCCAGTCTTGAGTCCCTCTATGGAGGTGAAAAGGTTGGGGTACAAAAGTTTTAAATAAATAAATAACTTAGAATAATCAGCTTTTACTAGTTTTTTTTTAAAAAAACTAATTTTGCCAAATAAACATAGTTTTAATTTCTTATGTTTTCATATGTTCATTTCTAATTGAAAAAAAATTAATGCACAGAAATAAGGATTGTTCTACAAACTCCAGCACTAGTAATTTTAAGGCACCAGTAATGTCTCTATGTATCATTCTTACTGAATGCAACGTGCATAATTTAGCTCAGCTTTCCCCAACTTGAAGCCTGAAAGTTATGCAGGACTGCCACTCTCATCATTCTAGCTATCACAGCCATACTGGCCAGGAATGATGGTTTTTTACATTCAGGGCCTAAAGTACTCCTTTAAAAAATATCCCTGAGTCTTCAGCATTCATTTTTCTCAACTCAATTGTATCTAGAGCTAATAGGCCTCCCTAAATTACTAATGTAACATTGTGGCACATTTCCAGAATCTCATTGCTATTTAGTGATGGATCGTTTAGTATTTGTTTCCCCCATGTATTATATTATGTCCCCTTCTTTGATTTGAACTGTGAATGGAAGCCAGTTGCAGCTAAGTCCCATTAAAATGAACAGAGCTAAATGCAATCGGAACTACAATTCTAAGCATATTTACTGAGAAATAAGTTTCATAGAAATTAGTAGTGTGATTATCTTCTGCGTAAATGTACCTTAATTAGGCTTTGACTCATTTATTTCATTGTCGGTCATAAATGGAATTTGTAAAAATTAATGAATGTAATTGCAAATTGCCTGTGAGTTTTTCAGGGGAGTTGCTGCTTGAATTTGATTTCCTCTAGTTATCCCAGAGTCATTATGGTAAAATAGATAGCTCTGTTGGAAATGGAGAAAACCCCCAGATCATACCAAACTTTGATTATTAGGTGGTTCAAAAATTGCTATCTCTTAGGTTCAGCTTCTGTGCATAAAATGGAAATAGTACTGTTAACTACAGTCCTTGTCTTGATCAATAAATTTATGTAGTGCATTTAATGTTTTCATATAACATAAAGTGATTATATATACCCTTGTACTGTGTAGTATTTTATTGTTTCATGTGCGCAATTAAGTGGGCTTTTTTGTGTGTCTGGACAGGATCGTAAAAGTGGCCGTTCAGCCCTTCACTTGGCAGCCGAAGAAGCAAATGTTGAACTCATTCGCCTGTTTTTGGAGCTGCCCTCTTGTCTCTCTTTTATCAATGCCAAGGTGTGTAAATATTGAGTCAAGAATCCAAAATCATGCGCACACACACACTCTCTCTAACTCCTATGTCCTTGTTTGCGGTAATAAATCATCCCATCATTTTAAAAAAATGTTATTTCTCTCTTACCTCAACCAGGCTTACAATGGCAATACAGCACTCCATGTAGCTGCCAGTTTGCAGCACCGGGTGACTCAGTTGGATGCAGTCCGTTTGTTGATGCGTAAAGGAGCAGATCCGAGTGCCAGGAACTTGGAAAATGAGCAGCCTGTTCACCTTGTTCCTGATGGACCAGTGGGAGTTGAGGTAGGAGGCCAAAAAAGTTTGGGACTGTTTGAAACTGCAGTGGGTCACTGGATGCTTCTTATTTATTTTAGACTTTCTATTGGAGGTATAATACAAGTAGGAGCCTGCTTTTTATTTTCCAAAGAAAGTGAGGAATGGATCAGTTAATAACCTTTATGGAACATCCACCATTCTCATTGTACACTTGTGGACTCTCCCCAGTTTACTTTTTGACCTTTTGTTAAATACATTGCAGAGAATTTAGAAAAACAACAACAAAAACAAAAACACTTCCTGTGTTCAGATTCTATATATTACAGTACAGTAAAGCTCCAGTGTTGCTTATTTGCATAAACAGTCTCAAGGAATAGAGTCTAAAGTACCATATATAATTGAGCATAAGCTGAGGTTTTTAGCCTTGCTTTTAGGCTGAAAAAGCCCCCTCCCCCAGCTTATACTCAAGTCAAAGTTATTATTTTACTCTGTTATTATTATTTATTTTATTACATTTATTATTTTACTCTATTGATTATTATTACATTTGTATTATTTTATTATTATTTTATAACATTTATTATTTCACTATTATTATTTTTATTACATTTATTATTTTACTCTATTATTGGAAGGATACGTAAGCACATTTACACTGAAGAAGGTTAGAATAATTGTTTAATCAGAGTTGGACAGTCTTACCTTAAATTACAGTTTTATGTAAATATTCAAAAACATTTAATCTACTGGTGCCTCAATGTAATTGTATTGGTATCTATTTATTTTGAAATTTACCAGTAGCTGCTGCATTTCCGAACCTTGGCTTATACTCAAATAAATATTTTTTTCCCAGTTTTGGGGGGTAAAATTAGTGACCTTAGCTCAGGGGCGGGCAAACTGCGGCCCGGGGGCCGGATGCGGCCCTTTGGCTGATTCTATCCGGCCCGCCTAAGGGCCCCTGGCTTGCCTCCCCTGCCTGGCCTCTGCATAAAAATCTCCAGAGAAGGGGACTATAAGGAAGCATTATTTTATTTTAGTGGTTTTTATTATTATTGTATAATAATTTTATAACAATAATAAAATAATATAATAAATAATATAATATAATGTTATATGATATATTATAATTTCAATATATTATGCTTATATATATACACTATAATATAATAATTATGATATTAATATAATATATGAATATTTCTTGATATATTAATATGTTAATATTAATGATGTGTAATATATAGTAAATATAGTAAGTGAATAAATAAATAAATAATGTAGATTAGCATGTAGTTCCACCTTTAGGTGCGGCCCTCCATAATATTTTTTGGCTCTCGTGTGGCCCCTTGGAAAAAATAGTTGCCCACCCCTGCCTTAGCTTATATATGGATCGGCTTATACCTGAGTATATACAATACTATGTACTATTTTAAAAACTGCTTAATACAGTGAATTGTAATGTCAGTGTAGTTCCATTGACTTGTTTGAGCATATCCAACAATCAACCAGCATTGATCAAATCTTGAATTCAATGCAGTTATAGTGGGCCCTCTACATCCACTGGAGTTTGCTTCTGAGATTCCACGTGGATGCCCCAAAAGTAAATGATTCCATATTGTTGAATGGCAACAATTCTTCAGTGCATCTGCATTCATGTCAAATGCCATTTTATGTATAGAAAGTGACTATCTATAACCAGTGAAAATCTGGGAGAGTCCACTGTATATGGTTTTTGTCAACCATTGAATTGACTTGAAAACTTTAGATTCATACACAAAAGTGCTAATGTATCCCATTATATAGCAGTTATCCTTTTTATTTAGGGACATGCTAGTTGGAAGTAAGTCTTACTAAGTTCAGTGGGATTTTGGTCTTCATAAATAGAATTATCTTATATGTTCATAATATTGAAATGAGCAGATTTTGACCCCACATTCCTTCTGTTTTGCTCTTCAGATCAGACGGATTTTGAAAGGGAAGACCACCCAGCAGAGATCATCCCTCTGTTAAGCTCCATGAGTACCAATGACCTACACTCGCTGTCAGTTAGGCAGCCCTGATGTAACTGTAAATAGACCATTTGTCCAGTTGAGGCAAATGTTAGTTGTTTCTATGAAACAAGAATATGTTGTTCACTATTATATAGTGGGTTAATGGAAATTCTTCTGAGCAGATGGGAATGCTTCAAACCCAGGTATTCTGTCTCAGTCTGAATAACTGACTTAGGCGACAATCTTGGCCATATTTATATGAGAAGAAGCCGCTACATTCAATAGTGACGATTTCTGAGTATACTTGTCTAGGACTGCATGTTACTGACTTTCAACAGTAGCATGATAAGTATCAAGCATGAACAAACATTATCTTTTAAAGAGAAACTTAGAACACGTTAATGTTTTTTAGGATATTGATATGTTAGAATATGAGTCTATCATGACTTTTTGTCATAATATTAATGTTAGTAGTTACTTTGTGATTTTTAATGTAAAGTTGCTGAAGTTGCTGATTTTTAATGTTAAGTTGCTGAAGTTTGATAATTTCATAATTCTATATAGAGTGCAATTACATATTATAAGCTTTTAATAATATTTATGTGTTTATATTGAAGGAGTTAAATTTTTTTTTGCGGGGGATGCTTAGCAAATTGGGATAGGAAGGGAATATATTCCATCTGTGCAGTTTTCATCAGCCATAGCAGCGGTTCATTAAAAGTAACTTTAAGAATAATTTTGGATGTGTGTTTTATTCCTATTAAAGTTTGTCAGGTCAAGCTCTGTATATTATAGTAACATAGTCCTTCTTTATGGTTTCCCTACATGAGGTTTCGCATTCCCAAGTTACTTGATTAAAAAAAAGTTGTGTGAAGCAGTCTTCACCACCAGTGCATCTTGCTGAAGGATATTAGCATAATCTACACCAGGGATTTCTCCTCCTACTACTGATTCAGGGCTAGAAAATCATCATTATCAGCCTTGCCTCTTCCATGTTTTGTCCTGTCTGGCAGGACTTGGAATGAGCAGCTAAGCGGCTGGGGTGGGGGTGGGGAAGGGACTTGAGGCTGTTAAGAGTTGTGGGAATTGAAGTCCAAAACACCTGGAGGACCAAAGTTTGCCCATGCCTGTGCTAGAACCAATGTCTGCTCCTTTTCTTCCAAGTTAGGATTGCATTTTTGGCCTATTGATAGACCCAACTAGAGTAGATTCATTGTTTTAATGGTAAATTTGATTAGTCTGCACTTCTTCACATTCCACTGATTGAATGAATCTACTGCGACAGCTAAAAGGCAGGTCAAGATTGCACACTGAGAGGTCGAGGCTCCCTCTTTGGAGGCTTTTTTATATAGAGGCTGGATGGCCATCTGTCAAGGTGCTTTGAATGCAGTTTTCCTGCTTCTTGGCAGGGGGTTGGACTGGATGGCCTACGAGGTCTCTTCCAACTCTATGGTTCTATGAGCATGGCCTCTAGCATATCTGGCAGCTGAGCTTGCAGGTGGCATGAGGTTTTTCAGGAGGGTGGAATGGATCTCTCCAAAAACGTGGAGCTGCCTGAGAAAAGGTTGCTAGGTACAAGATGGACCTTTGTTTTGAAGCAGTAAGATTCTCTTCCTACATTCTTTATGCTGAATTTGATTCTTCGTTCTTGAATCGAGAAATGTGCTTCTCAGGGCTCTTCATATATTTCGTTCTCTTGTAGTATTTTACCTTATAGGTATAGTAGGTATTAATGTATTCAAAATGGGGTGAGTTCCCCCCCCCCAATTTTGTATTGTTATTTTTAATGACTGTTAATAAAATGTATTCAAGAATGTCCTGTAACAATTGCTCTCAAAATGATATGGTTTTATTTTAAATTTGATTCTATTGTATGCTTGCTATCCTGCATTATATTTTTCCCATTGTTAATCTGATCATATTGTTTGACCAAGTATGTCTTGTAGACAAATTACTGGAGAAATTGTCCCTCCACATATTAAAGCAGTTCTTAGTTCTTGCAATAGCAGATGCAATAAATTTGTTTTAATCATTAACATTGGTGTCTTAAAGTTTGATTAATGGCTGATATTTGATCCTTCTTCTCCACTAGAAAACAAAGGTGTAAGGCAGACATGTTGCTTGGGGCACTCAAAGGCTTGGCTACAAAAAAAGAGGTTTCACACATGCACATTATAAGCCCCTGTTTTTTGTGGGCAGAAATCTCTCAGCTTGAAGTAAACCATATAGCTAGACAAACAGGTTTGGGTTTATCTACGTAGCCCGACAGGAAATCACCTATACACATCAACAACAAGGCCCAGGGGTTTGTCCACCCTTCCTGTCTAGAAAATCTCTCTGCAGGGAGGTAAATGTCTCAGTTTATCTGGTTATATTTTGGTAAAGAAGTTTATATATATTGAATATATGAAATTAATACAGTATACAAAAAGATAAAAGTTATATAGAAAGTCATGAAGAATAGATACAATCTATTAAAGGGTTAGATATGAAAGCTGTTGCTGGTTTGATCCTGCTCTTCTGATGCTTTGAGACTGCACAAGACTGGAAAGGGTGTTTTTTAAAGGGGAAAATAATATACTTATTTCTGAGCCCTTTGTGAACTATACATCTTTTGGGAGGGTTATAGTGACTCACTATCTCCCTCATGACCGACTTTAAGTCCTGGTGGAGTTTTGGGAGGGAGGGCTGGATGATGGGAGTTGAAGTCAATACATCCACATCTAGAGACCACAGTGAACACCATCAGTGATGAATCTGGATCATAATTGGCACACAGACCCCCCTTGACCAAGTATAAATCCTGGTGGAGTTTAGGGGGAAGGACCTTGGATGATGGGAGTTGCAGTACATACACCCACATTCAGAGACCACTGCGAACCCCACCAATGACAAATCTGGACCATACTTGGCAGATAGAACCCCTGTGACCAACAGAAAATACTAGAGGGGCTTGGGGGGATTGACCCACCATGGCACTCTGAATCCCACCATCGATTGATGTCAACCAAACTTGGCACACAGACATCTCTCAACCAACAGAAAATACTGGGTTGGGGGGAGGGAACTGCCCCACCATGGTGGGAGTTGTAGTTCACATTGCATCAAGAGAGCACTCTAAACCCCAGCAATGATGGATCTGTAGCAGGAAGGACCTTGGACGATGGGAGTTGCAGTACATACACCCACATACAGAGACCACTGCAAACCCCACCAATGACAAATCCGGACTACACTTGGCACACAGAACACCTGTGACCTACAGAAAATACTGGAGGCGCTTGGGGGGATTGACCCACCTTGGCACTCTGAATCCCACCATTGATTGATCTCAACCAAACTTGGCACAGACATCTGTCGACCAACAGAAAATACTGGGTTGGGGGAGGGAACTGCCCCACCATGGTGGGAGTTGTAGTTCACATTGCATCAAGAGAGCACTCTAAACCCCAGCAATGATGGATCTGGAGCAGGAAGGACCTTGGACGAATGGGAGTTGCAGTACATACACCCACATCCAGAGACTACTGCGAACCCCACCAATGACAAATCTGGACCACACTTGGCACACAGAACCCCTGTGACCAACAGAAAATACTGGAGGGGCTTGGGGGGATTGACCCACCTTGGCACTCTGAATCCCACCATCGATTGATCTCAACCAAACTTGGCATACAGACATCTCTCGACCAACAGAAAATAATGGGTTGGGGGGAACTACCCCACCATGGTGGGAGTTGTAGTTCACATTGCATCAAGAGAGCACTCTAAACCCCAGAAATGATGGATCTGGAGCACACTTGGCACACACAATGGTTATGAAAGTGTAGTTTACTTATTTATTTGTCACGTTTCTATACCGCCCCTCTCAGTCCGAAGGCGACTCAGGACGGTTTACACAAGGCAGTCTCTGCCCTCAATACAACACAAGCAAACAAACAAACAAAAAAACCCCATATAACAACAAATTAACAATTAAAAACATACAATTGCAGTCTCAGCGTCATGTTGAAATCAGTTTTCGTCACATCGTCGTCATTCCATATATCTAAACCTTTATATTTCATCAGCAAATGCCTGCTCAAACAGCCAGGTCTTGACTTTCTTGCGAAATGTCAGGAGGGAGGGGGCCGATCTGATGTCTCTAGGGAGGGTGTTCCAAAGCCGAGGAGCCACCTCGGAAAAGGCCCTGTCTCTCGTCCCCACCAGTCGTGCCTGTGAAGAAGTTTGGGTAGCTCCAATGGCGGCTTACATGGGGACAAGCCCAATCAACAATTTTTTAAAAAGACATTAAAATGCAAAATATAAAATACATACACAACAACGTAAAACAAAACAACAACATTTACAGAATAGGAAGGCTACCATCAAACCAACAACCAATAACCCTGCCATAATTTCTGAGTACAGGTAAGCAGTGGGCTAGCGAAAATCAATTGTGAGAATAGGGCTGATAGATAAAGTGCGAAGTCAAATGACAATAGTAGGAGTAAAATAACAACTTTATTTTTGTATCCTCCTCAAAGGGACTTGGGTGGCTTACATGGGGACAAGCTTGCTCAACATAGTTAAAATAGGTAACATCATAAAACGATATAAAACAACAACATAACAGAGTATAAAAACAACAACCAATGGCCTGAAAGAGTCAGTAGTTTCTGGGCTCAGGCGGTGGGCTGGTGTAAATCAGTTGTGAGGACAGGGCTGCTGGATAAAGTGCAAAAGAATTAGGTATAGGACAATATAGAGAAGGGGCAATGTAAAATGGAGCATAATAGTTTTGGATACAGAACAACAGCAAAATGCAAGGACAAGATTTTGGGTCCTAACTGGGTCAAGCACAAACACAAGTCTACTTACAGTAGTAGGAACACATGAAAAATTTAGAACAAAGGAAACACTCAATATGTGTGTGTATGAGCACTGAGTGAGAAATTATGATGCTAGCCTTAAAACAAAAAATTCTGGCTTTTCTTGAAAAGATTTGGCCACGAGTCCAATGTTTTCTTGAAATGTTCTGGGAATTGTCCCAAAGGAAATTTAAAATAAAGTAATTGATTGGTTTCAAGGTTGTTTCTGCATTTTTGGGGGCAACTTTAGAAGTGAAAAGAGGTTTGTTTGTTATTTTAAACTGTTTTGATTCTGGCATGTTACTGTGACAGACAACTAAAAAGAAAGTATTAAGGATGACCTTTATGTCTAACAATGAGTGCTCTTGTTAACTAGATTTCTCACAATTTTATGCATTGTTCAATATTTCCAAAAAAACACGTGTGCTGAGGATTTGTGCAATATGCATAATATTCCGAGAATTTATTCATTATTGTTTTTCTTAAAAGTGAAATGGTTGTTATGTCTTTAAACAGGTCATTACCTTATTTATTTATTTATTATTTCGATTTGTATACCGTCCTTTCCGACTGGCTCAGGACGGGTTTACAGCATATTAAATTACATCATAAAACATATCAATATAAATATAAATTATTATTTCTTTTCTTTGGAATGACAGATCCCTTTTTGTGTTACATATTTACAAAATTCATAATTTCTCTCAAGTATTTTCTCAGCCAGACCGATTGATAACTGGCAAATAGAGAGACCAAACGTGGCAGCAGTGACAGACTTCGTATTTCTAGGAGTGTAGATAACTGCAGACTCAGACTGCAGCCAGGAAATCAAGTTTACTTTTTGGGAGGAAAGCAATGAACAATTTCAATAAAATAATTGAGAGTAGAGACATCACACTGGCAACAAAGATCCGCATAGTTAAAGCAATGGTATTCCCCGTAGTAACCTACAGATGTGAGAGCTGAACCTTAGGGAAGGCTGGGTGAAGGAAGATAGATGCTTTTGAACTGTGGTATTGGAGGAAAGTTCCGAGAGTGCCTTGAATCGCAAGAAGATCCAACCAGTCCATACTTCAGGAAATATGGAGGGAAGGATTTTAGAGGCAAAGATGAAGTACTTTGGCCACATAGTAAGAAGACAGGAAAGCTTGAAGAAGATAATGATCCTGGGTAAAATAAAAGGAAAAGGGAAGAGGGGCTGACCAAGGGCAAGGTGAATGGATGTTATCTTTGAAGTCACTGGCTTGACTTTGAAGGAGCTGGGGATGGCCACGGCCGACAGGAAACTCTGGCGTAGGCTGGTCCATGAGGTCATGAAGAGTCGGAAATGACCAAACAAATAAACAACAAACACTCTCAAACATCATATGGAAACATTGGATGATATGTCTGCAAACTTCAATTGGGAAGTTTATTACCTAAAGCTTTTATGAAAGTCTGGGCTAATGTTAATATGTGAGTGCCAATTTATTCAGAGATGCTGACACGAAAATTATTATTATAGCACATTATTCCAACAGGAAGATAAAGCAACTTCCAAGTCTAAAGTATGGCATGAATAGAACGTTTGGCGGGTACGAGAGACAGGGCCTTCTCAGTGGTGGACCCTTGGCTATGGAACGCCCTTTCTAGGGACATTCGATCAGCCCCCTCCCTTTTAACATTCCGAAAAAAGTCAAAACTTTGCTGTTTGAGCAAGCATTTGAAAAGGCAGTGTAACAGACAGGATTATGGAACAATTGGATTATGAGATCGGATTACGTTTTTACGTAGGAGATGAAAATGATTTGTTTTACTAACTTCTTATGGTTTTTACATTATATGTCAATGTTTTAAATGTTTTTATGATGTGGTTGGACATTGAATTGTTGCCTTGTGAACCGCCTCAAGTCGCCTGCGGGTTGAGAGGGGCGGTATATAAATATAGCAAGCAAATAAATAAATAATAGATTAATGTACATTGCTGTCACAGAATAAGATGTGAGTATGCGAAAGGCCTAGACCCATATTGTTAAACCGATGGCAACTGTTTTGTGCTTGTAGATGTCATATTTCATTATAGTCCCCCAGGCTTCTTGTTGGTTCCTGCCTTCTTTACCACCTGGAAATTGCCTCTCCCTTTCTTGTCATCTTTAATTACAACCTGTTATAGCTCTTCAATTAACTGGCAGTTTCTCTGCTGCTTGGCACTCAATTCAATGTTTGCTCTCACGCTCCTCTTTAGATTTCTTAATTCCTCTGTTGGCATCTTCATCACCCCTACAATCTGCTCTCCTGTTTGTTCTTTATATTCTCAATCAGGAAATAATGGAGGCGGAAGAAATTCAAAGATAACTTCACCCAAATCTTCGAAGTAAAGCACTAGCGTGCCCAACTTCTTCCCAGCACAGTTACAGACAAGTCCAAAGCATATAAACACCAAAGTTCGAATGGTTTTTTCATTGATTTCAACCACATTTCATTTCATTTAATTTCACTTTAATATTTCATGAGTCACCCTCCACCAGAGTGCTCCAGGCGACTTACACAGACAAGTTAAAACAGACTTCTACAACAATTGATTAACGATTAATATTAAAAGGATTACAAGCCGAATGCTCTACCAAAGAGCCACGTCTTAAGGGCCTGCATAAAAGATCGCAGGTCAGGCATGGCTCTTATGTATGGTGGTAGGGAGTTCCAGTGAATTGGAGCAGAAGCCCAAAATGCCCTACGCCTTGTAGACTCTAGACCAGTGGTTCCCAAAGTGGGCGGTACCACCCCCTGGTGGGCGGTGGGGGGAAGCTCAAGAGAATTTGCGGAGTGCTGAACCCCTGCAAGGGGGCGGTGGCGTGAGCCAGGCTTCCTTGCCACTACCAGGGTTGCGTGCTTGTGAGGACCTCCTCGTTGGAAGAAAGAGGCGATACACAGGACTGCGCCATGGGCGGGGTTGATGAGAGGAAGGAGGCGCGTGCTGCGGTTTCCACGGCTACACCTGCCTGGGGATTCCAACTCACAGGGACACAGTCACAAGCACGCGATCCCCGGGCAGGCATTGCCATGGAAACCGCAGCACATGCCTCCTTCTTCTCCTCAACCCCGCCCATGGCGCAGTCCTGTGCATTGCCTCTTTCTTCCAATGGGGACGTCCTCGCAAACTTTCTGTTTAATTGCTATTAAAAAATTTTTAAAATAATTTCTAGGGGGGCGGTGAGTAAATTTTTTCTGGAAAGGGGGCGTTAGGCCAAAAAAGTTTGGGAACCACTGCTCTAGACGTACTTCTCTAAGGCCCGGAACGTAAATAAGATTTTCCTAGGTTGATCTGGGGAGGGGGGGTCGACAGTGGTGGGAGGAGTGGAGACGATCCTTCAGATATTGTGGGCCTTGACCATGAAGGGCCTTAAAGGTAAGGATCGAGATCTTATAAGAGACCCGATATTCAATCGGCAGCCAATGCAGACGCTGTAAGGTCGGGGTTATATGATGTTTCATGGGTGTTCCAGTAAGTAGTCTGGCGGCCGCGTTCTGAACAATCTGGATCTTCCTAGTTGTTGAATGAGGAAAGCCTACATACAATGTGTTGCAGTAATCCAGCCTTGAAGTAACCGCAGCATGAATTATCGTTGCCAGAGCCTCTGATGGAAGGTAAGGAGCCAGCTGTCTCACTTGACGGAGATGGAAGAAGGCCTGCTTACTTTCACTTAAACCAGTATGATAAAGACTAAGACTTAAGAGTTAACTAAGGAATATTTTCTGGCATGTTCCATAAAAACCTAATAGAAATTTCATTCAACCCTACTCTGATCTCTGGACCGCCTTGCAGCTGATGTCTGGTAAAATAGGTTTGGGGGAGGAGGGAGAATTACAATTGTGGCAATTGAGTTACATTTGTTTTGTCTCAATTTGCCCCCTCATGTAGCTACAACTCAGGAAAAACCCTAAAGCTCTTTGTCATCTCTCCTATCCTGATTGTTTATTTATTTATTTATTTATTTATTTATTATTTATTTATCATTTCAATTTGCTATACCGCCCTTCCCGAGGCTCAGGGCGGTTTCCAAGCATATAAAACACATCAAGATAAAACATCCTAAAACACTCTAAGATACTATAAACAATCATGATCAATTACAGACACATAAAATCGGATAAAAACACACTAATCAGAACAAGACAGCACAGCTAGGCGAGGGATTGGCAGTTCAAGCACCGGTCAGGCTAAATGCTTGCCTGAACAGCCAGGTCTTGCACGACCTACAAAAGGCCATCAGGTCCTGCAGGGCCTGTGTCTCGGCCGGCAGCGAGTTCCACAGAACCGGGGCAGCCACCGAGAACGCCCTCTGCCGTGTGCTGGACAGCCTGTAGGTTTCCAGTCCTGGGACCTCAAGCATGTTAAGACCCTCTGAACGCAGTGATCTTCTGGGCACATATGGGGTAAGTCGCTCCCTCAAGTACACTTAACACACACTGAGAAATGTTGCTTAACACACACTGAGAAATGCCTAATCAAAGCTCTGTTTGGATTGTACTCTGCCCCATTTGATAGCTCTCGGATCAAAACCCAAAGGTTCTTTATATATGGCAAGGCTCCTATGAATCATTAGTTATTCCTGTATCGTGTGCGGAGGTGGAAGAGAACAAGCAATGAAATAGAGACTGGCAACATTAGTCATTAAGGTGGAGTGCTGGCCAAAGAACACAGGAGATGGATATGCCATGCAAATAGGTTTGAGCTTGGATTGCACCCAGTGCCTTTCTCTGCCATGGCATGCTGTGCGTGCGAGGAATAAAGGCCTGGTGGGATGTGAAACGCAAGGAGGGAAGTATGCCATTGCTTTGGATCTGTTTTCCCCACAGCTGTGGGGTAGCTTTTAGGAGGAGCTCGTTCTGCCAGCAGTGCCATGCGGAAAGCAATCTCACCACCGGGTATTCTCTGCAGCAAGGCTTAGCTTGTTTCTTCCTCCCAGAAAAAAAGGCCTTGTGCGTTCTTGTGTTTTGGCTTCCCCACACACCAGATTATTATTGCAAGTCGATTCACCAAAGTGTATCAGAATCCTTATCTCACTCCTGTGTATAGCATCTTTTCTGAACAACATCTAATTATACAAATGGAGATCTGAGGCTGTTTGTGAAGTTCAGGTCTAGCTAAGGCCCCTTCTACACAGCTGTATAAAAATCCAGATTATCTGCTTTGAACTGGATTATATGGCAGTGTAGACTCAGATATTACAGTTCAAAGCAGATCATGTGGATTACCTCCTTTGATAATCTGGGTTATATGGCAGTGTAGAAGGGGCCTGAGTCTACACTCAGATTGTGATAAGATTGTGACTGCAGCCCGCCCTACCACCTGCTCCCTCGACCCGTGCCCCTCCTGGCTTGTTAGATCTTGCCTGGAGGGGTTACGTGGGCCTCTGTTGAAAATCATTAACAGCTCCCTTGAGCAAGGAGTCTTTCCAGAGTGCTTAAAAGAGGCGGTGGTAGCTCCACTACTGAAGAAACCATCGTTGGACCCTGCGGTTTCCTCCAACTACCGCCCAGTGTCGAATCTTTCGTACCTGGGCAAGGTGGTTGAGAGGGCAGTAGTGAGCAGCTGCAGTCCTTCTTAGATGACGCAACATGGCTAGACCCCTTCCAGTCCGGCTTCCGTTCGGGGGCATGGGACGGAGACGGTCCTGGTCTCCATCACAGACCAACTCCGCTGCCAGCTCGACCAAGGCGGGTCTGTGCTGCTCGTGTTATTGGACCTCACGGCAGCGTTTGACACGGTCGACCACAATCTTTTGATCCACCGCCTGGCCATGGCTGGAGTGAGGGGACTGTCCTTAAATGGCTGACCTCCTTCCTCCGCCAGCGGTCACAGCGTGTGAGGAGGGCGGGGTGATCTCTGAGGTTCCCCACTGGTTTGTGGGGTCCCTCAGGGGGCCATTCTCTCCCCTCTGTTATTTAACATCTACATGCAGCCGCTTGCACAGCTGGTGCGGAGTTATGGGCTGGCCTGCCACCAGTACGCTGATGACACCCAGCTCATTCTGAGGATGGAGGGCAGGCCGGAGTCCGTCCCCGCCCGGGACGACCTAGCCACGGTGATCCAAGCCACGGTCATCTCGAGGCTAGATTACTGTAACGCGCTCTACGTTGGCCTGCCTATGTCGTCGATCCGGAAGCTCAAGCTGGTGCAGAACACTGCCGCCCGGCTCCTGTCTGGGGCCCCAGCAGGTTGCCGAATAACACCAATTTTGCAGGATCTGCACTGGCTACCTATTGAGCACCGGGTCGCCTTCAAAGTGTTGGTTCTTACCTTCAAGGCCATCCACGGCCTGGGGCCAGCGTATCTGAGGGACCGTCTCGCCCCATATTGCCCACTGAGATCGCTACGGTCCGAAGAGGCCAACTTATTGGTAATACCATCTGCAAAGCAGGCCCACCTAACATCCACCCGCCGGAGGGCGTTCTCTGTGATAGCTCCTACGCTATGGAACGCCCTCCCGGCCGAGGCCAGAGCCCTGAGGGACCTACTCCCTTTCAGACGGGCCTGCAAAACTTATTTGTTTGGGCAGGCCTTTGGGGAGTAGGCCCTGTATATGTTCACTGGGCTGATTCTTTGGCTACTGTTTTACTGTTTTTAATTGTTTAATAGCTATTGTATGTTTTAACTGTGATTTTATCGCTATGTGTTTTTTGTTGAACCTCTGGCGTTGTGCCACTGGCTTTTGTGAGCCGCCGCGAGCCCCCGGGAGTCGGCGGTGCAGAAATCCCAATAAATAAATAAATAAATAAATAAATACACTGCTATATAATCCAGTTCAAAGCAGGTAATCTGGATTTTGTATGGCAGTGTAGAAAGGGCCATAGATAGCTACTGGGCTGGTCTGTAAGGAAGCCTGGTCTTTTATGGAACCCTACATGTAGAATTATCTACCTTGATTATTATTCTACAATTCAATGAAATGAAGTCATTGATTACAATAGGTCTACTCTGAGTAGGACTATAATGGATCCTACCACGGATCATTACTGAGTGAGGAGGAAAAATTCAACAGTCCACTTAAATAATTTCAAACTAGGATATCTGGAAGATCTCATTTATGAACCTGCTCATAATCCTTCCCAGAGGCTTTATTGTGAGTCCAGAACATGGAACAATTAAGTTACAAATTAACCGAACTGCTGGTAACAGTTTGTTGAAGTCACATTTCAATAATCATATAATGAGTGATTATTATTATATAATAATCATATAGTGAGAGTTACTTTGTTGGTGTAATGAGTAATTGTTTCCAGTTTCACAGGTTTTATTTTATAAGAAATCATACCCTTTAACAGTAGAGGATTTTGTTTACTGAGTTTGTTGGACTGGGTAATGAGGGTAGCAAACCTTTTGTATTATTATCCCAATAACCCCATTAATGTGGGATATAATGAGCATGGTTCAGATCATGATATGAATAAACATAACAGTTTAAATAATGTACCAGTAAGGCCTTTTCGCGGACCAGAGAAAGCCCCCTGGCTACATGCCTGCCCTTTAAAGGATAATGGTAGATTGATTCACCACCCATTGGTGTGAAGGCCATTAATCAACAATGCCACCATTCCTTTTTTGTTCCATGGGACAGCAAAAATTTGGGAGTGGAAATCCAAGAAAATAGCACTGTAAAAATGGTGAGAAAGAGCTAATCCCACTTACCATGCTTCTGGATGCTATGCTGGCAGCAATTAGCTTTAAAAACTCAACACAGCAACTATTTTAAAAATATTTTTCAAGGCAATCTTTTTTCATATCTCCTTTTTCTGGACTTTGTACACTAGTTACAGGAATTGTTTTTGGAAGTAATAAACTGTTAATAACTGTACTTTGGACAAAATTGATTTTAGCTATGAATCATTTTCAGCAACAGAAAGCTGCAATCTTCTGTTCCTTTACCCGGGATGTAATCCCAACTGAACTCAGCAGACCTAGGAGTGAACCGACAGTGACGTATAGAAGAAAGATAACTTCATTGGAAAAAATCCAATCTATAATATTTCTATTTTATGATGTTTTGTTAAAATTAAACTTCATATAAGATAGCTGTCCTGCCCCAAGTCCCTTTGGGAGAGAGGGTGGGGTATTATTATTATTAATAATAATTATTATTATTATTTATGACAGTGGTTCCCAGTGGTCCATGGACTGCTAGTGGTCCACAAGAACAAATATGGAGCACGACCTCACCATTACTACAGCATTGCAAAAAGACTGACTGCTCTTGTGAAACCCTCTTATAGTGCTGAGGCAACGGGAATGTTGGGAGGGGAAAAGCTGACTATCCACGAAACAAGCGTCCTGAATGCTGCTTCTCCTCCCTCCCCTGCATGGAGCCATTCCATGTGGCATCTGGAAATGGGGGCACCTTGGTGTCTTCGTTTTTAGGCCTGTTCCTGGAGTTATTTGGGGTGCTGATTCAGAAATGTGCATTGGATAGACCACATTAGTTCTAGATTATTAAATAGAGTTTTCTGTGAGTGAACAGATAGCAACTACCAGATGGCATATGTTCTGTATCAGAAACTAGAGCTGATGTGGTGTATCCAATGCAATTTTCTGAATCAGCACCCCAAATAACCAAACCAAATCTAAAGTTGGCCAAAAACTGATTTGTAACCCTTTTGGTACAAATGTTGGAGAGTGGTCCCTGGTCAAAGTGTTCTCTGGTCAAATGGTCTCTGGTTAAAAAAAAGGTTGGAAATCATTGGCCTATGGAAACATACCATAAAATATATGCTATTGCTGCCTGCCAGAGGTTTGCAAGAAAGTGTGATGGAAATAATTATTTTAAAAAACAAACCCTCATTGAAATCTCCATTACTTTAAAATGAGAAGGTCAGGTTAGCAAACCCAGGACTTCATCACACAATCTTATACTCTGCTTCTGAGACTCTTTACCTACAGTTTTCTACAGGTTCTATCACATGATGCATGGCCCCCCTTTTAAGCAAACTGTAGTTAACTAAAGTAGGCAAAGGGTCTCAGAAATGGAGTAAAGAAACACAGAACTGAAATTATGTTTTTCCCCTCAGGATGCGTCGGCTGTGTATGAATCCCATATGCAAACCATCGACTATGAAGGTGACATCTCCTTGCCGACTATGGGCTTTACTTTACGAAGGGAGATGCCATTATACTAATTGATATTTTGCTTTCCTAGTTTTCTTGTCTCTCTTTTTGTTTTGAAATCGCACAATTCTTCACTTTCTTTGCACCATGGGACTGGTACGTTTCTAAAATCCTGCTAAAGCAGGCAGGGGTGTGTGTGTGTGTGTGTGTGTGTGTGTGTAATCAGCTGCTTGGTATAAAAGACTTCCAAACTGTATCACTGTGTAAGATTTCATTTTTAAAAAGTATGAGGCAAGATGGGGAGAGATGTTAGGGAGCATGGGAATAATTGGGAGGAGCAAACCTATCTGCTGTGTGATAAGTCGAATTGCAGTATTTCTAAAAGGTAGAAATTGAACAAAAGAGGCCGTGATGGGCTCCTATTTGCATCCTACATGCATGCAGTTGCATACAGAAGTACCATTTCTCTGCTGATTGGATTCAACACACATTGATCATGCTATCTATTATGATAAGTGAGTCAGAACAAAGACAGGCATGATAGACATTAGGAGGTGGTTTTGAACTAACAGTGGTGGCAAACTTATGGCACACATGCCAGAAGGGGCACATAGTGCCCTCTCTCCTGGCATGTGAGCCAACACCCACCCTCCACTTGCTCCCTTCTTTGCTCACTTGCCCACCCCAGCTCACCCCCCCTGCTTTCTTCCCTCACTTGCCCCTCGTGTGCCCCTTCTCCTGTTTGGGCATTCCATCTCTAAAAGTGTCACCAACACTGAACTAAGAGAATGTACTTTGATCTTAAGTGTTAAATTCTTCTTCATGCTTAACTGAAAAAAATCAAGTTGTAAATGATACATATGAGAAGTTCTGAAAATGAGAAGTTATGGATATCTCATATCTGGCATCCAACATGTGCATGGAAAGACTATCCTCTGTGTCCCATCAAGTAAGGGTAGGTCATGGTGGGATGAGGTGAGAGTGGGTCTGGGTTACACTGGTACTGAACATTTCCCCTGGAACACCTTTCCCTGAGAGGCTTGACTGACCCAAACCCTGCTGTCATTCCAGTGCAAAGTAAAAACATCTCTCAGAAGGGAGTAAAAACTACCTCTCCTGTGTCCTACCCTATGTTAACCAGTACATATGGTAGTAACTGTAACCCTTTTTAACTCATGCCTAGTTTATGTTTGGTATCAAAGCTGGGCTGGAGAGCAGTTGCCTACAAGCAGGAGAGCATGCACAGGCAAGGCAAGAAAAAAGGAAATCGTTTTTTGATGTTGTAGCTCTTTTGTGTGTCTTATTTGGCTCCAAAAGAGTTGATAAGTCTGTGACTTGGATATAGTTCAGCTTGGAGGTGGAACTCACATAACTGAACTTTCCTCTAAACAATACCTCCCACCATGTGCTCATGTGTGTGTTTGACACACACAGAGGAAGCTATTTTGACTTTTTGTTGTCATGCCAAGCACCTTCCCTCTTGCTAAATCTTTCTGAACAATTGTTAATAGCTGGGATTTCAACAAAATATTTCTACCATCCAAATGCTGTTCTTCTTTCTCCAATCTTCTTTCTATTAGCGACATTAAAAACACACACACAACTTACTAAATCAATAACGTATTTGTGCCATATCATGGAAAGACATGATGAAGTAGAAAAGTCAATAATGCTCGATAAGGTAGCAGGTAGTAGGAAAAGAGGAAGACCACATTCCAGGACGATAGACACAATCAGGGAGGCCACAGGGAGGTTTCTTATTGATAGGATCACCATAAATTGAAATTGACTTGACAGCTTATAAGAACAACATAGTCCAGGAGATGCATTGCAATCCATGCCACAATCAGTAGGAGATTCTAGTGATTCTGTATTATCTAAAATGCATTGAGATATTATGTAGTACAACTCTATGCATATTTATTCTGAAATAAGTCCCACTATATTAAATTGTATGCACAAATAAAATGTATACCGAATTGTAATCTCAGTGCTTGATTGGATTGTCTGTATGCTAAATTTAATTTTTATACAAAAAAATGGGCTTGTCTTTTGGTAGTATAGTCATTCTTTCTATCAAGGATTGTGGGAAATCCTGCAGTTTTAAATACCCAATTAAATGTACACAAAAATGTTTTTTTAGTATCTATACAGGGTTTATTATTCCTGAGCAGAGTTTCCAGGGGTGGGCAATTACCGGCCCTCCAGGTGTTTTGGACTTCAACTCCCAGAAATCCTAACAGCTGGTAAACTGGCTAGGATTTCTGGGAGATGAAGGGCAGGTAATTGCCCACCCCTGGTTTAGCCATTCCTGATTGTGCATATTTTGATACACAATTTTGTAAAATGTCTGTTGGTTTCGATAACCTTAAGGTTCTAGCGACTGCATGACTGTAAAACCTGAGTTTAGAAAATAGGCAGACTGGTAAGGTGGTCAAACCAGTTGGTTTGATCTGGTTTGGCATTATGCTGGGTTAAGTAAATAACCTGGTGCTATGTTGGAGACCCCGGTGGCACAGTGGGTTAAACTGCTGAGCTGCTGAACTTGTTGACCAAAAAATCACAGTTTGGAATCTGGGGAGCGGTGTGAGCTCCTGCTTCAGCCCCAGCTTCTGCCAACCTAGCAGTTCGAAAACATGCAAAATGTGAGTAGATTAATAGGTTCTGCTCCAGTGGAAAGGTAATGGCGCTCCATGCAGTCATGCTAGCCATATGACCTTGGAGGTGTCTACGGACAATGCTGGCTCTTCGGCTTAGAAATGGAGATGAGCACCAACCCCCAGAGTCGGACACAACTGGACTTCATGTCAGGGGAAAACCTGAATGAATGTACAACAATCCATAGACCTGACCAATTCTTGCAGAATGCCCTCGGAAACACTTTATCTCTCCCGTTAGTGTAATCAACCCTACTTTATCCTCTGGATCCCTTATCCAGATATATTACATTGCTGTCTCACCCAGTGTTTTAATTTTTAATTCCATTAGAATTGGCCCTGTCCACAGTGTTTGATTTCTGTGTTTTAAACATCATGATTTTATATTGTCGATGTGTTATTTATAATTGGTTTTTATTGTATTTTTATTTTTACATTTTATTGCTGTGTTTTGTTATATTGATGGGCTTGGCCTGATGTAAGCCGCCCCGAGTCCCCGTGGGGAGATGGTGGCAGGGTATAAATAAATAAATAATAATAATAATGTTGCCATGGGAATTAATTATAAGCCCATTTTCCTGGAACTAGAGGGCACTAGTCAGGAACTGGTAATTTACCTCCCTGTAACATGGCTAGCGTTGAGGAAATCAAGCAGTGTGCATTTTCAGACAAACTGAGGCTACCTTACACTGTAGAATTAATGCAGCTTGGTACCACTTTAATTACCTTGTCTCAATATTATGGAGTAGGAGCCCCCGATGGTGCAATGGTTTAAACCCTTGTGCCAGCAGGACTGAAGACCGACAGGTCAGAGGTTCGAAACCAAAGAGGACGTGGATGAGCTCCCTCTGGGACACGAGAGAAGCCTCCCACAAGGATGGTAAAACATCAAAACATTTGGGCAACGTCCTTGCAGCTGGCCAAGTCTCTCACACTAGAAGCAACTTGCAGTTTCTCAAGTTGCTCCTGGCATGAAAAAATATATATTATGAAATCCTGGGATTTGCAGTTTGGTGAGGCACCAGCACACTGACAAAGAAGGCTAAAGGTTTGTTTTCAAAGAAATTACAACTCCCATGAGTTATTGTGGTTAAAGTAGTGTCAAACTGCATTTTTTAAAGTATAGATGCAACCTGAGAGAGACTGAGGGCCCTTCCACTCTATACATATATATTGACATTATTCCACTTTATTGGCCATTGTTCCATCCTGTGGATTTCTGGGATTTAGGGGTATTTATAACTCTCTGCCAGAAAGTTCCAGTCTCTCACCAAATTACTAACACCAGGATTCCATAGATTACTGCCACAACAGTTAAAGTAAAAGGCATCATGTAATGCCAAAGAACCCTGAGAAATCTGTGCTTTGACACATTTTTGGTCTTAGGTGCTCCATGGAGATCTGAGATAGGAGCAGTGACAAGAACTTGATAATCTTCCCTTATTTGGAAAACAAATTATTTCTCTCTTTTCCTGTATATCCGATTTGTTTCCCCTCTTTTATTGTTATTTTGAAACGTTGGCAATAAAAACGATTATTAAAAAAAGAAAACAAATTATTTCTCTCTTTTGAACTACAGAGTGCTAAAGGATTCTGGGAATTTTAATTCACATAAAAGGAACCTTCCAAGGACTGCAAATGCCAATATATTTCTGGGGATCTCTTTCTAAAGAAAATCAAACTTGCTTCCCTCACCCCCTTGGAACATTTTCGTGATCAAAACATTTAAATATCTGTAGGAATATTTCATTCAACCTTTCTTCTCTCTACATGAATCTTTTCTTCCTAGGTTGGAAGTAATGAACTCGGTAACCTAGCCATCATGCCAGTCACATGAACAAGGGTTTGCCTAGATTTGCTGTAGGTGTCTGTTTGGATGACTCACATTAAAATTAAATGAACTTCACACCCTATCTCTCAATTCATCAAGGCCATGAGATATTTCCAATTGCCACTCCCTTAAAGGAAGCACACAAAACAGAACAAAAATAGAGGTACACGAAGTCTTGTAGCTGCAAATCAGAAAGAGGGTCTGTAACCCATTATGACTTCCTTAAATAAATAAATAACTACATTGGAAACATTCGAAAAGTTAATTCCTGTAACTTTGTTCCCACTTTCAGATCCTTCTGTATACGATTGGATGTGTGGGTATTGTTACATGTGCCACAAAGCAATTCAGATTACATTGCAGCATGAAGGCAGCAAAACAAGCAATCACTCTGTGCAACCACATAATGTCAGGACAGAGCCAAAGGATTGGGAAGAATTCTAGGAAAGGTCTTACACAAACCCGATCTTGAGATATCCCTGAAATACTTTGAAGAGCCATTATTTCATCAGCATGGGTAGTCCTGCCATTGAAGCAGACTACAATGGTGCCATGCTGTCATTCTGTCCATAGTTGCTTTGGCCAAATTGCTACCTGTTGGGCAAACGTCCGGTGATTAACTCACTTGGCTGACACTCAGGTGAGTGATTTGGAAGTTCATCACCAGTGCCAACTTGAAGATTGACAAAGTATTGGGTCACCATCACATCTTGATGGGGTGGTAGAGTTTGACTTTGTGGAAAGGGCTGTGGCAGGAGCTGAGTGTCCTAAAGAGACAAGAGTGTGTCATTTTGTTATCTGGAGGAAAACTCTTCCTGAGTCTAGCAATTTAAAAAGTTTCATAATACTATTTAGACCAGGCATGAGCAAACTTTGGCCTTCCAGGTGTTTTGGACTTTTCCTAATAGCCTACCAGGGGAATTCTGGGAATTGAAGTCCAAAACACTTGGAGGGCTAAAGTTTGCCCATGCCAGATTTAGATACTCTCTGTCAGCTCAGCATTGTTTCACCATATTGCATGACAGAGCTGCCCTTGAATGATGTTAGTATTGCATACAGTTAAGGAAAAATAAGTTTTTAGAATAACAGAAATCACTATATGATAACAGTGATAATAGTGTCCAGCATCTTTCACAACATTTGCAGGTAGTAAGGATGTGTGGGGTGTGCAGGGCAGAATATGTGGCACATACAGCTTTGCTCTCTAAAACAGCTAGAAACCTAGAAAAAATGGTTGGGCAGCTGCTACTGCTACCACATAACAATTGTCTTGCTCTTCTTCATAATATAGCAATTTGTAATAAAGTTATGTCTGTTATACCCATTTGATCCACATGATATCCTGGTTTATAGGTTTTATAGAGATTTGTTTTCCTTTCTGTCTAAAGAATGGGTAACCAAAAACGTTGCCTTGGGGGGAAAAACTTTTATTTTTGCTTTTTGGGACTTATAATCTAATTGAAATAAAGATTTAAAAGTTTACTCCAATGCCTGGAACTGCAAAAGATTAAAGTGATTTTTTTCTCTCCAGTTGCCCTGAGAAACAATTGTATTGTCTAATATGGAAGCTGCCTTCTTGCAGGAACACTAGTGTCTTCAGGCTCTGAATTGACATTGACTATATACAATCTGAACACTGGATTTTGCTGAAGGACCTCTTCTATACCCAATCAAGCCTTGTTTGAGCAGCAACGTCTTTCAAAAGTTTACAATGTTTTGTATTTTAACTTGCTTCTTGCTCAGCCACCAGGTTTGTCCTTTGGTCCTGATTTAACTCTTTTCTAAATGTGTAATAGCACTAGGTATTATTATTATTTATTATTATTTTTAATGTACTTAAGACATTGAATTGTGCCTCTGTTGTAAGCCGCCCTGAGTCCCCTTTGGGTTGAGAAGGGAGGGATATAAATGTTGTAAATAAATAAATAGGTCTAATGCATAGGCATTGAAAATGCTTAAACCATAAAGGCGTAAATCACATTATTAGGTCTGACTAGAGCAGAGCCATTGGACCCACTGGATTTTCCTATGTGTTGACTCATTATTCAATATTAGGAACCTCCAGTAATGCAATGGGGTAAACACTTGTGCTGGCAGGACTGAGGACCGACAGGTTGGAGGTTTGAATCAAGGGGGGGGGGGATGTGATGTGGATGAGTTCCCTCTGTCAGCTCCAGCTCCTCATGCAGGGAAACGAGAGAAGCCTCCCTCAAGGATGGTAAAACATCAAAACATCCGTGTGTCCCCTGAGCAACGTCCTTGCAGGCGGCCAGTTCTCTCACACCAGATGTGACTTGCAGTTTCTGAAGTTGCTTCTGCCATGAAAACAAAATTTCAGTCATTAATTCAATGAGTGACTTTAGGTGGGACTAACCAAGAGGATTCCAGGCGAAGACCAATCTTGAATAGACACTATTTTTTGATTCTTTTGCTTATGTGGACTGCTGTTACGAACCTAAGTTTTGCCTACAACATTACAACTCACTTTTCCCTCTATCTGGTTAGGCCAGAATTCTGTTTTGACCATGTAATTCCATGTAAGCTGCACAGTTCTGTTGTTAGTTTTAGACTGATGGAGAGTGAGGGGATCAACTATGATGGCCCCAATTATGTTCCTTTAGTCCCTTGAGGCTCCCATAGGTCCCAGTGAGCATTTAGCACAGTGTATCCAGTTAATGCAAATACCTGGATATATTGACACCGATCACCTCACTCCCTGGCAAACTGAAAATGGCCATGATGTGGGGGGCTGCGCAGTTTACAAAGTGAACTGGTGTGGGAGATAAAGGGATACACTATGGAGATGTAGCTAATGTAGGTCTTTAATGCAGGATGGAGATGTATATGTGAAACATGTAGGTCTCCACTGCTCACACAGAATTTTGTGTTAGCAACAATATATTAGGCCAGAATGCTAGTGAATTAAAATATGTGATAATGCCCCACTTTTCAATTTAAAGGAAAAATTCCAGTTTGACTTCCAGCATAACTTTTATTTTGTGATAGATTTAAGACAATTAAATATAACATCAGCAGTATGAAAAGAACAGCAAATAGACATTGAAGAGCTTAAACGACTTGGACAATTAACAAACTATATTCAGAGTTCCAGAAGACAAAACATGAAGGGGCAGGATATGTTCTGGAAAGCACCAGAAACAAAGATTGGCATCGTGTTAGTGATTTAAGTGCTGATAAATGCAGTGTATGGTCACATAAGTCCTGTTATAGATGTGACTCAAGCAAGGGCTATTTACCTGCCCTTGTTCTCCAGCCCAAACTTTCTCACCATCCAGCAACTGGGTAAGGGAAAGAGATTTCAAATGATAAAGATCAGGCTGTTTGAGCTTCCAGGGGAAGGAAAAAGCAGATCCATTCCATTTGAGAAAGCCAGATAAATTGGGAGGTGAAGGGAGGACAAGGCTGGAAGAAAGGCTAGAGAAACCCAATGGGTGGTCCTGGGCAAAGCACACACTCTGCCTGGGAAGAAGGGCATGACAAACCTTCTCTGAACAAATCTTGCTGAGAAAGTCCTGTGATAGGGTAGCCCTAGGTTTGCCATAAGTTGGAAATGACCTGAAGGCACTAAACAACATTTGATTTGAAATCACACCCTTATTTCCCTCTGTACACCCTCCTGCCCCTAGGCAAGGCCAGATGCTTCTCTATGATCTGAATTGCCTCCCTCTCTCTGCCTTCTTTATTAGTGACAGCAGGAAAATGCAGAAATGTATGTGCATAGCTGCACATTCAAGTAGATTTTTTGGCTAATGTATGACTAAAGAGAAGGGATCACCTCTGTTACCCTCAAAATGGGGGGATTCAATGATGAACCCAACACTCAATGAAGTTCTTATGTGAACAGATGTCCCCTCAGAAAGCAATGTCAATGAATACTAGAAATACGAAAGCTTTTCTGAATCACCATTTGCCGTGGTGTACAGAGCAATCTCACTTTCCCCTATCACAGCCACACTTCTCATGTACTACTCCCTGGCCTCTTTCTCATCCTTGCTTCCCCCTTCGCTCATTAAATTTGCAAAAGTGAAATGCACCTGCTCTGCATCGTCTGCAGCATTGGTGCCACTTGCATGTTTTAGTGGGTTTTGGATGTTTAGTGTCTGAGGGTCCATTGAAGATCTTGGTCAATTAATGTTTTGGACTACTACTTCCATAATATATCAGCCAAAATAATAATAATAATAATAATAATTTATTTATATCCTGCTTTTATCCCTAAACAGGACACAAAGCAGCTTGTAACAATATATAAAAAACATACAAAACAATCTGCATATGTAATACAACAACCTAAAAATATGGCCATTGGCCAAGTGTACCCTAGCTTCCTTCTATATTTAGTCTTCTTGTCTCTTGGGCTCTTCAACCACCTGCTCCACGGACCCTTGCCCTTCCCATCTAGTTAAGGACTGCGCAGAGGAGCTCTCGGTCCCCCTGATGCAGATAATAAACCACTCCCTGGAGCAGGGAATTTTCCCGGATGCCCTAAAAGAAGCCGTGGTCCGCCCACTCCTGAAAAAAGCCAACCTGGACCCTGCGATGCCAGCGAGCTACCGTCCCGTCTCAAACCTCCCATTTCTCAGTAAGCTGATCGAACGCGCGGCAGCAACCCAGCTACAAAACTTCCTTGAGACCTCGGATGGCTTGGACCCCTTTCAATCAGGGTTCCGCCCCGGGCACGGGACCGAGACCGTCCTGGTGGCCATCTCGGACGATATCCGCTGCCAACTGGAAAAGGGAGGCTCAGTAGTTCTGGTATTATTAGACCTTACCGCTGCATTTGACACAGTGGACCACGACCTGCTGGCACGACAACTTGCCACCATAGGCATACAAGGAGCAGCTTTAGCTTGGATTAGCTCCTTCCTGCGCGGACGTAGTCAGCGAGTTGAATGGCTAGGCCAAACATCCAGGAAATCTTTCCTCGAGTGCGGAGTACCCCAAGGCGCCATACTATCACCAACGTTGTTTAACATCTATGTCCGGCCTTTGGCTGGTATAGCCCGGAGCTTTGGCCTAGGGTGCTATCAATACACCGATGACACTCAGCTCCTGCTGAAGTTGGAGCCTGGCGCAACTTCGGTGCCCGAAAACTTCACTCGAGGCCTGGAAGCAGTGACAAAATGGCTCCGCGCCCACAAACTCAAAATAAACCCATCAAAGACGGAGATTTTATGGCCGGGCCGCCCAGAACCACCTTTCCCACTGCCCCCCTTCGAAGGGGAACCGTTGATTCAGTCCCCCTCAGTAAAGAACCTTGGTGTTATCCTGGACTCCAAATTGTCGATGGAGGCCCAGGTTGCCTCCACAAGCAAAAGGGCCTTCTTCCACTTGCGCCAAGCGAGACAACTGGCGCCCTACCTCCCGACAGAAGCACTGGCTACGGTAATCCATGCCACAGTTACATCATGGCTGGATTACTGTAACGCCTTATATGTGGGTCTACCCCGGTCACTAACCCGCAGGATCCAGATTGTGTAGAACGCGGCCGCCAGGCTTCTCACAGGAACATCGATGAGATGCCACATTACACCATCCCTGCAGCGTCTGCACTGGCTGCCCGTTGAGTACAGAGCCCTACATAAGACCTTGACCTTGGCTTTCAAAGCCCTGCGGGGCCGGGGCCCAACATATCTGAAAGACCGCTTGCTGATGCCTGTCTACTCAAGGACACCGCGGCCAGCAAACAAGAACCTTCTTTGCATCCCGAGCTTGAAAGAGGCCCACTTGGAGGCCACGAGACGGAGATCGTTCTCCGTTGTGACCCCCGTTCTTTGGAACTCGATGCCACCGGACCAGAGAGCCTCCCTCGACCTGCCCCAGTTCCTGACCGCTCTGAAGACCTGGCTATTTAGGAAAGCCCATGGCTAATGCAGAACCAGGAACTCAACTACCTGAGCCTGGCTCCTGCATTTAACTCCTGAATATTTTTATCTAATTTTAATATTTTAATTGTTTGAATTGCTGTGTGTAAGTCGCCCGGAGCACTAACGTGGAGGGCGACTCAGAAATAATAAAGTCAGTTCAGTTCAGTTCAAGTAGAGGAAGTGAAGCAGAAAAGACTCACTGATCTGCTGCCTTTAAGTGACTTCTCATCATAAGGCCACCACCCTAGGAGAAATTCTTCTAAAAGCCCAAAGAGATACTACCAATTAGAATGAGCAATATTGGACTAAGCGATCTGACTACCAGGAAAATGTATTTGATAGATCCATAATTGCAAACTTTGTGCCGGGTTGGTGTAGGTTTTTATGGCTGTATGGCCATGTTCTAGAAGCATTCTCTCCTGATGTTTCACCTGCATCTGTGGCAGGCATCCTCAGAGGTTGTGAGGCCTAAACTTTGTGCCCTTTCCCTTTTGTTTCCATTGTACATCTTTCTAGGTATCATGTAGCCACCTATTATTGAATACTGCAAAATGACCAAATTTTAAACCCCACTTTGAATATATTTCATCAACAAGACACCACATTATCCATATCAAATCTTATGCACAGTCCAATGCATCCAGTGAGGTCTCAGTGCACAAACTGATTGTAGGACTTTTCTGCCCATTTTCAGTAAAACTTCAAAAATTCAGATGAAACCTTAAAGCCCTAAAGGAAGAATATAAAATAAAATGTAAATGCAAGATAGAAGTTCCAGTACAATTTATCCTTTCCCTCTCCTGAACACATTGCTGAAAGCATCACTACTTTATTCTCAACCTTCCTAATGCCACAACCCCTTAATACATTTCCTCATGTTGTGGTGACTCCCAACCACAAAATTATTTTCATTGCTACTTCCTAACTGTAATTTTGCTATTGTTATGAACCATAATGTCAATATTGGATATGCAGGATGTATTTTCATTTACTGGACCAAATTTGGCACAAATACTTGATACGCCCAAATTTGAGTACTGGTAGGGTTGTGGGGCGGGAGTTGATTTTGCCATTTGAGAGTTGTAGTTGCTGGAATTTATAGTTCACCTACAATCAAAGAGTATTCTGAACTCCACCAATGATGGAATTGAATGAAACTTGGCATACAGAACTCTAATGACCAACAGAAAATACTGGAAGGGTTTGGTGGTCATTGACCCTGAGTTTTGGAGTTGTAGTTTACCTACATCCAGAGAGCACAGTGAACTCAAACAATGCGGAATCTGGACCAAAATTGGCATGAATACTCATTATGCCTAAATGTGAACACTGGTGGAGTTTGGGGAAAGTAGACATTGACATTTGGGAGTTGTAGTTGCTGGGATTTATAGTTCACCTACAATCAGAGAGCATTCTGAACTCCACTAATGATGGAATTGAATGAAACTTCGCATACAGAATTCTAATGACCAACAGAAAATACTGGAAGGGTTTGGTGGGCATTGACCCTGAGTTTTGAAGTTGTAATTTACCTACATTCAGAGAGAACTGTGGACTCAAACAATGATGAATCTGGACCAAAATTGGCAAGAATACCCAATATGCCCAAATGTGAACATTGGTGGAGTTTGGGGAAAGTAGACATTGACATTTGGGAGGTGTAGTTGCTGGGATTTATAGTTCACCTACAATCAAAGAGCATTGTAAACTTCACCAGCGATAGATTTGGGCCAAACTTCCCACACAGAACCCCCATGACCAACAGAAAATATTGTGTTTTCTTATGGTCTTTGGCGACCCCTCTGACACCTTCCTCGTGACCCCCCTAGGAGTCCCAACCCCCCAAGTTGAGTAACTCTGTTCTAGATGAAAAGGGCCTTCTCTTTGTCCTGGTGGATACAGCTCCTTTCCGGTTCTCCCTCTTTCCGAATGAAACTAGTAATTACAGATTTCCCCCGGCAATTGTAACAAACTATTAATTCATATGGGTTACACCAACATGCATTTCTTCTATCTGGACAATCAACCTGGGCTTTGTTGTTAAGCTGTAGACCCCTTGCTCTATAATCTAATGCCAATCATCCTACGCAGCATCGATAATTTCATATAATTAACTTGTTCCTTGGTGCATCATCATAACTCCTTTTATAATTTCAGCCAGGGGATTCCCTTTGCACAAGCTACATTTTAAATTATGCAGTTCAGCTGCACGATACCTCCTTCGTGTAGGTGGGGATATTCTTGCCAAAACCCCTGATACTTCCCTCTTCTTCTCTCAAACATGTGCATACGAGCCTCATGTCTGACTCACAAGACAGCCCCCTCCCAAGAATTTATTACCAAAACCTGGAAAAGTTACTTTAGACATTTACTCAACCCACTCAACTGGCTGTGGTTTGTGAGAGCTGTAGTGTGAATGTAAGTTTCTCACACTCCATTATATACATCCGGACATTTTCCCTAAGGTTTCGTAACATGTACCTGGACCACCATATTGAGGTTGTGTTGAAATGCTTCTTATGAATGCTGTTCCAACATGTTAAGGTATTCATGTGTAGTAGCTAGGGTTGCTAAGTGTTCCTTACTACAAGGGATGTTCGTCATTTGAGTTTGGACATTCTTGACCCTTAGAGGTCTAGCAGATGTCCCTTATTACAAAAATGCTTCTTATTTTTGGAGTTTGTTTCCAAAAGGAGCCAAATTAAAAAAGAATAAAATTTAAAAAATGAGTTATAAGTGGTAGCACATTGTTGGCTAAGGTAAAGGTAAAAGTTATCCTCTGACATTAATTCCAGTTGTGTCTGACTCTGGGGGTTGGTGCTCATCTCCATTTCTAAGCCGAAGAACTAGTGTTGTCCGTAGATGCCTCCAAGGTCATGTGGCCGGCATGACTGCATGGAGCCTGTTAACCTCCTGCTGGAGTGGTACGTATTGATCTACTCCCATTTGCATGTTTTCGAACTGCGAGGTTGGCAGAAGCTGGGGCTAACAGTGGGAGCTCACGCTGCTCCCCAGATTCTAACCTGCGACCTTTCAGCAAACAAGTTCAGCAGCTCAGCAGTTTAACCCACTGCGCCACCAGGGGCTAGGAATATAATATTATGTACAAATCAAAACTCTCAAAATGTATCAAGTCATTTCAGTGCAGGTCTTGGAAAACTGTGTTTTATAGAAAAAGAATGCACATCCCCAGGGCATTTTTGTTCAGATGAATTTGGTGCCTTTTGGAAATAAGCTCCACATTTGATGACGTGGACCAGAAATATCTGCATCATGTAATTTATGATTGTGAGCAATATGTAAATTTTACAAAGAAATACATAACTAAATCATCCAAAATCAATACTTTCATTTGGCATTAACAATTTCCTGCTTAATACTTTCTTCCTGATTGTCAACCTTGCATGCATGTCATAAATTCCGACTTTGCTTTATTGCTTTTTTAAAAAAACCTGGCAACACTTGTGGTGAATTACAATCTAGATGAATTGCTCTTTTGCTATGCCACTTCTGATCTTTTCTATTTAAGACTTCTATTTAAGATACTGTGGACTGCTAAAAAGAGGATGAAATAGGTCCTAGAGCAAATCAATGCTGAACTCTCCTTAGAAGGCAAGATGACTACATTGAGGCCACTTCTATGCTGCCATATAAAACAGATTATCAGATCATTCACATTATCTGCTTTGAACCGGATTATATGAGTCTATGCTGCCATATCATCCAATTCAAAGCAAATAATCTGGATTTAATATGGCGATGTAGAAGGGACCTGAGACTGTCATACTTTGGACAAGTTATGAGAAGACATGACTCACTAGACCAGTGTTTCTCAACCTTCCTAATGCCGTGACCCCTTAATACAGTTCCTCATGTTGTGGTGACCCCCAACTAAAAAATTATTTTCATTACTACTTCATAACTGTAATTTTGCTACTGTTATGAATCATAGTGTAAATATCTGATATGCAGGATGTATTTCCATTCACTGGACCAAATTTGGCACAAATACCTGATTTGCCCAAATTTGAATACTGATGGGGTTGGAGCGTATTGATTTTATCATTTGGGAGTTGCAGTTTCTGGGACTTATAATTCACCTACAATCAGGGGCATTCTGAACTTGCCCAATGATGGAATTGAACCAATCTTGGTATACAAAACATACTTGGAAGGGTTTGGTGGGCATTGACCTTGAGTTTTGGAGTTGTAGTTCACTTACATCCAGAGAGCACTCAAACTATGATGGAGCTGGACCAAACTTGACACAAATACTCAATATGCCTAAATGTGAACACTGATGGAATTTGGGGAAAACAGACATTGACATTTGGGAGTTGTAGTTGCTGGGATTTATAGTTCACCTACACTCAAAGAGTATTCTGAACCCCAACAATGACAGAATTGGGCCAAACCTCCCACACAGAATCCCCATGACCAACAGAAAATACTGCATTTTCTGTTGGTCTTAGGCGACCCCTCTGACCCCCTCTCGCGACCCCCCCTAGGGGTCCCGACCCCCAGGTTGAGAAACGCTGCACTAGACAAACCAGCCTTTAGACTCTGAAGACCTCTTTCTTGGCATTGTCAACACAGGAAATGTGATTCATTTTCTGGTAAAGAGAACTGCACTAGCAGCATCTTTTCGGCCAAGAGATGAAATCCTTTTAATACTTTGATAATCTCAAAGCAGCTCTGTTATTTACTTTGTCAGCTGTTACTTCTCCACTTATTTTATTACTGTTATCTTGCAAGTTGTTTAAGAACTAACTGAAATGCCAGAGTTCTGACACTTGCTACACGGCATTTTCTATGACGTATGTTTTCAGCTCTATCAGATGAACTATACAAAGCAGTTAATCATTTTAAGGTATGATGCAGAGTCCAGAGTCTAGTTTATTTCCTATGTGGTATCTTGGAGGGAAAATGAACGTCTCTTTAATTACTTTTAAACAGATCATTGAAGCAGAATACATCAAGACCTGAATACTGTTGATTATTCCTAGCTAGATATATTGATATCATTTTCAATTTTGTTGACTCAATGGGATTTACACATGTATAAAGTTGTAGTAGGTATAACGTAGCCACATAGTTAAAAAATACAATCCAATAACTTGAAACAGTGTTTCCCAACCTTTTTTGAGCCACGGCACACTTTTAACATTTTAAAAATCCAGGGCACACCACCAACCAAAATGACACAAAATGACACTCTAACACAGTAAAGAACGGCTGGGGGATGGTGGCCTGCTGGGAGCAGCTGCTGGGAGTGCCAAAGCCAGGGAGGGGGCGGAGACAGGCGATGCCATGCCGCACCCCTCCCCCCTGTCGTCACCTCTCCCAGTAGCTGCTCCAGCCTTGAGGGGGCAGTGCCAAGCCAGCGGTGCCAGAGCCAGGACAATGGTGGCTTTGCCCTGTCCCCTCAAGGCTGGAGCAGCTGCTGGGAGTGCCAAAGTCGGGGAGGGGGTGGAGCCAGGCCGCACCATGCCCCGCCCCCTCCCCCCAGCTTCAGCTCTGCCACAGAGGAGCATGAGCGGTGGATGGGCTTCAGTGGGCGGGGCTCCTCCACGCGGCTTCAGCGAGCGAGGGGCGAGAGTCATGGCGGATTGGAGGCTGGCTGGAAAAACAGCCGAAGGAGGTGGCGCCCTGGCCCCTTTTTTTCTTCGCCACCGCCCAGCCCTTCCTCCTCCTCCCCCAAGCAGCAGGAGTTTGGCAGGAGGAGGGGGAAGGAAGGGGGGCAGAGAGCTTTTCCCGTGGCACAGCAGGAGGTCCATCACGGCACACTAGTGTGCCACGGCACACTGGTTGAGAAACACTGACTTAAAAAATACTTTCTGCTAGTCAGATTAATCAGTAGTAACCTGGTGTTTTCATTGCTGCTATTGCTGATTTTATTTATATTCCAGTTTTCTTCCAAAACTAATACTTAAGGTAGTTTATAGATTAAAACAGATACAATATAGAAAAAAACATACACATGCTTATCATGGTATCATAGAATTATGGAGTTGGAAGGGGCTCTATAGGCCATTGAGTCTTAACACCCAGTTAATGGAGGATTTTCTGTTAGAGCAAAGGTCAAGAACCTTTTTGACTCAGAGAGCCATAAAAGCAAAATATTTGGAAATTTATTTTGGTAATAGCTATATACTGTAAAATATAATATATTTTATGACTGGATTCAACTAAATGTGAGTATATACATACATACTATGAGAAAAGGATTCCCCCGGCAGAATGATGGGACACTTCTGAGCTGGCTCTGCAAAAGACATCCTCAGGACTCTGGGAAGGAAGAGAAGACAGAAGGAAGGAAGGGGGAAAGAAAGAAAGAAAGAAAGAAAGAGAAAGAGGGGGAGGGGAGAGGAAGAAAGAAAAGAAGAACAGACTATGCGAAATGAAGAAAAGAAAAGCAGGAGAGAGACAAGGAGGGGAAAAGAAAGAAGGAAATGGGAAGGGAGGAAAAGAAAGGGTGAGGAAAAGAAAGGAAAGGGAGTGAGGAAAAAGTAAAATAATGAAGGGAAAAGAAGAAAAGAAAGAAGGGAAGAGAGAGGGAAGTGAAAAGAAAGGAAGGAGAAGGAAATGAAGACTAGGGAGAAAAGAATATAAGAGGAAGGAAGGAAGAGGGAGGGAGAATGGAGGAAAGAAGGAAGGAGAGAAGGAGAAGGAAAGGGTGAAAGGGGAGAAAGAAAGGAAGGAAGAGGAAGGAAGAAGGAGAATGGAGGAAAGATGGAAGGGGAGAGAGGGAGGGAAAAGGAAGGAGAGAAGGAGAAGGAAAGGGCGAAGGGGAGAAAGAAAGGAAGGAAGAGGAAGGAAGGAAGAGGGAGAATGGAGGAAAGAAGGAAGCGGAGAGAGGGAGGGAAAAGGAAGGAGAGAAGGAGAAGGAAAGGTGAAGGGGGAAAAGAAAGGAAGAGGGAGAGTCAAATGCAATCATGAAAAGAGTCACATCTGGCTCCCAAGCCATAAGTTCCCTACCTCTGTGTTAGAGCATCCATAGCAGATATTTGTCTAGCCTCTTTTAGCATATGTCCATAAAAGGGGACCTCACAACCACTCTATTGGTTCAATATTATAACAGCTCTTACTGTCAAGATGTTCCTCCTAATCTTCAAGTTAAAGGATTAAATCACAGAATCATAGAATAATAGAGTTGGAAGAGATCACACGGGCCATCTAGTCCAACTCCCTGTCATGTAGGAAAATCACAATCCAAGTAGCCCTGACAGATGAACTTTCAATAACATTAAAGGCACTTTGAAATAAAAATCACTGAAAACTTACTTGACTAAAAGTCATTTCTTTTAAAAACAGCCAGTTTCTCAAAACTTGTCAACATAAGAATTATTTAACGGTCTTTGCCTGCTCATAGAAGAAAACAAGGAGGAAGTCTCCCTGGCAAAGGAGTACCAAACCTAGGAGCAGTCATCTCATAAGCGCTATTTTGCATCATACTAGATGAGCCTGTGAAGATTACTGAATGAATGCCTTCCCCCAAATGTCTCCAAGCCTCTTCAGTTTCCATGAATATCTCCAGATGATACAGTTCAGCTTCAAGGATTCCTAAATAGTATGTATAGTAATGTAGAAAGTTGATAGCTGATGTTCAGCAACATCTGAAGGGTCCCAAAATTCTCATCTAAGGTCTATATCTGTGGTATTCAAAGTGAGGAGTTTGTGGACAATGACTAGCCCTAAGTAAACTGCTGATGTCTCTGGAAAAGAAATAAAGTAATACTTATTGCTAATGGACAAATGTATGATGCCAATCATTTGCACATTGGGGGGATATTGCCACGACCCTATATTCGATAGCTTAGAAGAGTACTAGCCTAGATGAATAAATTGTCTGAGCTAGGATCTCATCACATTAACGAGGTCCAGCATTCCAATTTGCCAGCCTCCATGGCAAATCGGAGGGCAGCGAGGCAATCCTGGCACCCCATGCCCTGCCTCACTGCTAGCTGACACTGCTGGCTGATGCATTGTTGCAAGGCTTTCCCCTCCACTAGTTCTGTTGTTACAAATCAAACACAGGGATGCTCCCATGTCCTACAACACTTCTGCCCCAGTTGACCCACAGAGCCCTGCAGGAAGTCAAGTGATAGGCAGTGCGGTCAACTAGGGTCTATGTGTCAAATGGGGCAGAAGCATTCCAGGATACTGAATTTCCATTGTGTGTTGAGGTCCCTGGTATGAAACACAGGAAGTTGCCACAGACCAAGCCATGTTCTTGATGCATCTAATTCTATTAACTTTTCCTGGTAATAGCTTTCCTGAGCTTTGGTCTGAAGACTTCGCGAGATCTAGTTGGAGTTTTCAGGGATCAAAACCTTTCTGCATGCAAATTGTGTGGTCTACCACATACTACAGTTCAATTTTACTTTGGCTAAAAGCCTGCCTATTTGCACACAGGGTGAATTTTACACACCCTGATTAACTTTTGGCTTGACTAGGAAGAGTTGTTTTATGATACCTGAGGGGAAAGTCAGTTCTCAATCAGAGCTGATTGTTCTTTCTTGAAGACTCATTAACACTGGGTAAAAGTTCATTTATCCTTTAATCTCCCTGCTTTGTGACACTTTTCTTCTGATGCTTCACCAACTCAAATATCAGAAAATGCAGCCACCAACAGGTTAATGACATCAAACCTCATCTTTCCTGTCCATTAATTCCAAGGAACTGTTTTGGTGTTAGTGTCTGTTGTCAATAATAGCGGATGCATTGGAATAGCATTGAAATGATGATTCTCTGCTATCAACTTAGCTGGACTGGCCACGTCCAAATGTTCAATCAATGTCTCCCAAAGCAATTACTTTAGTCTCAAATTAAGAACAGAAAATAGAATGTTGGTAGATGACAAAAGAGATTTAAAGACAGGTTTAAAGCCTACCTTAAAATTGATATAAACACCAAGAATGGGGAAGCCTTCACTCGGGCATTGCAACTCGAGGTCACCTCTTACTGACAGTGCTAAGGATTTTGAAGGGGCATGAATACAGGGTAAAAGGAAGAAATATGCCAAGAGGAAGGCACATCAAGCAAATCCTTGTTATGATCATCTTCCACCTGGAATTCGATGTCCTCAGTGTGGAAGACTATGCAGATTCAGAATATTTATTTATTATTTATTTCCAGTGTTTATACCCCGCTACTTCTCAAACCCCGAGGGGGGACTCAGTGCGGCCTAACAGACGGCAACAATTCGATGCCACACAATACATAGTAAACAACAGTTAAATTTAAAATACATTAAAATACACCTAGAATTAAATACATTAAAATACAGTTAATATTAAAAACATCATGTACATTCATCACCATTAAAACAAAGTTCCATCCAAAGTCTTAGATCTTAACCACCAATTTGCCAGCTGACCAGTCTAGAGTGCCGTGTCGTGCTAGGGTGCAAATGCTTGGTCCCAAAGCCAGGATTTCACTCTTTTTCTGAATGTTAGGAATGTTAGGATGAAGCTGATCGAATATCAATAGGGAGTGCGTTCCACAGACGGGGGGCCACCACCGAGAAGGCCCTCCCTATCGTCCCCGCCAACCGCATTTGAGAAGTTGGCAGGAGCGAGAGCAGCCCCCCCCCCGGATGATCTTAAATTACGAGGTGGGACATAGAGGCCGATGCGTTCGGACAAGTAAGCTGGGCCAGAACCGTATAGAGCTTTAGATGTTCAGTCAGTTATTTTTGTTGTTGGTTAGAGTGCATTGTATCACTGTTTACAAGTGGCATACTCATTTCAGCAGTTCTTTTCTCCAATTTAAAGCATGGTTAAATTGCAGTGTGAGTGTGGTTTTGATTTCTCCCCATCCATCCCCATCATGAACATGAGAATTACCCCTGTGTTTTCTCCCCTTTATCACAAGTAGTACAACTCCTGCCAAATCACGAGGCTTTTGGCCAGTTATTTTGGAAACAATACATTGAGACACCAGTTTATTTTTATGCAATGGTTTACTTTCCCAAATACTTTCAAGCTAGAACTTCTTTCTTATCTACCTTCTCAAAATACTCGATTTTGGAGTATAGAAAATTGTGGACACCTATTCTTTTAAAGGTCATAAATGACTTGAAAGGACACAATAACATGCCTTATGCAAATTATGACACTTTCCTCTTCAATTTAGATATCCTGTTTCCCTGAAAATATTAATTGTATTAATTTTTGCTCCCAAATATGTGCTAGGTCTTATTTTCAGGGGATGTCATACTTTTCCATGAAGAAGGTTCCCACACACTGTCTGGAGACTGCAACGATCTCCCACACCAGTTTCTGGACCACTTGTACAGCAGGGATGGTGTTGCAGCTTCTGGCCAACAGGGGAGCTTATCACAACAGACTCGCACAGCAGGGATAGCGCGTATGGTATGGTGGCTTCTGGCCACGAGGGGAGCTCACCACAGCACACTCGTACAGCACAGCAGGGGCAGCGTATGGTATGGCAGCAGGTCTTGCGTGCACATTTACAAGTGACAGCCATGGAAGGGAACACTGGGGTTGGCGGCAGATGATGGTCTTCATGTCCTGCATGCAACTGCTCCACAGCGGGCAGTGAAGGTAGGGGATATCCATTCCAGGCTAAAAAAGAATCACAGCTGCATGCTTTGGTGTTCTGTTCGGCGGGCATGCTTCCAAACAAAAACTTTGCGAGGTCTTACTTTCGGGGGAGGCCTTATATTTAGCAATTCAGCAAAACCTCTATGAGGTCATATTTTCAGGGGATGTCTTATTTTCAGGCAAACGCAGTATCAGTTCTAGCTTTGATTTGGTCATGTCAGGAACAATATCCTGTGTGTGTGTGTGTGTGTGTATTTTTATTTTATTTTTTTTCATTTTGGCTCTGAGGTGGGTCATTCATGCTGCACAAAGAAAATGTTATCTACAGTTGCGAAAAACTGTGAATGTAAATACAATGCCTGTGACTCGAGACATGAACCATACAAAATAACAGACTGAAATGTGCAGTAAGCATACATGTGTAAGTGGGGCAGGCTAGAATGAACATAATTGTGAGTGTTGGACCATGCTGAACTGACAGATACTACAAAAACCTACACAAAGTTTGAGCAATATGCTGGCAAAATATGTGGGTGTATCATTGTAAAAACACTAGAAATCTCAGTTGTGAGACTACACTGTGTAGGTGTGCCCACAGCACAAGCTAACCTTTGTGACACTAAGCAGCAGCTGCCACTGAGACTCAAAGTGACTCTGACTGACTTGCTGGCCAGCAATCATTCTACCACTGCTAACTAAACAAGAGGAAACATGATCTGGAATTCAACTTTTGTTGTGGAAACTTTCAACTGCTAGAGCGTGACCCTGAAAATGATGTTGTCTTGACTAATTCTGTGTTCACAGCTAACAAACAACACACACATACATACACACACAATCATTTTTTTAAATACCATACAATCTAGCCTTTTATTTCCCAAAAATAGTTGTACTAGAAACAGAACTAGATCCATGAAATCTAGAACTCCCTATGCACATCTATGGCCTCATCTACATTGCCATATATTGCAGTTGAAACTGTATTATATGCAGGGCCGGCGCGTCCATTACACGAACTACGCAATTGTGTAGAGCGCCATCTTGCGGCATGGGCGTTCCATGCGGCGCGCGGTGTTCCGCTGCCCGCCAGCATCCTGCTGTGCAGCCGCCGTAAAGGTCGCTGACTCGAACGCAGGCAGCGCTGTGCAGCCCGCGGCTGCCTGCTTTTGGAGCTTGCCGTTTGTGTGCGCATGGGTGCTCCATGCGGCGGGCGGCGGAGGCCCCACTCCTCGTCCTCCTGGGGGGCCCCGCCACTGCCCTCGCTCTCCCCCTCGGCAGCGGCCTCATGCTCCAGCAAGGGGAAGAGGTGCAGCAAGAACTCCGCGTGCTCGGAGGCGCGAGGCGAGCCCCCAAAGCTCCCTCCTTTTGGGGCTTGCTGCTTGTGTGCGCATAGAGCGCCCATGCGCACACAAGCGGCAAATTCCAAAAGCAGGCAGTGCTGCAGTCCGCGGCTGCCTCCTTTTGGGGTTTGCTGCTTGTGTGTGCATGGGCACTCCACGTCCACACAAGCAGCAAGCCCCAAAAGGAGGGAGCTTTTGGGGCTCGCCTCGCGCCTCCGAGTGCGCGGAGTTCTTGCTGCACCCCGTCCCTGGCTGGAGCGCGGGGCCGCTGCCAGGGGAGAGCGAGGCAGCGTCGGGGCCCGAGGAAGGCGAGGAGCGGGGCCTCCAATGGCCGTGCCCCTTCCCTCCATGCCGCCAACGCCGCTGGTGCCGGCGGGACTGGCCCTATGCTTCCTCCCTTCTCTTTCCTTCCTCCTTCTCATCCTCCCTCTCTTCCCCTTCCTTCTCCCTCCCTCCTTCCCTTTCATCCTTCTTTCTTCCTCCTTCCCTCTCCCCCCCTCCCACCCTCTCTTTCTCCTCCCTCCCTCCCTTCCTTTCCTTCCACTCTTTCCTTCCACTCTTTCCTCTTTTCTTCCCTTCCACCCTTTCGTCTTTCCTTCCTCCCTCCTTCCCTCTCTCTCTTTCTCCTCCCTCCTTTCCTTCCACTCTTTCCTCTTTTCTTCCTTCCTTCCTTCTTTCCTCCCTCCCTCCTACCCAGGCATGTAGCTTCAGCCCCCGAAATTCTCGGTGGTCCGCGAGAAGGCCTCACTGGTACATTATTTAAACTGTTATGTTTATTCATATCATGATCTGATCACCATGCTCATTATATCCCACATTAATGGGGCTATTGGGATAACAATAAAAAAGGTTTGCTAGGGTAGACCCTCTTTCACCCAGTCTCAGCCCCCGAACCAAACTCAGCCCCCCTGAACCAAAATCCTGGCTACGGACCTGCTCCTACCCCTCTTTCTCCTTCCTTCCTTCCTTCCTTCCTTCCTTCCTTCCTTCCTTCCACCCACCCACCCACCCACCCACCCACCCACCCACCCTTTCATCCTCCCCCCCCCTCTCTTTCTCCTTCCTTCCTTCCTTCCTTCCAAATGTCAAGGCCTATTTCCCCCAAACTCCATCAATGTTCATATTTGGGCATATTAAGTATTCATGACAAGTTTGGTCCAGATCCATCATTGTTTGAGTCCACAGTGTTCTCTGGATGGAAGGTGAACTACAACTTCTAAACTCAAGGTCAATGTGTCCACCAAATCCTTTTAGTGTTTTCTATTGGTCATGGGAGTCCTGTGTGCCACGTTTGGTTTAGTTCCATCATTGGTGGAGTTCAGAATGCTCTTTGATTGTAGGTGAACTATAAATCCCAGCAGCTACAACTCCCAAATGTCAAGGCCTATTTTCCCCAAACTCCATCTGTGTTCATATTTGGGCATATTAAGTATTCATGCCAAGTTTGGTCCAGATCCATCATTGTTTGAGTCCACAGTGCTCTCTGGATGGAAGGTGAACTACAACTTCCAAACTCAAGGTCAATGTGTCCACCAAACCCTTTTAGTGTTTTCTATTGGTCATGGGAGTCCTGTGTGCCACGTTTGGTTTAGTTCCATCATTGGTGGAGTTCAGAATGCTCTTTGATTGTAGGTGAACTATAAATCCCAGAAACTGTAACTCCCAAATGTCAAGGCCTATTTCCCCCAAACTCCATCTGTGTTCATATTTGGGCATATTAAGTATTCATGCCAAGTTTGGTCCAGATCCATCATTGTTTGAGTCCACAGTGCTCTCTGGATGGAAGGTGAACAACAACTTCCAAACTCAAGGTCAATGTGTCCACCAAACCCTTTTAGTGTTTTCTGTTGGTCATGGGAGTACTGTGTGCCACGTTTGGTTTAGTTCCATCACTGGTGGAGTTCAGAATGCTCTTTGATTGTAGGTGAACTATAAATCCCAGCAACTACAACTCTCAAATGTTAAGGTCTGTTTTCCCCAACCTCCATGTTGCAAATAAATAAATAAATAAATAATACCTTATACCTTTGGTTATCAAGCGATTTGGGGGGGGGCAAAATAATGTTCGCTTACCATTTAAAATTACCTTTGTCTGCCCCTGATTATATGATTCTTATAGACTCATATAATGCAATTTAACTGCATTAAACTATTGTATGAGTCTACACTGACTCATGGCAGTGTAGATGAGGCCTATGTAAAATAAAGATTTCCCAAATCTAATGGCCCCATTCCAAAGTATATTTATAGGATTTTTATCACAAAGGTATTTCAGGCCAGATATAAGTAAGTTATAGGGGGCAGAAATTTCCTTGAACCACCACAAACCCACTGGAAATTGTTTCTCACCTCAATACCAAATTTGGTAGACAAGTCTCTGAGATATCCCTATCCTATCTATCTATCTATCTATCTATCTATCTATCTATCTATCTCTCCTACCCTTATCCCAATAGGGTAGCTTAAAATCCAGATGATAAAACTTGGTGATATAAATTTTTAAATAAAGAATCAGCCATAAATGGCCAAATTGTGGCTCCTTACTAGATCACATGACTAGCACTTGTTCCAGACCAACACAACTCCTTAGTTGCCTAAGGCAGTGTTTCCCAACCAGTATGCCGGGGCACACTAGTATGCCGTGAGCGATCATCAGGTGTGCCTTGGGAAATTGGAACCTCCAGGAGGGGAGGGGGGAGAGTCTAGTGTGTTGAAGTATAAAAACCCTAAGAAACCTACCTCGATAAAGGCACAAAATTACAAACACCCCACCTGCTGTCTACTTGGTCTCTCCCTCTCCATGCATTGGGAAGGCCCACCTCTCTTTCCCCAAGTAGAGACCTCCTCTTGCCTCCCCCGGGCATAATGCCGGATTGTTCAGTCCAGCACCGGCCCCGCCCCTCCCTCCTCCCCCTCCTCCCTGGTGCGCGCGAAACCGCTCTCGGCCACGCTCCGGCTCCCTGCCCGCCGCCGCTGCCTTCCTTCCTGCCAGCTTCGCCAGCCCCGAGATGCCCACCTGGGCTACCCCGCTGACCCTCGAGGAGCTTGCGCAGGTGGTGAGTGAGGCTCCTGCTCCCTACGACCCCAATTGAAGCATGGCGGGGAGGGGGCAACCTAAGTGAGAGGGAGACTGCTGGTCTTTCGAGCCCCCCCCGAAACTGTAACTCCCAAATGTCAAGGTCTATTTTCCTCAAACTCCATCTGTGTTTTGCAAATGTAAAAAGTGTGCCGTGGCTCAAAAAAGGTTGGGAAACACTGGCCTAAGGTCTACATGTTGCAAAGAAGATTTGTTACTGAACTTCTGATTTTGATAACTGAAATAAAGCCAAAGTGGAAGCAAGTTAGTTTAGAGCAGCAAGAGTGGGGGTAAAGTGTGGGAAAAATTAAATTGGTGTTTTTGCCCTGTAGTGGAGGCATAATTCTTTATTTTTTAAACTTGTTCCCTCATGCCACTTTGTGAGTAAAATTCGGTTCAAACTCAGTTTACACTGAGCTAATGTATGCACGTGTGTTGACTACAAGTACCTTATTTTGTTTGCTCCAGTCAAGTAATGTATTTCCCCTTGTGAAATCTCTTGGGAAAAATTACTGTTATTTATGCCTTCTAATACTGTGGGTGATACAGACAGTTCCTGGGAAAGTGTTTACTGAGAGATTATGTAAGACCAGTTAAGCCTAGGTTAAATATAATAAATAACCCTGTGCATGGTTTCACAAGCTTGATAGCGTCAGTTTTGTTTTTTGTTTTTAAAAGGAACATAATTTGATTAAAAAGCTTTTTTCTTAAACATTGTGTTAAGCCCTTTCCATGCTAACCCCATGCCTCATAATTGCCCCAATTTGATCTGGATGTAGGAGTGAATTCTGAGGTAGCAAAGTTTGCAGACGACACTAAATTGTTCAGGGTAGTTAAAAATGAAACTGATTGTAAAGAGCTCCAGAAAGATCTCTCGAAATTGAGTGAATGGGCAACAAAGTGGCAAATGCATTTTAACCTAAACAAGTGTAAAGTCATGCACATCGGGGCAAAGAACTCCAACTACACCTACCAATTGATGGGGTCAAAGCTTTCCGAGACAAACCAGGAAAGGGATCTTGGGGTTTTGGTGGACAGCTCAATGAAGATGTCAACCCAGTGCGCAGCAGCAGTGAAAAAAGCAAATTCTATGCTAGGCATGATCAGAAAGGGAATCGAAAATAGGTCAGCAAATGTTGTATTACCTCTCTACAAATCTATGGTAAGGCCACATTTGGAGTACTGTGTACAATTCTGGTCTCCGCACCTTAAGAAGGATATAACGGAACTGGAAAAGGTACAGAAAAGGGCAACAAGAATGATCCAAGGAATGGAGCGGCTCCCTTATGAAATCAGGTTGCAACGCCTTGGTCTTTTCAGCCTTGAAAGACAGCGTTTAAGAGGTGATTTGATCGAAGTGCATAAAATCATGCATGGGATAGAAAAGGTGAATAAAGAAAAATTATTTTCTTTGTCACAAAACACTAGGACTAGAGGGCACTCCCTGAAGCTCCAAGGTAGGAAAATTAGGACTAATAAAGGGAAATATTTCTTCACCCAGAGGGTCATTGGGTTATGGAATTTACTTCCAGAAGAGGTTGTGACAGCTGTCAGCCTGGACAGCTTCAAGGCAGGTTTAGACAGATTCATGGATACCAAGTGTATCAGTAGTTACTGAAAAGGACATTCAAGTGCCACCTCGGAGTTGGTTGAGGTAGGCAGGATTTCCCTGGGTACTGGTTGTGGGGGGTCGGGAGCAGGTGAGGGTTTTGCCCTCCCTTCTGCTCGAGATCCCCGTCTACAACTGGTGGGCCACTGTGTGATACAGAATGCTGGACTAGATGGGCTGAGGTCCGATTCAGCATGGCTCTTCTTATGTTCTTAAGGGGCACATGTACACAAATCCATTATCTTAAAGAGGAGGCGAATCTGCTCTGTGGAGGCTGAACTACACACAGAGCTTATTTGAGTTAATGCAGCCGTGAACCACATTAACAAATGATGCTGGCTGTGCTGAATTATCCCTGAGAAACCAGAGCTAACCATGACATTGGGCCCATTTAAGAAATTGGGGTAGTTTCAAGATGGAAAAAACATCTTGAACCACACAGAATCATCCCATATTCTCCAGACTCAGGTGATCTGGGAACATGGGATGGCACATACAGTTCATTTCCCATTCTCATCATAGTGGTGGCCAGCAACATAGCTGGTGTCAATCGCTCAACACCTGGAGTGATGTTGGTTAGGGTGCAAGGGCAATCAGAGAAGAGAGAGGGGAAAGGAAGGAGTGATTCCTCTTTTGCTTCCCCCTCTCCTAAATCACTGGCCACACTGGTTGATGTCACACCAGGTAACAGCTTCCTGCAGAATTCTGGGGCTTGTAGTTAAGAGAGGGGCCTTTAAACTGCTCAGCCAGACACTAAACTACAAGCCCCAGAATTCTGCAGGGTGCAGAAACTGGATTTAAAGTAGATCCATAGTCTAGTGCAGGCATGGGCAAACTTTTTTGCCCTGGAGCTGCCTTCTGGGCCTGGTTGCAAGAGTTACATAAGAACATAAGAACATAAGAAGAGCCATGCTGAATCGGGCCTCAGCCCATCTAGTCCAGCATTCTGTGTCACACAGTGGCCCACTAGTTGTACACGGGGATCTCTAGCAGAAAGGAGGGCAAAACCCTCACCTGCTCCCGACCCCCCACAACCAGTACCCGGGGAAAATCCTGCCTGCCTCCATCAACACAGAGGTGGCACTTGGATGTCCATTTCAGTAACTACTCCCAGTTGGGCTGGGAGGTAGCGTGGATGGGGTGGAAGCTGGAGCCAGAAAGGCTGGGACTTGGCCCAGATGTGGACGGGGCTGGGGTCAGAAGTGGCTGAGCTGGAACAGCTGGGGGGAGCAAAAGGGTGGGGTTGGGGCAGGAGAGGTGGGGTGGGAGGAGGAGAAGGAGATACACAGCACTGCCAAGAGTGTTCTTGCCAGCACTGAATTTCTCCTCCACATGTCGCCTTCTCAAGTTTCAGAGGAGAAGGAGAAACATGGAGCTGGAGAGAACCCTTTGTCTAGTGATCTGTTTCTCCCCTGCTTCTCCTCTAAGCCTGGGAAAGACACATCACCTTCCCAAGCCTAAAGGAGGAGAAACAGGGAGCTGGAGAGAACCCTTTCTCCAATGCCCTGTTTCTCCCCCGCTTCTTCCCTGAGTCCAAGGAAGGCCCACCTTCCCAAGGCTCAGAGGAGAAGGAAAACATAGCACTGGTGGTAGCCATCTCACTAGTGCTGCGGGCCCTTTTCCTCTTTGTTCAGGGAAGGCGGATCAGGCAGGAGAAACACAATGCTGGTGAGAGCACTCACCAGCATGATGTTTTTCCCCCTGCTTCCCTTCTGAGTCCAGGGAAGGTGGCCCACTTTCTCAAGGCTCAGAGGAGAAGGCTCTGAAGAACGCTCGCCAGTGCTGTGTCTCTGCCTCAGCCCTCCCTTCAGCTGGGGACATGGTGGGCCGCTGTGTCCACATGCTCAGAGGATGACTGAGGCAGACAAGAGCCTGATAGAAGAGGTCAAAGGCCCGTGTCCAGCCTGCAGTCTTGGGTTTGCCAATGCTTGCTTCAGTGTGACGAGGCTGTATATGGACAGTGTAGATGGGGCCTAGGTGATCAAGTATTGTAACATAGTTATCAAAGCAGACTTATCTGGCTTTTTATTTTCTCTCTGTTGGGGGGCTATGGGGGGGATTCTGAAGGCTACTTTACATTATTTAAACTGTTATGTTTATTTATATCATGATCTATCATATGCTCATTATATCCTATTAATGGGGTTGGGATCAATACAAAAGGTTTACAGTCCCATTATTTCCTACCAAACTCAGCTTTCCTGCACTGTCCCATTATTTCATGCTTTATTGCACTGTTTCATGCCGTCACTCTGCTCAACTTACAAGAGACTATGGGATGATGTCAGTTATTGTCAAAATGGAGATTATCAGGTTCATAGCAGGTCAGTGTGTGGGTGAATCTTTAATTCCTTTTTGACACCAACACTGGAACTTGATGCCAAAAGTTTGTGTTTCTCCAGATAATTTCCACTTCTCAATGCTAATGCTACTAGACTGAGGTAGACAGGGGATGAGAGTGAGAGGAGGTGAGTTTTAAAAAAACTTTGTAAAAGACATTATGCTATCTGTGTGGACTCTAAGTCCTTCTGATCTTGTCCTATTTAATGTCTTAGTCCCCACCCCCTTTCCTATTGTACCTAATTTCTGTGATATGTTGTTATTTTTTGTTTGCTCAAACTATGTAAACCGCTCCGAGCCCTCGGGGAGTGGCGGTATAAAAGCTTGAATAAATAAATGAATAAATAAATAGGAACAGGGGTGGATGGCTTATGTGGCCTCTTCCAACTCTATGATTCCATGTTTCCTGTCAGTGGCTTTGTTAACTAAGAAATGTCGTGACTTTTGTGCTATGTAGTATTGATTGAACTAAGCCAGTCTTTACGTTTCTCCGAGAGGAATGTATGTTGACATTACACATGAAGAGATGGCAAAATATTGACTCTCAACTTGGCTATCGCTCTAGTAAAGTTATGTTGAAAACACAGTAGACAGGACATTCTGCAGTGCTTGATCTATACTTCAGATAAAGAGAAAACAGGCAGGGAGATATGGTGGGCTTTGCCCTTTACAAAAACACAAAGTAGGAACCTTTCACCTTGAAAACATTCATTTAAGATCACTCCTGTCAGCTTTTTTCTTGTTTCTTAGTTATGTTGCAATAGTGAAGATCACTTTTTGTTAATAATTGCACCCTCCAATGCTATTGTAGAATTAGGAGTCTAGTCTAATTCACAATTGTGTTAGCTGCAAGATGTATCCAGTTTACGAGAGAAGCATTCAGTTTATTATCTGTATATTTTCACATAAGGGACTGCGCTGTTGGGGAGAGGCCCTATTGAAATCTGTATGGGGAACTTCAGATCCTGAGAATTAAACTTGGTCCTCCTGTGGCCCCAGTCCAGATAGTTACACTTTGTTCCTACTATGTTATCATTGGGTGATTTCCCAGTTTTAGTATTTATTTTCTTTCTCATTTCAAGGATTAGTTATGATACCCAGAACTTTAAGTTAAAACATATTGGTATTTATGGGCTCACTGCACTGACTTTGGCCTTGCTCACCACAGGAATGAGCTCCTAACCTAAGAACATAATCTGAAATTTAATTCAGCCCGGGAATTGAAGGGATATTAAGAATAAGTTGAGGAGTCCCAAAGGCTTGTGAGTTATCCAGCCTTAGGGTGCACCAATACTGTAGAATTAATGCAGATTGAGACCACTTCAATTGCCATGACTCAGTGCCATGGAGTCACAGAAGCTGTAGCTTTACAAGGTCTTTAACCTTCTCTAAAAAGAGTGCTGCTCCCAGGATTTCATAGCATTGAGCCATGGTAGTTGAAAAGGTCTCAAACTGCATTAATCCTACAGCATAGATGCACTTTTGGTTTCTTTTTGGAGGAAGTCATTGGAGAAAGAGTTGTCATTTTCTATCTTGGCTTTTCTTCACGAACGAAGATTCAGGAAGGACTCATCCCACGCTTTCTACAAGCGCCTTGATGACTAAAAAGGTCAATCCGAGATAGGCAAGTCCGGTTGCAGAAAGCACAGCAGAAAGTCTCCTTGGGTGATGTTGTTTCCAAGTTGCAGTTCTTATGTCATTTTATAGCGCTCTTGTTTATTTACAAATATAAAAGTTGAGGGTGGTTGACCTAAATGGCCTAAATCCTTGAAGAGATAAGTGAAGTCTACTGCTCCCACACTAGGTCTTTAGGTAGGCATAAAAGCAAATGTCTTGTTTTTTGTTTTGTTTTAGGAAGTCCAGAAAACAGCTTTTATTCCCATACAGACACTGATGACTCAACCCCAGTCCTACAGCACCTGCACCGGCTTCCTATCAAGTACCAGATTGCCTTCAAAGTGTTGGTACTAACCTTTAAGGCCTTACATGGTCTGGAGCCAGCGTACCTGAAGGCCCGCCTCTCCCCACATATTCCCCAGAGATCACTGTGGTCCGAAGATCAGAATCTTCTCAAGGTTCCATCCATAAAAACTTACTGCTTATCATCCACGAGACGGCGTGCTTTCTCAGTGGTGGCACCTACCCTATGGAACACCTTACCGGAGGAGGTCCGAGCTATAACATGTAAGACCAACCTCTTCCGACAGGCGTTCAACCTGTAATCGGGTCTGCTTAGCCATACTCTGCTAAGTTATAAATTGTTTATTGCGTTTTAACTGTTGTTTGCGAATGTTTTTATATGTTTTGTGTACCACTATGAGCCATTGGGAATGGTGGTATATAAGTTTGAAATAATAAATAAACAAATAACTATAGCTGAGGCAATCATTCAGAAAGGGAAGCCTTTTTGTTTGAACAATACTCTTTGTTTAGAAATGTCCTTTTATCTCAGTATAGCACATGTTGTGTTCCCTGTTTTTAGAATTCTTTTATTGCTGATGAGGCACAAATTTCAGAATCTAACAAAACACTGGAAGAAGAAAGGCCTAGAAATGTCACATTTCCTGACCATAAGGACCATAGCTAGTGAGATCTTTCTCATACACAATTTTGGACATGTTATTTTTGGACTAGAAATCCTAGAAATGAGTTTTGGGATTCTAATCCACTTCCCCATGATATGTACACATTTAAATTCTGCAATAAGGCAGGAATAAAGCTACCGATATTTTTGCTCTGGATTTGTGGTACTCAGCCTGGGGAATCACACAAAGAAGGACGACGCTCCAGGCTTGGTGATGAGTTGTCCCAAAGACAGTGACTGCAGCCTCTGGTTTTTACACGGTTTCCCCATCTCAATTATCAGTTGCTCAAGGCTCTTCATTACATGCACTTTCTTTTCTCTTTTCGTGACCACAGATTATTAGCACAGGGTCAGAGAGATGTCGTAGAAATTATGTAATACTATTGACATTTGTACATTATGGTCTTCCAGATGTTGCACAGGTTAGTTTTTGCACAACATAGTTTCAGCACTCTGCTTTCACATTAACTGTGATGGACACATTCTATGGTATTCTGGGATTTAGGGTTTAGTGAGGGGCTCAGAATTCTCAGCGGGACAGTTAACAGTGCCTTGTGAGTGCATGTGCCTTGCAGCCACTTGTCAACTTATGGTGACCCCAAGAAGTTCATAGGGATTTCTTAGGCAAGGAATACTCAGAGGTTGCTTCATGGTTCCTTCCTCTGAAATACAGCCAACAGCATTTAATATTCTTTGGTGCTTCTCTTCAAATTGATGGTCTTGGAAAGGGTCCCCCTTAATTGTGGGGTCCCCCAAGGGGCTATTCTCTCTCCTCTATTATTTAACATCTATATGCGTCCACTTGTCCAACTGGTGCGTAGTTTTGGTCTGGAGTGTCATCAGTACACTGATGACACCCAGCTGGTGCTGAGGATGGAAGGCCGGTCGGACTCTGTACCCGATTATTTCCATCAGTGCCTGGAAGCCATGACTGGGTGGCTATGGGCCAGCAGGTTGAAGGTGAACCCGTCGAAGACGGAGGTCCTGTAGCTGGGTCATCCCAGGGGAGGGGTGGGGGGGAGCTCCGGCTGCCAATAATGGACGGGGAGGTGGTTGGTCCATCGCCACTGGTTAAAAGCCTGGGGGTCCAACTGGACCCTCTGCTGGTGATGGAGGCTCAGGTCTCCACCGTGAGCAGAGCAGTGTTTTTCACTAACATGCCGCATCACACCAGTCTTCCAGCGTTTGCACTGGCTTCCCATCGAGTACCGGATTGCCTTCAAAGTGCTGATGTTAACCTTTAAGGCCTTGCATGGTCTGAGGCCAGTGTATCTGAAGGACCGCCTCTCCCTGCACATTCCCCAGAGACCACTACGGTCCATGGACCAAAACCTATTGGAGGTTCCATCACTCAAGATTTGCTGATTATCATCAACTCGGCATCACACCTTTTCTGTAGTAGCGCCTACCTTGTGGAACGCCCTCCTGGCAGAGGCACAAGCAATAACAGAGTTACAGGCCTTCAGGAGGGCCTGTAAGACCACCCTGTTCCGCCAGGCATTTAATCTTGAAGGTTGTGCTTTCCATTCTAGTCCTAATCTGTTTTTAACTACGTTGTGTTGTGTATTCATTGTTGTGAACCACCCTGAGCCTTTCTGGGAAGGGTGGTATATAAATCGAAATAATAAATAAATAAATAAATAAATAAATTATTGCTCAGGACTGACCCTGCTTAGCTTCTAAGATCAGACAGGTTCTGGTGCTTAGGGTCTTTGGGCCCAAAATCTCCAAATGCCATGAATTGTGGCCATGATAGCTAATATGAAATCAAAGAGTTGTAACTGTGTACATGAAGGGCCCCCTGATGCTGTACTTAGTGTTAGAAAATGTACAAACCTTCTTGAGTTACCATTACATCATATTTTTTTACTAACCTAGAAGGAGAAACTTTGAATAGAGCTTCTTAGCTCATTTTCTATGGTCACAACAAATATTATTACCTCTGATATGCAAACTGTGTGTTAGGAAAAATGATATTTATTTTCTCCCTGTGACAGTCTTCTTTAATGTATTAATTCATTCTCATATATATTGCAGTGTTACAAATTCCCAGGAATATGAAACAATGTATACAAAAATGTGAAAGTTGAGATGTTGAGATTTCAACAATATCTCTTTATTATTTATGCGCATATTATTGATGCCCGACCACCATCCCCCAAAGCAGCTGCTCTATTCCGAACTCAAGAATAGAAAACAGAATGTTGGAGCACAGGAAAAGAGATTTAAAGATGGGCTCAAAGTCAACCTTAAAAACTCTGGCATAGACACTGGGAACTGGGAAGCCCTGGCCCTTGAGCACTCCAGTTGGAGGTCAGCTGTGACCAGCAATGCTGTAGAAACGTGCCAAGAGGAAGAAGCGTCAAGCCAACCCCGACCGGGACCGCCTTCCACCTGGAAACCGATGTCCTCACTGCGGGAGAAGATGCAGATCAAGAATAGGGCACCACAGTCACCTACAGACCCACTTCCAGTACATCGACCTTGGAGAACCATCATCCTCAGACTACGAGGGATCGCCTAAGTAAGTAATGCGCATACAAAACATAAGTAGTGTATGGGGCGAAGTAATAAGTAAAAAGGTCAGCATAATAAGTAAAAGGGTCTGCTGTGGTACTGAAAATGTAGTAAAAAGATAACTAAAGCCTAACAGACTTGACTATCTGGAGAAATATTTAACACATATAGTTATTCATTGGCTCAGTTTCTGCCCCATCTTTCAATAGTAAAAACACACTCAGAGAATAATATAAATAATTACAAAAATAAGAAACTATTGTTTACATTATTTGTTGCTATGTGTCTTTGACTTGTTTCTGGTCTTATGGTGACTCAAAAATGAAGCTATCATGAGGTTTTCTAGGGCTGAGAGTATGGGACTTGCTCAGGGCCAACCAGTGGGTTTCCATGCCTGAGTGAGGAAAGGAACTCTGGTGTCCAGAGTCTCAGTTCACTGCTCAAATGACTACACCATGCTGACTCTCTAAAATTATTTGAAATATTCAAAACAGGAGCTTTGACTTAAAAACTACACATTTATGTGTGAATTAAAATGTGTTAAAATCAAGAACTGAGGAAGTTCACCAGGAATAATGTTCCAGAGTTCCAGTATCACAACTGTAATAGTGTATACCCCTCATATATGTAGGCCAATATGAATAAAAAAGAAAAGTATCCTAAGCCAGTTTTTATAGTACAGGCAGTCCCTGACATCCAACTTACAAATGACTCAGAGGTAAGAACAGGCATGAGACAACAGGAGGTGACAGAAATCTACCTGTAGGAAAGGAAATTCACTCCTGCAAGAGTTATCACAGGAAAAAGGTGTTTCCACTGAAGCTTTCTCACCAATCCTTTTTACTATAACAAGCCAAATTTTTCAAAATCCAATTATCACAGGGACAAAGTGAGATGCATAGCACAGGGTGTTTGTTTTGCTATCTGTGTCCCTTTTCAGAAGATTTCACCTCACTTTGTACCTGTGAGATATATATATATATATATATATATATATATATATATATATATATGGAGTTACACTTAAAATGTACGTCTTCTGACTACATGCAAATTCAACTTAAGACCAAATCTATAGAACCTATCTTGTTCGTAACATGGGGATTGCCTGTATAGCACTAGAAGTAACAGACAGTGACACAGAAAGAAAAGTATCCTAATCCAGTCTAAAAGTAACAGAAAGTGACAATGTTGAAATAATCTATGCATAATCATTTATGTTGAGGTCAAATTGTGCTTCACTGGCAATATTTCAGAGAAAGTAACTGACAAAATCATCTCTGTGTATTACTTGCCTAAGAAACCCGTAGGAAAGTCATGGAGTCACCACAGGTTGACAGGTGACTTAAAGGTACATGCACACGACTCTGAACTTCTATTGATTAAATGGGTTTGCTATAGCTGAAACTAGTAGTGATCTTTATCTGACTGTGATTTGAATGCTAGGAAAATGGAGTGTCCACCCAAAAGGAGGCTAATCTAGGAAGTGTATGTCTTAATCTTGTGCAACAAATGAGTCATCATAGTACATTTATGATCCTGGGCTTAAGGGTCTTAGAAAAGCACTTGAGTTAGCTGAAAAGTATCCCAAATAGGTTAAATCAGATGTTAAGATGCAGATATTATGCTAAAAGGAACCAGACTGGAAGTGGGGAAAGAGTCTGACATGCTCTGAAATATTATTCTTTACTATGCAGATATTTCATGGCTAGAGAGCAAATGATATGACCTCAGAACAAGTATTTTTATTTTACTTCCCCTTTTGCTAGTACTTTTCACTTGCTTTAGAAGTGTGTGTGTGGAATTTCACTGGTCCGATCAACATGCTCCACTCAAAAAGACTTGTACAAATGTTTATGATTACATTGCACATGGGGAAAGACCGTTGATTTCACCATTAGTAGGGAAACAGTAGTTGATGGATGCTGGAAATTTCTGAACTTTTGATGGGACTTGTTGGGTGAAAGAGATCTTGAGTCATTAGTTCTGAGTCATTGGAGATATTTGCCTACATAAAGGTGGTGTAGAAAGATTCCCTTACTAATCACTTGTGGGGATCACATGTGAGGATCCAAAAGTCATCGGCCCTCTATATTAATAGTATCAATTAAAGAGTTGCAGCATCTTCTGAACCCAAGATACTAGGGTTATGAAATATAGGAGAGTATAGATTATTTGTAAGACTTGGTATACCCACTGAAGCATGTCTGATTTTAGGGTTCATGTTACCAAAAGAACTGGCTAAATAATTGGTAGACCTCCTATAAATAGTGATATCATACATCAGAGGTTACCCTAACATCCAGGGAAAGTGCAAAACACATTTGATGTAGTGGAAAGATGAAGGTCTCCACTTAGACACTCACTGGATTGTTATATTTTAGGACCTTATCCCATTAGGGGAAGGGGGAGGATCATATTATTGTGATGTTTAGTCCTGTAGCATTACAAAGCACATAGTTCTGTTTGTCATTCCTTATCACATGTTGGTCTTTTTTTTTTTACCCTTTCTCCTGAAAAAAAATCAATTTTCTGATTTATCACACCAGTGTGTGCAGTTCCTGCCCAGTCCATTTCTTAAAAAAGAAAACCTTGGGAGAAAAAAACCTCTAGGGATATTGGGAATTTCCCTTCCTGCCCATCCTGCTGCTCTGGAGGAGAAGAGAGGCACTGATTTATTGTGCTGATAGTAGAGAAACCTCTTGGAATTCAGACCTCTGAATGAGGGAGAGAGATGGATGGAGGGAGTGAAGGGGGCAAAGTAGGAGGCTTCTTTGAAGTGTTTCTTGTGCTGTGTTTGCAGAAACTCAATTGAATTCACCCATTAAAATTGTGCCCTTGTACAGCTTGAGATGGAGAACAAGCTCTGGGCGAAGAACGAAGGAGCTCAAGCAGCTGAAGGCCATTGTGACAGAGGCCACTGCCATCAATCTGGAGAGTCCTTCTCGGGAGAGGAGATCCTCGTCTCCCCAACCAGTCCCTATTAACATCTTGCAAAAGCGCAACTTGGAGCTGGAGAATGAGAACCAGAAGCTCCAGCTGCAAAACATGGTGTGGGAGAAGGAATGTGAGTGGCAGATGGCAGCTGAGGAGCTCAAGCAGCTGAAGGCCATTGTGACAGAGGCCACTGCCATCAATCCGGAGAGTCCTTCTCGGGAGAGGAGATTCTTGTCTCCCCCACCAGTCCCTGATGCCCCGCCACTCTGGAAGCATCACTGCTGCTCCCGCTCGGCCGGGGAGCCCCCTTCCCACATCCCGGTGGACACCATCCTCCCTCCGGACGAGGCCACAGCAGCCAACGGGACCGAGGTGGAGATGAGAGTGCATGAAGCCATGAAGCCATGAAGACTTTGATGTTACTGTGACTGTGGAGGCCCTACGTGTTACCCGTAGAGCCCCACAGTCATTTTTCTTGGCAACAGCCCCATCATCGCTTGTCGTCATTGCTGACACATTTTTTCCTTCCCTTTTATGGACTTCGGGGGAGGCGGCAGGATTGCCTGGCTCCATTCTTTACTTCTGTGGGAAACTGCGAGATTTCTACGTCACCACGAGAGTTGCAGATTAATAGCCATGTTCAAAAGTTCAGGTGTGCCATAATATTTTTCTGCTTAGCCTCCCAGACTGCCTATGTGAAGGTTCATCTCAATACAACAATGAATACTCATCAGGCTTTTAAGAAAGGGTATTGTGGTGGACCACATTACTGAATGCTTTAAATCACATGATGATATGATTATTCTGGGACAAATTTTGGATTGATAATCCATGTCAGTTTAGGAATGCTGGTTTTGAAAATAATATCAGATCATATAGTATGAATTCATCTCTTTGGAAGGATAAGTAGTTTGACACTCACTGTTCCAGTACGAAAACATTCATCCATCGGTCTCTGCCTCGGAGTTTGGTGGAAGCTCCTTCCTTGGAAGCTTTTAAAAAGAGGTTGGATGGCCAACTGTCAGGGATACTTTGATTGCACTTTTCCTGCATGGCAGGGGGTTGGACTGCATGGCCCATGAGGTCTCTTCGAACTTTATCATTCTATGATTTCATGATTCTTTATCTGGTATGTTTCTTCATGCCTCGTATGCAGTTTTCTTTCAGGGGACACATAATGTTCAGGGCAAGATGCATGGATGAACTGCTGATTCTTCATGCATGGTAAAACAATTCATGGTAAAACAATTTCTTATATAGTTTGTAGGCCTGTTATCAAATGGAAAAATGCATTTCGGAAGTCGAATCGAATATTGGTTTTGCTCTGGTTTAGGATGTGAATCACTTCTGATTTTTAAGTGATTTTATCAAAATGGATTCGGATGTATTCCGATAATTGGAAGTAATCAGAAATTGCGTCTGCAATTGCGCAATGCACGAAAATCAGCAGAAGGGAGAGTCAAAACTATGGGGAATCCCGTTTCCATCTGTTTTTCACCACTATTAATGACAAAACTAGCTACTGGTACAAAATATTAAGCACTGTTAACACATTAAGAAACAATCTTTAAAAATGGGACATAAAATTAAAATGACATCTGAGCCCTTTCCGAGAATGGCGACGGAGCTCTCGGAATGGCGAATTCACTTCCTGTTTGGGGCGCTGTTCTCGATATTGCTTCAATTATCGGAAGTCTGAAAAAAACATCCGAAAATCGGAAGTATCCAATTATTGGAAACAGGCCTAATAGTTTGAGCATCTCATATCTCCCTAATCTCCAAAATAATTGACATGGCTGGGTAAGACGTGACAGCTTTGCTTACTGATAATTCAGTGTAAACAAACTTTGTTTCAGGCACAACATTATTAAAAATATTGTGTACAAAATTACCTTCAGGCTATGTATATAAAGCATAGAAGTAGTTCGCATTTTCAACCTCATCAGAAAGGCCACCAGAATCACCATGCATCGTGGCAAATCCAGCAGTGCATGTCGGGGGCATGGGGAACCCATTGCCCCGTACCCTATATTGCCCATCTCACCCAGCTGATCATCCCATGGGGGGAAATATCGACCATCTGCCCCCCTGCCTATTGTTCCTAGTGGAACATGGAAAGCTTCCTATATTGCCATGGCGATGGCATGCTCCTCTCCTCTGCCCCTTTAAGCATAGAGCCCCACCAGAAGTAGTTGTGCATTGTGCAACGGGAGCCGGCTGGCTCCATGCTTAAAAGTGCAGTGAAGAGGAGCATGCCGCCGATTCTTCCCTCGTCTGATGAGGTTGTGAGATTTGCATCCCATCTCCAAGGTATCTCCTTATGTATTTATATGTAAATACAGATAATTCTAAATCCAAAAGATGAATACATTCCAAAATGCTTCTGGTCCCAAGCATTTCGTATAAGGGATACTCAGCCTGTGTTTCCTTCAATTTTAAATTCTCTGGATTTTTATGGACTTATGGATTCTTAAGGAGTCTATGAATCATGAAGTTAATGTAAAGACTTGCATAAACATGTCTTGCTTTGACTCCAGTGCTCTTCTACTGGTACATTTCTGCTTGCTAGTAATGTTTTGCCTATTAAATCCCATGGCAGACTATTGCTTTCCTCTAAGATTTCTCCTTTTTAATTTTTTTGGGGTGCCTCTTTGTTTTTTTTGGTGTGGGTTTAAAAAAATTGCAATTTTCTTAGCTGAAAATACAAATAAAGAAATGTACAAATAAGGAACTGAAAAGAGACAAGAAGAAGCTGGTAAAAATAGAATAAATAGGTCAGCAATCTTGTTTGTGTATAATTCTGCTGTTGAAACTGCTGACAACTTTTAAAATAATGTTAGAAGTGGGACAACTGATCAAATTGGAGATACCCTCATACTGCGATTTAGAGAAGCATGTTCAGATGTGACTATTTTACTGTAAGCCATCGATAGAGGAATTTCTATTAAAAGAGAAATAGAGGAACTTTTCTGTAAACCAAGGGCCTTTCCACACAGCCATATCAAGGCAGAAAATCCCAAAATATCTGCTTTGAATTGGATTATCTGAGTCCACACTGTCATATATTCCTGTTCAAAGCAGATAATATGGGATTTTATTCAGTTGTGTGGAAGGGGCCAGAGGAACCACTTCAGAAAAGTGTCAGTATATTTTGAGGGGTTTTCTATAGTCATAAAGAAATTCAATTGTACAGTGTTCCCTCACTTGTTGCTGGGGTTAGGTTCCAGGACCTCCTGCAATAAGTGAAAAATGTAGGGATGCTGAATTTATTTTAATATTTATACATTATTTTAGTAGTTATACACTATTTTAAATATTTATAAATTTAAAATAAAGTGAAGGAATGGAAGGAAAGCCCCCTCAAGGCTGGAGGGAGGACTGAGGAGGGAAAGCACCTTGGAGAGCGGCGTTAGCAAAACCCCACAAAACTGCAAAAATACCATGATATATATTTTTAATTAATATTTTTTGAAATCTGCGAAACAGTGAGTCTGCAATAAGTGAACTGCGAAGTAACAAGGGAACACTATATTTATTTTATTAATAATATTCTATTGCATTTTCACAAAAGGCAGTTTAAAATATTGGAAGTATAATTTCCATTAATTTTTCTTGCAACCATTGGGATACATTTAAAGGTGTTTCAGATGGAGGTTGTTTAGGTTTCTCTGCCAAAAAGTGCTGATGCTTCACCAAACTACAACTTCATAAAATGTATTATGAAACTGCATTATATGGCTATGTAGTCAGAGTCTTACTTCCTTTTGTGGAGGGCTTGGAGCTATAGCTTCAAAAAAAATGTTCCAATCTATATAGCCTCCATGTATTTCTATAGCCTCCTACAGAAATTATTCCTTTTTCACGAGTGGACAATTAGATGCTATCAAAAAGCTCATACAGAATATTTCCCTTAAAAAACCCCCTCTTGTACATATATATATCCCACACAGGGGTTTTCTTAAACTCTTTTTTCATGTTTAGCCCCAAAATATCACCCACATAAAGGAGAAAGGATTTTGCAAACTTGAGGAAACTTGAAATATATGAAAATGCCCACTTCCCCCCAAATTTAGAAAAGCCCTGAAGGCAAGAAAAAGTGAGCTCAGTGACCACAAAATATTATCTCACTCTTGGTGAAACACAGGGTCAGCTGGGACTCTTCCCCACAGGAGTAGCAAACCCAGACTGGATTTTACTTTACTTCCTCCAACAGTTGTTTTGGGTTGAATGAAAACTTGGCAGTGCTGGAGAACCGCTGAACATCTTTCCACATTTAATCACCCTTTTATACTTCACTTACTAGGTCCTGGAAGAACTACTGCTGAACATTTTTCTACATTTAATCACTATTTTATACTTCACTTACTAGGTCCTGGAAAGGGTGAATTCTTCAGAACTAACTCCAAAACAACTTCATTCCCATGCACACATATTTGGAAATGAACCCCAATGAACTCAATAAGACTTGTGCATCTGTGGATGTGTATGCTTTCAAGTTTCCTGTTGACTTATGGTGGCTTCATGAATTTTATAGGGTTTTCTTAGGTAAGGACTACTAAAGAGTGTGCCTACAGTCTGGAATGAAAGCAATTTAATAACATTTCAACTTCCATGACTCAGTGCTATGGGATTATGTGAGTTGTAGTTTTACAAGTTCTTTATCCTTCTTCTTGTAGCAAAGAAACTTTAGGATGGGAACAAGTGTGATTGTATGCTTCATTTTTATGGCCCTGAACCCTCCCGCCAGACCTTTAAAGTCTTTCAATGATACAATTTTTAGGCCCCACAATGCACAACAGTATACAAATACATCCATATTGCACCTCTAATCTCCACAACCCTCCTCCAAGTACCTCTATTTTTTGTTCATATCCTACGACCTCATCATACTATGTGCCACCAGAATCTTCAAGCATCATGGTGAATCCAGCAGTGCCCAGAGTGGGGCATGGGGAACGTGGGGTCCCACGCCCCACATTGCCTGGCTTTCCCCTACCTCATACCATGGGGGAAGCATCCGCCACCCAGCTTCCTGCCATTGATCTCTATGCAACATGGGAAGCTTCCCATGTGGCCACTGTAGTGACATATGCTGATTTCTCTTTAGTTTTGTGAACGAGCCCCAGTGGAAGTAGCTGTGCACAATGGGATGGGCTGAATCACAAAACTAAAGAGGAACTGGTGTTACCGCCAAATTTTACCCCATCCGATGAAGTCGCTAAAATGGTGATTGAAAGTAACACAACTTTACTCCGGGTTGCTATTTTGAGATGGATGCAGATAGTAACACAAGTATTTTGGCATGCAGATGGGAGCAGTCCAGTAGAGGGGTAGATACTTCATGCAGTTATCCACTCATTCATGTTGGTTTAAAATCTCAAATGGATCTATTATTATTATTATTATTTTATACACACTTTATCTCTTGCGAAGGGGATTCAACTAATCAATATCAGTTCCCCTAGGTGAAAATGGGGAGACATGATGAAAGAAACAACCTTCTTCTTATGTCATTTAATGCAAAACCAGGCATCTCTATCAAGTAATGAAACAGGAACTGAGAAAATGACTTTGAAAGTCAAGTTTAAATTATACAGCAAATTCTTGGATGGTACTTTTCACTCAAGATGACAAAATTGACCTGGGAATTTCTAGAAATGTTTTGAAACATCAAATTAGTACAACACGAGGCATGAAATGGAAATCAAATTTCAGATATGGATAGATAGAACTGGTAGTATTTGACATACGTAACACAACCAAATAAATACATCAGGCATTCCATTTAAGTTGTGTGTGAAGTTTTTTTTAGCAGGCTAAACAAGGTACAGTATGCCCCCTATATCCATAGTTTCCTGTATCCATGTCTGAGAAAATACATTCTCTTCAGCCATTTTCTAATATTTATCTTCAGCCATTTTCTAATTCCCAAGCATGACACTATGATATTCTTGGGCCAGAAGTCATTCATTTCAATATGGTTCACCATTATCCATGGTTTTGCATACCCATCTGAAGTCCGAGAATATGTCCTCCATGGATACAGCATGTTGTATAGTATTTGTATATTGTACTCATTATTAAATTGCAGACAAATATTTTAAAGAACAATAGTTTGAATCCACATTTAATTGAGTTTTTTTGCTGTATGCTTTCCAAATCATTTCCAATGTATGGGGACTTTGTCATGGGGTTTTCTTGGTAAGAATTGTTCAGAAAAGATTTGCCTTTGCTTTTCTCTGAGGCCAAGATAATGTAATGCAGTGTTTCCCAACCTTTTTTGAGCCGCGGCACACTTTTTACATTTACAAAATCCTGGGGCACACTACCAACCAAAATGACACAAAATGACACTCTAACACAGTAATACATATAGTTAATATGTTTTTAAATGTATTTATATACTCAGTGTGAAACCTGGGCCTGTTTTGATGAACACAACATAGATATCCTGGCAGGAATGGCAGAAAGACACAAACTTCCCACACAGAACTCCCATGACCAAGAGAAAATACTGGAGAGCTTTCGAGAAAATTTGATACCTACCTGGCAGACAGCCCTGTCCTGGATTGGGTGAGGATCCTGGGAGGTGGCATGGAGCCAGGTGATGTAGGCCACGGGGTTGGGCCTAGGTTTGGCACAGAGCCTCTTGCCCGGCTTGTACCACTTTCAAGCCCAGTTCGTTGCCCAGCTAAGGGCCTGGGCCCTGCAGGGAGCCTTTCTCCCAGTTCGCGGATCCGCCAAGCCTGGCAGGAAATGCAATCCAGCCAAACCTGGCTCCCAGGGAGGGCCTGGGCCCTGCGGGGAGCCTCTTGCCCAGTTCGTGGCTCTGCTGAGCCCACGGGAGCCAGGTTTGGCGAACCGGGAGAAAGGCTCCCAGGGAGGGCCTGGCTGGCTGGCACGCAGAGGGGAAACGGCTGAAGTAGGCGGTGCCCCAGCCCCTTCTTCACCGCTGCCTGGCTCTTCCTCCTCCCCCCCCAAGTGGCAGCAGCAGGCAGGAGGGGGAAGAAAGTGGGGGAGAGGTTTTTCCGCGGCACACCAGGTGATCGCTCGCGGAACACTAGTGTGCCGCGGAACACTGGTTAGGAAACAGTGATGTAATGTACTTGAAGTCTCCCAATGGATTTCCATGGGAAAGTAGGGAATGGATTCAAAGTCTAGTGCCAATCCTTTAACTGTTGCAGCATGCTCACTCATAAGCTGAAGTTAGGGTCTATTAAAATAAATTGAATACATTGTTCATGATTTAAACTCCATGGAATTAAACTGAATTATGTTTTCCCCCCAGACATTCACAAGTTTGAGGCATTGGGAGGCTGGGAGTGGACCAGTGGCATCCCTCCCAAAGTTTTGATTGTATTAACCCTTCAATAAATTGTATCTATTTTCATGATTTTCTGTGTAACTTGTATCCTTTGACTACAGATTGTATCTTTTCTTGTATAAAATGTATATAAACTGCTTTATAAAATGTATCAAAGATGTAGCCCAAAGACAGTCAACCCTCCGTGATCCTGCAAAGATAATCCCCCGGGAATAGGAAGGCTGGACAAACCCCTCTGGACATTTCCCAAGCCATGGGAACGATGGATCATCGGGTCCATTGTTTATATATGCCAGCCCAGATATGTCCAAGACTGTTTGTATGGCTGTATAGTTCACTCGAGGCTGAGAGACTGCATCACATCTTTTTAATTCCATTATTTTTAACAAAAATTACTCCCATTCTCTTAACAGATTTTTTTTAAAAAAATCTAAAAGTGATTCACCTTGAATATATTGTGCCCACTGACTTCCTGCATGAGATTATAAATGATTCCGTTCCGAGGCTGATTCATTTTAGTTCTTAACAGCTAAAATGAAGAGATTGATTGCTCAGATAAGGCACTTTCTGTGAACGTGGGCTGCTGAATTCACAGGAATTTTGTGGAACTGACACTATTTCGATTTATTGCTCAGATAATTGCCCTGTTGTCATCTAATACTCCTTGTGTCTAAAAACTATTGAATTTTTGATTGTGACCTTATAGTAGAACCTGTTTGGAAACATAAACAAAAACGAAGTGGCATCTAATTTAAATTGTAGAGTGGTTACATAAGGGAACCACTTGTGAGACACAGGAAGTCTACAGCTTAGTTTTTCCATCTACACTGATATTTTTTCATCTGATATAGCTCAGAGATATACTTGCATGGTTTCAACCCATATATTTCCTGTCTCAACAGCTTCAGAGTCAGAAACTGAAGCAGCCATGCAAATGTTTTTTTTCCATTCAATTTAACTCTTACACAGGACTTGGAAAAGCTCCTGCTTTGATCTACAAGTCCCCAAATCCCTTAGCCAACATAGGCAATGGATATGTTTTCTGTGGTCTTTTGGGAGTTGTAGAAAAAATGTATCTCTCTCAAGCACTTCTCTGATTATGGAGGATTTGCTTTTATATTTTAAAGCACACAACAACAATTTCTGATGAAACTGTCTCATGGAAAAGTAGCTAACATGTCCCTGCTTTATTTCTTGCTACTGTTTTGGTTGAAAAATAATCTATACCAGTGGTTGCCAACCTTTTTTTTCACCAGGGACAACTTGATCAGGGACCACTTTGACCAGGGACAATCTCCAACATAATACCAAAAAGATTACAAATCAGTTTTTGGTCAACTTTAAATTTGGTTGGGTGATTTGTCGCCAATCTTAAACCCTCTGCACCCCCCCTCTCCTTTCCTTCCCCTCCACCTCGTGGTGAGGGATCTGTGTTCACACACATGTGCGTGGAGCCCTGGAGGGAGGAACTGTGGCCATGAGGCCCTTCTCTGCTTGGCACAGGTATCAGTCCATGCAGCCTGGGCACCTCCATCTCACGGGCGGAGCGGGGAAAGGAGCAGGATGTATGTATGTATTTATTTATTTACAGTATTTATATTCCTCCTTTCTCACCCCAAAGGGGACTCAGAGCAGTCTTACTGTATAAAAGCCAACAATTCGATGCCATATTAACAACAAATATAAAATAAACATATACATTAAAACATAAAATTTAAAAGCCATATAAAGATTAAAACACATTATTAAAACCACACAATCCAAGATCATAGTCACAAAATCATTCCAGTTGTTACTGCACTCTCCCAGGTACCCCTGCTTCCAGGCTCCACATGGAATGGCTCCACTCAGGGGAGGAGAGGAGAAGCAGCAGTCAGGAGGTTTGTCATTGCGCCTTTTGTAGGTAGTCAGCCTCCCCCTCCTGACATCCCTGTTGCCTTGGCACTATAAGAGGGTTTAGTGAGACCAGTCACTCTCGTTTCAAAGGTGTAGTAACAGTGAGGCCACGGACCATATTATAGTTCTTGGGGACCACTGGTGGTCCACAGACCACAGGTTGGGAGCCACTGATTTATACAGTGATGCTCCATCCAATCAACTTCAGTTCTTCAAATCCGATATGCTTTTTCAAATAGCAAAGAAGATGGATTGATGGCTGAGGACACAAAAATAAGTGCAACATAAAATGGGAAGAAAGGAGGTTGGTCCTACCATTAAGCATCTCAGGCAGCAAATAATGGAAGGCAACTGTTTTTCCTAAAAGTAGGGGAAAGGATGGTAGTTTTCCCCATTTCACCTCAAAATTAATCTCCATAAGTCATGCTATTTCATTAAGAGCATAAGAAAGACAAATATCATCCTGGTATCTCTCCCCCCCCCCAACTCTCAGGGTGATGTGGGGTTAGGCCAGAGCATAAATGCTCCAGATTGGGCCAAAAGGTGGCCAGGTGCACCTAGTCAAATCATGACATGACCCTCATGCAGTCCCTGCTGCCACTTCCAGCCAGCCATGGAGTCTCCTGTGTTTCTAACTGTTGTGGAAGTACTGTTCTGGTATTAGCAGCAGTTGTGTGTTGCATGGAGCTCCTTGGCAAACTGGGAACAGTGGCAGCAGCAAAATGGGCATGATGCATCCCTTTCCCTGCACTGATGTATCCAAATCTGTGTGATATTATAAAACCCATGATACTCACTGGAAGTTGGTGAACATTGGGGGAATAACCAGAAGCACGTTTGTGATGAGTTTGAGTTTTCTTGCCCATATTGACTCATCTCAAGTGTGGGCAGGATATTTTCAATGACTGAGCTCTTTCAATCAAGTACCCCCCCCCCCCCCCAGGTAAACACCTCATTGGGCTCAAAAGTGGCGCATACTAAAGTAGCCTATATGAAAGCTTAAATAAAGCTCCCCTCAAGTCTCATGAGACAAGGAGTCTTATGATAATTCTAGGCTCCCGTGAGACTGGAAGATCTTGTGGGGGTCCGGAATTCTCATGAAAGGCCCTGTGTGCATAGAAATTGAGGCATCTCATGTTTTGCACATTTCAGTCATCTAAACATATAGAACTGAGGGCAGGTAGAGTGGGCATCAGCTTTGATATTTAATCTTGCAGCATTTGGTTTGTGATTTTGCTTGGTACCAAACACAGCAAAGTTGATCTGTTATGAGTTTGGTTGGTATAGGCTGTTCCTGCTCTCATTGGACCAGAAAATATGGGACTTGGGGCTACTCTTTCCCAAAGACAATAAACAAAACACATAGGCCCCAGAACCCCTTTTGAATTAATGGACCTTGGTAATTGTACTGGCTCCCTTGCCATTGGGATCTATAGAACTTGTTCAGTCTTGTCTCAACACTTTATTTTATTTATTGTATCAGGAACGAACACTTGCAATGCATTTTAAAAAGAACACAGAGTTTAAAATCACAAATAAAGCTTGGCGTTATACTAAACGCTACTGATGAGAGAGTCCTCCAATCAGGGCCGGATCTTGCACTCTGCAAAGTAAGCATTTGCTTACGACTTGCCAATACTCAGGGCCACATTTTATGTTGTCCCCATCGCCCCACACCACGAGGCTGAAAAGGAGGAGCTCTCTGGAGGCGGCCAGAGGTGGAGCACCCCCGGCTGCAAAACACTCCTCCCTCCTGGCCCTGCGGTGCAGGGCAATCAGCGGCTCTGGGCAGCCGGGCCCGCCCCGCGGCAATGGCGCATAAGCGGAAGTTTCACGCATGCGGCATTGCCGCGGGGCGAGCCCAGCCGCCCCGGAGCTGCCAACCGCCCCCCACCACGAGGCTGAAAAGGAGGAGCACCCTGCAGCCGGAGGTGCCCTGCCTCCTGCAGCCCACGCTCCCCCCCTCACCCCTGCATAGGGTGACCACCGACCCTGGGCAGCTGGGCCCACTCTGCGGCAATGGCATGAGTGCACCCTCCACGAGGCTGGAGAGCGAGAGGGTGCCACAATAAGGTTCGCTTACCATTTTAAATTACCTTAGTCCGGCCCTGCCTCCAATACACTGGAGACATCAAGCTTGTTTAGAGGATCACTTGGCACACTGTATAGCTGAGGAAAATTGCTTTGTCTCTGCTGTGTCCCAGCATCTGCTGTCTGAGGTGATTGACATATTGCCAGATGCAACGTTTGACAACAATGGCTTCTTCCTAGTCTTTTTTGAAAAACTGAACTGTATGATCACACTGGTTACCAATGCATTGCCATAGCATTTTTTTTAAAAAAAAACATTGGGCTTGAGCTAATGTAATCATCTACCAAAAGCTTCACGATTAAATGAGCTGACCATAGTGAAGTTGTGAGGGGGGAAAACCATTACATCAACATTAGGGAAAAAACCATTTCACTTCCCCATTTTTCCTAATATTTGGGTCATTACATCATGGCCAATATTGCTTAAGAGGACAGTAATTTCAAGATATATGTCATTTTTAAAAACCCAAAGAAATGTTGCAATTTTTATTATAATATAAGTGAATACTCCTTGATTGCTAACTCCAGTTGGAGTGGGAAGCTTTAGCACAGTGGTTCTCAACCTGTGGGTCCCCATATGTTTTGGCCTTGTTCTGCAAGGCAATTTCTTTTCTTCAAGGGTGAATGTACTGCCAAAACAAAATGGCAAAAAACCCTGAAATTTGTAAATGAAACTAAAATATTGCACTGCAGCAAGTTAGCTAAAAGTTATTTTAACAAAATAAGCATAAGCAAAATAAAAAGGGTAAAAGCGCAGGAGAGCCTGCATCCTATTTCAGGGGTGAATTGCTGCTTCTGGAAACTTCTAGGGGAAACAACTTGCTCTATTTGGGATAGGGAGCAGAAAAAGCATAGTCCAAGGAGATGTTAACAGCTGAAACATTATTAATGTTGTCCACCCTAGACAATAGATGTAAAGACAGGAAGATGAACTGTTATAGCAAGTTATGCCCCCATCTATGTTAAATAGATCATGTGAAGAGGAAGTTTAGCCTATTAAAAAAGAAGGTGTTAGTTGCGATGTATAAATCTATCTACCTTTAAGTTACTTGTTCATTCTGCTGACCTGTGAATTTCAGAGGATTTTGTTAGGCCAGTGTTTCTCAAACTGTGCTCCTACAGGTGTTTTGGATGTCAGCTTCCAGAAATCCCAGCCAGTTTACCAGCTGTTAGGAATTGTGCATGCCCTAACACCATGAAAGCTGGTATTCCTCCTCCAACACAAGGAGGAGACTCCTCCTTACTGGAGAGAGAAGTGCAACTGTGGCACATGCGCAAACCCCAGTACAGGAGAGAAGCACAGCATCGGTACAGCTGCTGACTACAATGCATGAACAATCCTCGATACCGGGTAGGGGCCAAGTGCCTCAAGCTCCGGCATTGAGGAGGAGGCTCCTCCCCCCATGCCTGCATCCATAGTGCCTGCCGAGAGGGAAACTCCTGTGGTGGACCTAGTGGGGCCACACCGGGAGAGCTGGATGCAGGGCCCTAAGGGGGCCTAAGGGGGGGATGAGCGGATGAAAGGATGTGGGGTGGTGGTGGTGGTGCAGTAGAGGTTGGCTTAAAGGGGGCGTAATTCCAAAGTGTGGCCTAGGGCGCAAAAAGGTGTTAATCCGGGCCTGGCTTGGCCATGAATTCAATTTTACTGTGTGGGATGGGGATTTTTTTTCTTCATGTGACAAAAAACCCATGGGTGGCTTTGGATGTTGTGAACCTTTGCAGAATGAATGGAAAGTGTTATTATTACTTAGATTACAAAGCACCATTGAACAATCCTGCTAAATTTACTTGTCACATGACCAGAAAAATGTGTAGGCCAGCTAGGGTTGCTAGACTGAAAATTAGAGAGGGCTCCTGTAGTTTTAATGGTTGTGCAGAAACAGGAATTTCAGCAGGTGTTAGGGAATAAAAGGTACAGGAATTCTCCCAATTTCTTACTCTGGCAACCAGGGCCGTAGCCAGGATTTTGGGGGGCTGAGTTTGGTTGGGGGGTGGCTGAGACTGGGTGGAAGAGGGTCTACTCTAGCAAACCTTTTGTATTGTTATCCCAATAACCCCATTAATGTGGGATATAATGAGCATGGTGATCAGATCATGATATGAATAAACCTAACAGTTTAAATTATGGACCAGTAAGGCCTTTTCACGGACCACCCTGAAAATTTCGAGGGGGAGGGGGCTGATGCCCCCTTAGCCCCCCCCCCCTGGCTACATGCCTGCTGGCAACCCTAGTAGGCTTATGACCCCTTATTTGTGCAGAATCTCCAGCAAGCTTAGATAATCTATATGTAAGCAATTTTATGATCCTATGGTCTGTTCACATGACTTACAAAGTCAGAAATAGAAGAGGTGGATGAGGCTTGTTACTAATCCATATTGATTGCTACCATCCTTACTGATTGATCTGGATATGACACAGTTTTAAAAAGCTTTTATTTACATTGGCTTAAGGGAGCCTTGCCTATTTTGTTCAAGGAGTTGGAAAGGCTTTGATCTTGGATGGGTTGACAACAAATGATCCAAAGGAAGTCTGCCGCTTGGGCGTTATATTTGGAGGTTATGAAAACAAATTGAGAAGGATGAGTAATAGCTGAAAGCCCCATTTCACACCCAACTTACCAAAATCTACTCTCTTGCTTTCCCTTTCTTCCTTCCCGCTTTGTACCTCCTTTGCTCTGTCCCTGTCTTTGTCTTAGCAATTCCTGCATCACTCACAGCAGAACCAGGTTAAGAGGTGCAATATTGAAAATCCTGGCACAGATAAAGAGCCTGTGTGGGTATGGTATAGAAAAAACGCTTCTGAAGTGATCTGATGTAGGAGACCTATTTATTTTTCCCCAGTATTCCAAGGACCAGCACCGTGTTTGCACAAAGTAACTCCAATTGTTTCTTTCTGTCTTGGAAGTCATCTTATATTCTAACCAGAATAATAAATAAAGATTTCAATAGTCAGAATTGGCTTGTGCGCTAGTTGCAGGATCTATGACTCCTAGATTGGAGCTCCATTTGCACTCACAGTCTAGAGTTATTGCAGTTTGACACTGCTTTAACTGCCATGGCTCAATGATATACGCATCATAGAAACTGTAACTTTAAATGTTCTTCAGCCTCTCTGCCAAAGATTGCTGGTGCCTCACCAAACTACAAATCCCAGGATCCCATAGCATCAAGCCATGGTAGTTTGTACTGTCAGAGTGCAATAAGTCCACAGTGTAGATCAGTGTTTCCCAAGCTTTTTTGAGCCACGGCACACCTTTAACATTAAAAAAATCCAGGGGCACACCACCAACCAAAATGACACTCTAACACAGTAAAGAACGGCTGGGGTCTGGTGGCCTGCTGGGAGCAGCTGCTGGGAGTGCTGAAGCTGGGGAGAGGGCTGAGCCACGCCTCACCATGACCACCTCTTCCCCTGGCTTCAGCTCTCCCACAGCCTCTCCAGCCTTGAGGGGCAGTGCCAAGCCAGCGGTGGCAGAGCCAGCACAATGCTGGCTTGGCACTGTCCCTCAAGGCTGGAGAAGGTCTGGGAGAGCTGAAGCCGGGGAGGGGTGGAGCCAGGCACCATGCCATGCCCTCCCCCCTTTCAGCTCTCCCAGAGCTTCTCCAGCCTTGAGGGGGCAGTGCCAAGCCAGCGGTGGCAGAGCCAGCACAATGCTGGCTTGGCACTGCCCCCTCAAGGCTGGAGAAGCTGTGGGAGAGCTGACGCCGGGGGGAGGGGGCGGAAGCCGTGCAGAGGAGGAGGAGCATGAGTGGTGGACGGGCTTCAGTGGGTGGGGCTCCTCCTCCGCGTGGTTTCAGTCATGGCGGATTGGAGGCTGGCTGGGGAAACGGCCGAAGGAGTTGGCGCCCCGGCCCCTTCTTTTTCTTCGCCGCCGCCCGGCCCTTCCTCCTCCTCCCCCAAGCAGCAGGAGTTTGGCAGGAGGGAGGAAGGAAGGGGGGCAGTGAGCTTTTCTTGCGGGACAGCAGGAGGTCCATCACGGCACACTACTGTCACAGCGGTTGGGAAACACTGGTGTAGATTATTCCCCCTATGATAACTATTTCAGATTCCTGTGGAGTTGTCCTGTTTTTTAAACTGAGCAAACAAGCAACAAAGACCAAAAAGAGTCTTGAGATCGATACCTTAAAGACCCAGATATTTAATGTTTCAGTGAATCTGTTTGTCTTTAAATTGCTATACGATTCTTTGCTAGTTTTTAATTGGGGATGAGTTTGCCTTTCATAAATGAGGTCACAAAGGAAGTTTGGCAGAGCTCTGTAATGTCAGTTCTTTCAACCCAACCACAGAATCTCTGTTCCTTTTTTCTCTGTGTTTGATGTCATTTCCTGTAGTGGGATCGAATTTCTTCATATGGAATGAAAATGTTATGAATGATGATTCCCTTCTGAACTTTGTGTTCTACAGTGGATTTTAAAAAATGATGTACAGAAAAATGAAAGTGAACCGGGGATTGAGAGATGTTTTTGTTTTATGTTTTAGGTCACAGTGGAAGGGCTGCTGGCTTTATGTTGTTAGAGAATCTTGGGAGGGGGGCCACTGTCATTTCTGAAGCATTTCCAACACTTCCAGAATTTCAGAATCAAGAGAACTTTCACCATGGTGTGACTCATCATTGCGTGTCAGCATCAGCACTCAGCCTGGGATTGAGCTCAGAATACCCGCAGTACTTTTTTATTTTTAAGAAGTACTACTTTGATATATTTAGTATTTACTATTTAATTACATTTAAATAGTTGTATGATGCTCTTTTCCTACACAGTTCAAAGCTGGTCACACATAGTGTTGCTGTGGAAGTCTAGAGATTCTGATTATGGCATTCTGATAGACTACTTCTGCTGGTTGCAGTACTTACTTAGGCGATCCCTCGTTGTCTGAGTATGATGGCCTTCCAAGTATAGGGTCTTGGCAGTGGGTCCATAGGTGACTGTGGAGCCCTATTCTTGATCTGCATATTCTTCTACAGTGAATGACATTGGTTTCTAGGTAAAAGGCAGTCCAGGTCAGGGTTGACTTGATGCAACTTCCCTTTGGCATGTTTCTCCCTTTCGCCCTCCATTCGTGCCTCTTTGAATTCTGCAGTGTTCCTGGTCACAGCTGACCTCCAGTTAGAGCACTCAAGGGCCAGGGCTTCCTAATTCTCAGTGTCTATGCCAGTGTTTCTCAACCAGTGTGCCGTGGCACACTAGTGTGCCGTGACGGACCTCCTGCTGTGCCGTGGGAAAAGCTCTCTGCCCCCCTTCCTTCCCCCTCCTCCTGCCAAACTCCTGCTGCTTGGGGGAGGAGGAGGAAGGGCTGGGCGGTGGCGAAGAAAAAAAAAGGGGCCAGGGCGCCACCTCCTTCGGCTGTTTTTCCAGCCAGCCTCCAATCCGCCATGACTCTCGCCCCTCGCTCGCTGAAGCCACGTGGAGGAGCCCCACCCACTGAAGCCCATCCACCGCTCATGCTCCTCCGTGGGAGAGCTGAAGCTGGGGGGAGGGGGCGGGGCATGGTGCGGCCTGGCTCCTCCCCCTCCCCCGACTTTGGCACTCCCAGCAGCTGCTCCAGCCTTGAGGGGACAGGGCGAAGCCACCATTGTCCTGGCTCTGACACCGCTGGCTTGGCACTGCCCCCTCAAGGCTGGAGCAGCTACTGGGAGAGGTGACGACAGGGGGAGGGGCGGGGCATGGCATGGCCTGGCTCCGCCCCCTCCCCTGGCTTTGCCACTCCCAGCAGCTGCTCCCAGCAGGCCACCATCCCCCAGCTGTTCTTTACTGTGTTAAGAGTGTCATTTTGTGTCATTTTGGTTGGTGGTGTGCCCCTGGATTTTTTAAATGTTAAAAGTGTGCCGTGGCTCAAAAAAGGTTGGGAAACACTGGTCTATGCCATAGTTTTAAAGTTTGGCTTTAAACAACATCTTTACTATCCCGTGTGATCAAACCCCTCAGCCAGCATCCACACAGCACTCAACTTGCTTCAAAAGAAAACCAGTGGCTCTTGGAATATTTTTGCCCATTCTTCTGCATGGCTCCTTGTTCTTCTACTTTAATGTCTGGTGTGATTCACTGCACATGAATTCTGATACTACAGAGAAACACAGTGATGGAATATTCTAGTTACGCAATAATGATACTTGTTCCTATACAGTGTTTCTCATTTTACAAGGAAATATACATCTTGACTCTTGATAATTTTCATTTTGATTGGTTTTTCCTTCTGTGTAAATAGCTGAAAACAGAAACAGATTCCAACTCTCTCTTACTCTTGTCTACAAAAGTAATACAGATTTCTAAGTGGAAATTTCAAGAGGTTAGCCATTTTCAGCATCTTTAAACAGGTTCATGTTTAAATATGGATACCACTGTGGTCAGATTGCAGCATGCATTGCACAAGCATGTATTTCACAGCACATGAAAGCATGTAAGTCAGTATTGTTGGTTTTATGTAGCTTCATTATTTATTTACATCATTTATATTCGGCCCTTCTCACCCCGCAGGGGACTCAGGGTGGATCACAATGCACATATGCAGGCAAACATTCAATGACATAGATATACAACATATATAGACAGACAATGAGCTAACCAATTGGTCGAAAGCTCACCCCAACCCGGGCAGGCCTTGAACTCATTACCTTCTGGTCATTAGAAATCTTATGCAGCTGACTCCCAGCCAGCTGCGCCACATTCCCGGTGCTTCATAATGACTGAATCCTATTGTAAGGTTTTCTTGGCAAGCTCCTATCACAAGTTTTTCTAAGCAAAACTTATTCCAAGGAGTTTTATATTGCCTTCCTCTAAAGGCCCTTCTACACTTACCTAAAACACAGGAGGAAGCGGGTTAAAATAACCTGCTGGCAGTGCTGTCTCCTCTTTAGACTCCTCCAGATTCTTGGAAATCAGTGGGGGGGGGGGGGGAGGCAAATTCCTCCTCCCTCCCCACCTCCTGATGTGTCATTTTCAAGAATCAGGAGGATCAGCAGAATGTGATCCTGGGAGTCAATCCCCACAGGGTGCACACCTGGAAAGATCCAAACCGTAGCGTAAGGTCTGTATCTTTCCAGGTGTTTTATTAATACCTCTGCAGTTTTCTTTGCATTGATTCGTTTTTATCTGAGGTGTCATTTGGACACCTTAGGTAAAAATGAGACAGGTCCTGCATTTGGAAGCACCCTAAGGATGAGAGAGCATGACTTCACCGAGGTCATGCAGCAAGTGGCTGTGTGGGCATTTGGAGTCTGGTCACCCAGAGTCCTAGTCCACTTCTCAAATGATTATGCCATGTTGGCTTTCCTTCAGCTCAGAACCATGGTAATAATTTCTATATATGAAGATGTGAAAAAGAATGTGAAAAAGAAGTCTTCCCTAAATAGTCTTTGTCCCAATTCTTTTTTTCCTATGTTACAGGAGGATCACAGATAATGTCCCATCCACAAAGGTTTTGCTTATAGGCAAAACATTCCCCGCACAATTGTTCCTGAATGGCAAAGGGTTAGACTGGATGGTCCTTGTGATCTCTTCCAACCCAATTTTTTTTGCATGCCAGGAGTGACTTGAGGAGCCCCCGGTGACGCAATGGGTTAAACCCTTGAATACTGGCAGGTCAGAGGTTCAAATCTGGGGAGAGCATGGATGAGCTCCCTCTGTCAGCTCCAGCTCCCCATGTGGGGACATGAGAGAGGCCTCCCACAAGGATGGTAAAACATCAAAACATCAGGGCATGCCCTGGGCAATGTCCTTGTAGATGGCCAATTCACTCACACAAGAAGCAACTTCCAACCCTGTGATTCTGGCACAAGTGAAACAGCAATATAGTCTTGTGAATGAGGGTAACTTCTCTAGATGACTTTAGGAAATGTGTATTTAAAAATGGAAATCAAACAGAGATGTACACCAGTAAGCTTAATACTCTTCTATTAATCTTAACAGTAAGATTAATGGAGGAGAATGAAGGAAAGGCATTTGACTTTAATCATGCAATAATAGATGTGATCTTATCAACCAAAGGCATACTGAACAAACAGCCTGTGGCTTTGCAGCAAAACAGAGCCATGCACAATCATGCTGAAGAGATATATAGATCTTGATTCAGATGTGGCCAAATACACAGAAAATTAAGGTCCTTTTAGCTCTGCACCTGGTGTTGTTGATGGGCATTTGTGATAGTGACTGCTGACTGAGTGATTTTTCATGTAGTTGTGGTGATTAATGTGGCTACAAACCACTAACTGAAGCAATGACACTGAGCAGCTCCAGGAAGCTGCAGAGAGATGAATGAGTCTGATTTTTAAAGCCAAAGTTTCAAGCAGTCAAGCCAGATTTTCCATGAGATCAAGACCTTGTGTCCTACATAGTCATGAGGTATTAGGCCAGAGGTAGTCTTTGCAAAACGGCTATGCCTTTTCTGTTCTGGAAGTGCTAGCTGTGGAACCCAGGTCTGATTTCCCTGACTTTAGCAGCTGTCACACATCTTATCTGAAAAAGTGCAAAAGACTTTCACCTTTGTCACCAATTCCCATGTATCCTGTCAAGATTTCTGAGTCGAAGGACCTCTTCACACAGTCCAAAATTTGGTGGTGGCAATTGTTGTTTTTTTTTGACCTCATCCATGGAGCCCAATGGCTCCCATCACACCCTGGAAAAGTACTTCTGGTGTAGCTCCATGACTGAACTGCAGCAAACAACCTGCCACCAAAAAGTTGCCACTCGCAGTTGACAGAAGGCTTCCTGTCTTTCCACGTGATGAGGCAGGGGAAGCCATAATGGTGGGGGATGTGGAGTGACAGGTACCTATGACCCCTGCAAGGGCACTGCCAAGATTGTGCCTATTTATGGTGATACACAATAATTCTGGTGGCGCATGTGAAGAAGTCCCATATTTGGATGGAATGAAGATGTATAAATAAAGTGACTGAAATGAATGCTCTGGTTCCCGAACTATCAACAAGCAACCCAATTTTCATTACAATGGAGTAGTTTGTGATGTATGTTGAAAACAACTCCAACCTGCACTGAATGTTTGAATTTCCTGCTTTAAAATATATCTCTCTGGCCATTTTATAGTCTTACACATTTCACCTCTAGCTTGTTTTTCTCCTTATTTTGCTTCGGCTTTCTTCTGTCTTTTAAAAACAAATGAAATCTATAACAGCAAAACAAACAAACAAACAAAAATCCTAAAGTTAGTACAGCTAGAATGCCTCTTTCAAGTTCATATATATTTGAATTTAGATTCTTCTCTCCAGTACCTGCAACATATAGCAATCTTTTCACAGTCATGTTAAATTGAGTAGTTTCCAAAACCCAGGAGGGGTGCAGCTTCCTATTTAACAATGTCTTTATACTGTTTTCAACTATTTCTATTCTTTTCTGACATCTGCTATTTTTCCTAAGGAGATCATCTTATTTTAACCTACTCTGTAATTCAAATTATTAGCTATGAATTGATGTGCATTCTGTTGTGAGAGATGCATCTGGTGGAGTCATCATGCCTTTGGATCGAGGCCAACTCACTCTGAAACAAATTTGATGTCATAGGACTTTAGATGTAATAAAAAGGTCCATCTAGTTGTGTGGTCACTTCAGTATTGCTGATTAAACTGAAGGCGATGTTCTTTTGACATATCATGAGAAGATACGGCTCACTAGGAAAGACAATAATGCCTGATAAGATAAAAGGTAGTAGGACAAAAGGAGATCTCACTATAGGTGGATTGCTTAAATTAAGGAAACCAGGGCTGTTTCAAATTTGCAAGTCCTGAGCAGGACAGTTGATGATGGGCAGGACTGGACGAAGGTAAAAAATTATATTAACCCAACCTTTTTTTGGTGCCTCCTGGGTCTTCAATGTGACAATGATGGTGTGAGCGCGTGCGTGCACGCCGGAGCACACATGCGCGCAAACAGCTAGTTTTGCGCATGCACTATTGGGACCGAGCGCTTCTGGTGGAGGGAGTAGCAAAACGCACTCCCAAGAGGATGAAAAGGACGAGGGAAAATTTTGCAGCCTCCCGCCTCCGGCTGCAAAATGTTCCCTGGCTTGTCCTTTTCGGCCTCCTGGGAGTGCGTTTAGCAACTCCCTCCACCAGATGCGCTCGGTCCCAATAGCGCATGCATGAAAGTTTCGTGCATGCGCTATTAAAACAAAGCACTCCCAAGAGGAAGAAAAGGACAAGCCAGGGAACATTTTGCAGCCAGGGCGGAGCCTCCCACCCGCAGCAATGGCGCAGCATGATGCGCCGAACCTGGCAGTCGTGGCTGGATGCGCCCTTGGCCACGTGGCGCCCTGAGGCGGCTGCTTACTTTGCCTCCACTAAGATCCACCCCTGATGATGGGGGCTCTTGGAGGTGTCTCATTCATAGTGCCATCATAAGCTGAAGTCAAATAACAGCAAATTAAACACCTATTTACTGCAAGGAATATTTGACAGTGGAATAGGCTGCCACAGGGAGTGGTAAACTCAGTTTCTTCAGAGCAGAGCTTTCCACACTGTTGTCATGACTTATTGGTGTGTTGGCTGCAGTGCCTAGGTGCGTCATGAAAATGCAATGAGAAATTTCAATAATCTTGGAAATGTATGTTATTATCATACAAATCATATATTTTTATAAATATAAACAAAATATTTGAATGTGCTAGGTTATTACAATTTATGTAACTGTCCACATTTCACATAAGGGATTGATTTAACCTCTGACTTGCTAGTGAAAATGAATGACTGTGTCACAAAATGAAGTGTGTCTAAAAGAATGTATCACCAACATCGAATGTTTGGAAACCTCTGCTTTAGTAGTTGTTCAACTGAAGGCAATTAGCATCTTTCATGAGTACTGTGGTTGCATATTTCTGCATGACAGGGATTGGACAATATGGCCCTTGCAGCTCCTTCCAAATCTATGCTGATATGCTGCAAAAGGAATCAATTTGCAAAAGTCAACATGCTGTAAAATGCACGAGGCTGCAAAAATGCTTAATTTGTCTGGGCCAAATCCCACATTCTTCCACACACTGTCCCCACTCTGATTTACATATATGCTTACCCACATTGTTCAAGGTAATGGAAATAAATATTAACTGAAAATGCTATATACAATGAAATCTTGATTTATATCTTTTTTTTAACCAGAGACCTTTGACAAACCTATAGAAATGCTCTTGCTGCCACAAGAAGGAAAGAAACAGATAAGCTCTGTTTCAAAGCAAGTCTAGTATCTGCTGTCTTGTTCTGTTGTATATTTTATCATTTTCTATACACACCCTTCAGTTTTCACACAAAATCAAACCATGATTGCAACAATGTTTATTCAAGTTCTTCAATAAATTTTAAGATGAACAGTGACGAGCATTGCCTTGATTTAAAGACTGAGAAAGTTGCGTGTGTATGGGTGATACACCTCCCCACATATTCAAGAAGACACCGACACAAGAAGTTGGAGTAAAATATGGCCACAACTCATTTATTGATAACAGGAAGAAGGGTTGGCAGCCATGCATGGGTCCTGGATCGGGGGTCGGACAACCGCTGCTGTCCAAAGATACTTACATCCCTGGGTGCCACCGGCACACTGCGGGTTCCCACCAGCTCGGCACCCCAGGGGACCGGGCGTTATCGAACCAGGGGCAATACACCACCCCGATCCAGGGGCCATGCCACATGCTAAACACAGAGTTGTGACAAGATAAACACACCACAACAGCAAGATGAGCTAAAAAAATACAGAGCAAGATGAGCACCAAACAACAGCAAGATGAGCTAACAAATGTGAAGCCATGCTACATGCAGGGAGGGTGGGTGGAAAAGCTGATGCAGGCCCAGTGCCTGCTGTTAGGTTTTGGGCAGCCTTATGTAGGCTGCCCGGGTGAAAGAGAGGACTGGCCCCAACTGCGGGCTTGGCCAGGGCGGGGCCAGCCCCACCATTGGCCCGCTGGCTCTGGTGGCGGGAAAATCTCCCGCCACCTAGGGGGCTTCTGGGAGGAAGAAGTTCTGGGAGGAAGAAGAGGAATAAATTTTAAAACAGCAAATACAAAAATTAAAAACAATTAAATATTTGCATCATTGATATAAGTTAAAATACAGTTAAAATATAGTAAAAGCAATTAAAGTTACATGTAAACCTCTCAATCCCTCCCAGAATCCCACCTCCCCAGCTGCATGTCCCTTGTCTTTCCCCAAGGCCTGCTGACACAGAAGTTCTTTACCTGCTTGCAGAGTGCAAGCAGGGATCGAGCCATCCTCTTGGGAAGGTGTTCCAAAGTCTGAGAGCAGCCACTGAAAAGGCCCTCTCCTGTGTTCCCATCAAATGAACTTGAGTGGGTGGTGGGACAGAAGAAATGCCTTTCCCAGTTGGTTCTAGATGTCTGACAGGATCGTACAGAGTGATACAGTCCTTCAGATAAAACCCAAAAAGGAACTTTCTAACTCTGTTTAAATCAGTCTTGGGGTTGGAAAATCCTCCCCCACATTTTTGGACCACAAGCTGCATTTTCCTCACAGATAGAGAGTTCTGGTGGCATGCAGATTAAATATTGTGTGGAGCTAAATGTTGGCAGTGAATGGGGCCAAAACTAAAAAGTGAGGGAACAATCACACACTCTCTTTCTTTGTTTGACACCATCATTATTCCCATACTTATTCTCCATCCAGTTGTCTGCTGAAAGAGAGACATGACTTGACTCCATTAACAAGAAAAACAGACTCATCTTGCATCTGTAGTGCTATTTCCACAATTGCACTGGAGAAACTAAAGATTCCAAGGGAGATATCCTCTAGGACTCTCTAGTTCATCCATCTTCACTCTATGGTCAGGTTTTGGCCAAATTTAACAATAGAGTTCCACTGGAGGACCTACAAATCACTACAGAGAACATTTTAATCAGATCAGTAAATAACAAAATTATGTAAATTTGACTTGACTGTAAAGCAATAAATTAGATAAGATCTGCAAATTATAGCAAGCTGGTGCTCTGCTAAGTGAGCTGGAAATTGGCATTCAGTTCTAACTTCTTACCCAGACCTGAGCCCCCCTCCACAAAATTGACACTGACCCATAAAAACTGGAGAATCAGGACCAGGTTTTGTGATCTGGCAAGACCATTTGTAAATGTGTTTTTCTTGCTACACCCAGAAGCATCTCTCTCTCTCTCTCTCTCTCTCTCTCTCTCTCTCTCTCTCTCTCTCTCTCTCTCTCTCTCTGTCATATACACTCGCGTGCACACACACACACATATATATGTGCCATTCTCTCTCTCTCTCTCTTATATGCGCGTGTGTGCACACATACACACACACACATATATATGAGAGAGAGAGAGAGAGAGAGAGAGAGAGAGATGCTTCTGGGTGTAGCAAGAAAAAAATACGAACGAGTGAGCACAGCACATTCCTTTCCATAACTGAGCAATTTCTTTATGGCAGACCAGTATGTGAAACAGATGCAAATTATAATTGTACAATTAGGTGATGAAATAAATGTTGACTTAAATGATAAATCCTGGAAAGCTGAACTGCTGAAAAAAATAGGGACAGTTAGACTCCTGGCTGAATGAAACCATCATCAAGTGCAATGCAATAGTGTTGACATGGGAATAATCATCATACTAACAATATTGCAGTGGACAGCTGTTAAAATTTACAGCATACAACAATGCAACCGAGCTATAAAAATTAATATCTGTTAAAGCATACACATTTTAAAAAATGTAGTCAGTCTAGCACATTTTGCAAGGTCTGTGCCCCGTAAGCAGTCATTTCACAATCCTGCAGAAATGTAAAGGTCTTTACCTGCCTGTGGAATGATAGCAGGGAGGGTGGCCATCAACCCTCTCTGGAACGAGAGCTTCAGAACATGGGAGAAGACACCAAAGAGGCCCTCTCCTGTACCACCAGAGGTGTCTGTGACAGTGATGGGCTAGAGTGGAGGGTCTCACCCGAAGATCTCAAAACCTAGGCATGTTTGTATGGAGAATGTGGTCCTTCAGGTAACCTGGAACTGAGCTCTATGTGGCTTTATAGGTCATCACCAGCACATGAAATTGTGCTTGGAAACAGGCTGGTAACCAATGGAGCTGCTTCAAAAAAGGAAGTTGTTGCTGCATAAGCCCCCGGGCCATTCAATTGGCTTCAAATTTATGGTGACCCCAAAGGCTACCTTATTGCAGGGCTTTCTGGGCATGATGTTTCCAGAAGCAGGTTGCTTTTGCCTTTTTCCGAGTATGAGAGAGTGTGACTGAAAAAATACCATATTGGCTATGTATACTCCCTGTGGTAAACCTTAGTTACAGTAGCTTTTGGATCAGTTAAATTAGTCTCCAAACACTCTTCAAAGACAATCCATATCACAGTACTCTAATGTCAAAACATTACAAACAGCCCAGTATATAACGGAGGCATGTTTCACTGCAGTTACATCCAATGTTTCTGGGAATTGGTGCAGCTGGTGCACAACCCTTAATTCCTGGCCATGCCTGAAATGTGACCTCCAGGGCCAGGTTTCAATCCAGATGTATATTCAAGCTGGGGACCTGTGTATCATGGAGGATTAACTCCATTTAACAGAAGAGCTTCTCTGGACTCCATTTTAAATAATACATTTTGTGGAGCATGTTTGAATTATATTTTGTATTTCTCTCTGACAAGATCTTGTTTCTGATTTCTCTTTATCTGTGAGCAGCCAGGGTTTCTTTTTCTTTCCACTAATTTTACAGTTGAATGTATGCATATTTTCACCAGGTATCTCTGTTATGAAGGTCAGCCTTCAAGATTGTCCCTTCAAGGCATATATTTTCCGCAATCCTTACGCTTGAGCAACCTGCCATTGTGCAAAGGGATGTTTGACAAAGGTCACACTGAAGGACTGCCACATGTTCATACCATCTCCCAACTGCCTCTGGGATGAAATATAAGTGCAGCAGTTTTCAAAACTTTATACTTGCCGTTCCTTTGTGATATTTATGTTCTGGAGGGAAAGGAATTTGGAAGCAAATGGACTGCAAATTAAACTGCAGTTAGTTGAGAGTTCATAATCTTATCTTGTATCTCTGAGGCCATGACGCACCACCCTTGTAAAAAAACAAGAATCCTGATGTCAGTCAAGATAAGTTCCTGAAGGTTGAATGTAGGACAGGTCAAGATGAATTAAGTTGGAAAAGCTGAAAAACATGTACACAGAAAAAACAAATGAATGTTGTTCCAACAAAAGATATAATCATTGAATACTCAATGGATGAGTAACGAGAAGTTTAAGAAAGTGTGCAGTTTTAGTGTCTCCAGAACTATTAACCATGGCACTTTATTTAAAGTTATTGGGGGAGAAAAGAAAGACGTCTAATATTGAATTATCAGGACATGGACTAGTAAGTGGCTAGACTCACTGAGATACTGTGAATGCAGGTGGCATCTGTAAGAATTCTATAGAAACTCCTGCTATTTCTCATTGCTGAGTTAATTCTGTGCAGGTTGCCTTTTCACTTTGAAACCAATGAGAGTTGGTGGTGCAGTGGGTTAAACCACTGGCTGCTGATCTTGTTGACCGAAAGGACACAGGTTCGAATCCAGGGAGCAGCATGAGCTCTCGCTGTCATCCCCAGCTTCTGCCAACCCAGCAGTTCGAAAACATGCAAATGTGAGTAGATCAATAGGTACCACTCCAGCGGGAAGGTAATAGTGCTCCATGCAGTCATGCTGGTCACATGACCTTGGAGGTGTCTATGGACAATGGCGGCTCTTTGGCTTAGAAATGGAAATGAGCACCAACCCCCAGAGTCGGACACGACTGGACTTAATATCAGGGGAAAACCTTTGCCTTTGCCTTTTAAAGTGAATAAAAACAGGTTAAATGGCAGGAGAGAAAAAACTGGGACTTTTCAAAAACATCTGAAATAGTGGGGTGCCAGAAGATAAATTGTAATTGTGCCTCCCAAATCAGGGCAGTCGGAGGTCACGCAGAAGTGATTTCTTTAATCCTTCCTTAGGTGATCCCTCGTTGTCCAAGTAGAATTTTCCTCCAAGATTGGTGTACTGGCGGTGGGTCCATAGGTGATTGTGGACCCCTATTCTTGATCTGCATCTTCTCCCTCAGTGCGGGCATTGGTTTCCAGGTGGAAGGCAGTCCTGATTGGGATTGGCTTGATGCGCCTTCCTCTTGGCATGTTTCTCTCTTTTGCCCTCCATTCATGCCTTTTCACTGCTGGTCACAGCTGACCTCCAGCTGGAGCGCTCAAGGGCAGGGCTTCCCAGTTTGCAATGTCTATGCCACAGTTTTTAAGGTTGTCTTTGAGCCCTTCTTTAAATCTCTTTTCCTGCCCACCAACATTCAATTTTCCATTCTTGAGTTCAGAGTAGGGCAACTGCTTTGGGAGACAGTGGTCGGGCATCCAGACAATGTGGCCTGTCCAGCAGAGTTGATGGCGGTCTTTGCTTCTTCCAGCATGCTGACATTTGTCTGCTTGTTTGTCCACTCCAAGAGATTTGCAGGATTTTTCAGAGGCAGCGCTGATGGAATCATTCCAAGAGTTGCATGTGATGTCTGTAGACTGTCCACGTTCCACAGGCGTATAGCAGGGTTGGGAGGCAAATAGCTTTATAAACAAGCACCTTGGTATCCTTCCAGATGTCCCGATGCTTCATTCAAAAAAAAAATGCTGCACTCACAGAGCTCAGGCAGTGTTGTATTTCAGTGTCAATGTTGACCTTTGTGGAGATGTGGCTGCCAAGGTAGCGGAAATGAAAACAACAAACTGAAGTGCAAAGCACTGTAAGCAGTCTGCAGCACTGAGAAAATGTATTATAATAAAAAGCAAATATTATCAAATAATAAAAAACATCCAGTAATATCTAATTGTGTCTTAATTATTATATAATTATCATTTGTAATAATGAAGAGTTAAAGCACCCCATATATCTATAAATGAAATAAGAGTTAATTCACTCAATATATAACTATATGCACCAATATCAAAGTTCAGCTCTTACTCACAGATAATTATAATGCAAAGTATCACATACGGTAATCATATAAAATAATCCAATAGTTAAGTTAACAGCATATCAAGATCCAGTGGAGATGCCGAGAAGTTATAGTAAGAGAGGGAAAGTTTCCATCAATAGTTACTCACAGAAGAATAATCCCAAAGCGCTTAATATAAATGAGTCCCAGAGTTCACAAGTGGTACAAAACAAAGCCATTTTTCAAATAATCAAAGCAAGACTGGTGGCGGAGGTAAGAAAAGTTCATCCGCATGTAAGAAAAGTCTCCGAATGGAATTTTTGGTGAACCTCCGTCAGGTGCTAATTGGTCAATGGGGTGAGCAAATGCTGGTGCAGAGCCGTTTCACCTGGAACAAGGAGCTTCTTCAGGACCAAGGACGTGAGCAAAGATTCATATGTAGGCGTTCCATACTGTAATACAATATGAATAGGTGGCAATGCAAATAGAGTGCAACAAAATTATAAATACTGGCAAAATGCCCTTAAGCAGAAAAGAAATGAAGTAAACTTACATAAGTAAAGGGAATTATACATACCATAAAACTTTGATAGCGAGGTAACAATCCAATGAAGATCATGCATTAACATATAATGAAGGTAAGAGGAATATCAGGTTAGGAAGTATTTATAGGAGGGCAAGTAACAGGACATGATCGCCAGTGATTATTGTTCTTTGCAACTCCACCTGGGGCAGCAAGCCTGTTTTCGGGGTACATATCTAGGAACATGGCAAATACATAGATCTATGCTCCAACACCTCTTTCTGTGCCTTTTCACAATGGCCTTCCAAGACAGTCATATCATTTGCCTAATGCAGTGTTTTACAATCTGGGGATCGGGACCCCTGGGGGTGTCTGAGGGGTCACAAAAGACGATCAGAAAACACATATTTCTGATAGTCTTAGAAACCCTTTTGGCAGAGAAGGCTGAAGCTCTCTCTGCCTGTCCTTCTCTTCCTTTGAATTCAAAAACAGCCCCCACCAGCCCCACCAGTATTCAATGCTGACCATGTAGGTGGTCTGTCAGGTTCAGTGCAGATCCATTTTGGGCTGGGCTCAGAGTGCTCTTTTATTGTAGGTGAACTATAAATCCTAGCAACTACAACTCCCAAATGTCAAGGTCTATTTTCCCCAAATTCCACCAGTGTTCATATTTGGGCATATTGAGTATTTGTGCCAACTTTGGTCCAGATCCATCATTGTTTGAGTCTACAGTGCTCTCTGGATGTAGGTGAACTACAACTCCAAAATTCAAGGTCAATGCCCACCAAATCCTTCCAGTATTTTCTGTTGGTCAGAGGAGTTCTGTGTGCCAAGTTTGGTTCAGATCAATCATTGGTGGAGTTCAGAATGCTCTATGATTATAGGTTAACAATAAATCCCAGCATCCACAACTCCCAAATGACAAAATCAATCCCCTCCATCAACCCCACCAGTATTCAAATTTGGGCATATTGGGTGTTTGTGCCAAATTTGATCCAGTGAATGGAAATAAATCCTGCATATCAGATATTTACATTATGATTCATAACAGTAATAAAATTACAGTTATGCAGTAGCAACAAAAATAATGTTATGGTTAGGGATCACCACAACATGAGGAACTGTATTAAGTGGTCTCGGTATTAGGAAGGTTGAGAACCACTGGCCTAATGCATAGAGAAAGCATTGGTTCTGAAGGTATTTGTATTTTTCATTTCTCACCAGAACTAACCAACGTGCCCATTAGGACTGAGAAGGCTATCATTAAAAAAATAGTGGTTAGCCCAGGAACAACTTTTCTGCTTCTGAAATCTTTGAGGACTCCACACATCTCCAGAAATGCCTCAAGACTAAACCAACCGAACACAACTAGAAGTGGGCAGAAGGCATTTTTGCTGTTTAATAGCACAGGAAGATACCTACTTAAAGGGTGAATTCTGATTCCTGGAGGCTTCCATATGGGTCTTTTCACACTTTTGTAGGACCAAAGGGACAAGGGCTGGAAAAAAAAACCCTTGGAGGAATGCATGCCACCCCAAGGTCACATGTTTTCCATTGCTGCCCAGAACTCCTGGATGTGCTGGATGATGCTAAATATATTTTCACTACTGAGCACACAGTGAAACTGGGGGCTTTTTGTCTTACAGCACACTCTCCTAATCAGCACATGGTCATCTCATTTCAACAGGCCATTTCTGAGTAGTTTGGACTAAGGACCATGTGAGTATGAGATATTTATTACCCCATAGAAATGGATGTGTCATGACTCTCATTTCTGTTAACTTTCATGCAAGGCTGAGAAAATGCCACCTGTGAGTATTAAAACATGATGACTTTTTGTTTTTAAAATGAAAAGGTCATAGTCTCTACTCTGGGCTCTTCTAGGTCCAGGAGATAACTTTCGGTCCATAAGAAGTCAACTGAAAGTATAAAAGCTATATTTGAATATGCTTTGAACATGATTTTCCTCCTTCTTGGCAGGGCGTTGGATTGGATGGCCCACAAGGTCTCTTCCAACTCTATGATTCTATGGTATCTTGGACCCTAAAACAACTCCCCCATGATATAATGAAATGATCCTTAGGTCACTGTAAAAGATATCATGAAACATTTGCTCCCTTCCTTCCCATATTTTAATATGCAAACAGTTTTACATCTCTCTCTTTTTTGTTTCTCTCTCTTTTGTTTAGACGATGTCTTACTAGTATGATAGCTATTTTAGTAGCCCTGAATGCTCTGGCACCAGATCATGTCTGATCTTGGAAGCTAAGCATGGTTAACTCTAGTGAATACTTCGATGATAGACTACCAACAAATATTAAGTGCCATATTTCAGAGGAGGTAATTGGCCAAACCACTCTGACTAAGAGCATGTTATGAAATTCATGGGGTTACCATTAGCCAACAGGTGGCTTGAAAGCACATTCAAATGCACGAAAGCACATTCCAGCATTCATCTATGAAGTTATTACTCAAAGAATAATTTTTCATTTAAGACAAACTGCCAGTTGCAGTAGAACAAGTTATCAAATAAACCAAGCTTTTCATTGATTAACAGTCTTGATAACTCTGGTTAAAACTTGTGGTGGCAAGAGGCTTGAAACAGTTAATAATGGTTTCACAATGATCATTTTGAAGCTGAAACAAGCTGGTTCAGTCGAATAATGGATAGAAAGGTCATTCCTCATAAATCAGAGCCCTCCCCACAACCTCGACATCTTTCCAACGTCCAGGCCACGCATTTGGTTTGACTGCTTACAGCAAGGATTTCGTAACTACAAGCCACAGACATTGGCAGTGACACAATTGCTGTGGCGCAAGAGAGACATTTTTTTTGGTTTTCCTCTTGCTCTGTTTGTCACATGTTACTTATAGAGAGGTGCTAATCATAAAAAGCTGAGTTAAAACAAGGTTGTTAACTTTTCAGTCTTGCTTGTCCCTACCCTTTTGTTTGGTGACATGGAAAGTTTAAGTGAAATGGTGTGTCATATTCTTCTATAGAGATTTTGGGGAAGTTATTTCTGTCTTCCTACTTTCACAGTCCTGTTTGTCAGTGGAAGGCTTTGTTGGTAGCAGTTACCAGGATGCAAAGCTCCCTTCCAGGGAAAGCTAGGCTGGCTTGACTTCTTATCGATCTTTCACCAGTAGATAAAGTTTTTTTAAAATTCAGTCAGGCTCTTGTTTGTGGAAGAAGAGTGCTATTATTTCTTTACTGAAATTATGTTACATGGTTTTAAATTTCCATTTTGATAAAATAAATGTTATGTATTATAGTGAGCCCTCCACATTTGCTGGGATTAGGGCCACAACACACACACAAAAAGTGTAAATACTGCAAATAAAAAGGGTGCTATTACTTATTTATTGAAATTATTTAAAATTGTTTTAAATTCTTATTTAGATAAAATAAAATGTTTATTTATATACCACTGTCAATCCAGCACATTCACTGAAATTAGAAGCACAAAGAAGTGTAAACATGGCAAATAATGCATTTTTTAAACCTAAGACAGTGGTTCTCAACCTGGGGCCCTCAGATGTTTTTGGCCTTCAACTCTCAGAAATCCTAACAGCTGGTAAATTGGCTGGGATTTCTGGGAGTTGTAGGCCAAAAGCATCTGGGGACCTCAGGTTGAGAACCACTGACCTAAGATAATCTATCTCTAGGAATCTCTAGGTCCTGTAGTGCAACTCTATGATCAGTGTCTGGCAGAATTTGATCACAGATTTGAGCTGGAGGACCTCAAGATTCTTAGATAGACCATAATCAAAGATGCAAATAAACAAATCTTTTTAAAAAAATCAAATTTGCAAATGTGTAAGGCCAACTGTATACTTTTTGTGGTTTTTAATATGAGTCTGTGAACCCCTCTCGAGTTCCAGTTTTAGGAGAAAGGCAAAATATTTATTAAATGAAATAAATAGCATTTAATTTATCTGCTGCACAGTTGTGTTGTCTATGCAGCAAAATACAATCCTGGAAGTCCATTCAGTTGTGTTTGGCTGCATAAAAAGAGTGGGGGGCGACTGGTTGACTCATCTGTTATTCTAGGATGGACTGCACAGTGCAGGAACTACAAAATAATGGTGGTGATCAGAGTACAAAACCCTGTGACGCAGCCAGAAGAAGAAAATCCTTCTAAAATTGTACTTGTTGTATGTAATTGTATGTAAAACTGGCAGGGATTGTCTGCCGTATGTGTGATGTAATCCGCTCTGAGTCCCCTTCGGGGTGAGAAGAGCGGAATATAAATAAAGTGTATTATTATTATTACAAAACAGCAAGGAGAGAAACAAAGTTGAAGTTAAATCATGGGGTCTTCAGCATTACCCAACCTCTGGAATGGTTGGATAATGCTGTGGCTCCTTCCCAATATTGTGAATACAAATACTTTCCATGATGTACCTTCCTTTATTCAGCTGAATGTTATTATGCTCACAGTTTGTCCTCTTATCTCAAATTATGGTGCCTCCCACACTGCTCCAGCCCACCTGAGGTGGATGTTCATTTCTTGAGAAATATTTTGAAAAAAGCGGAAGGAAGCATATATTTTAAATAGTTGGTGTTATTGTTGTGTGTCTTCATAATTTATGTCAGTTGCTGCCTCTTCCTAGCACCTTTTCTATGACTCTTTCTGGTGGTTGCCTGCTGATCAGACTGATCAGTTGAGCTATCTTTTTCTTCAGGTGTATAAATGTTTCACTCCAAAGGGTCACCACTACTGCACAGAGAATCATTGGTTGTCCTTTCCCCTCTTTGGAAGATTTTTATAAGTCCTGTGGCCTTAAGAAAGCTCAAACCATTCCTAAGGATCCATCTTACAAATCATATTCATTTTTTTGAATTGCTACCATCTGCCAGATGGTACAAGATGACAAAGACAAGGACCAAGTCTGAGAGATAGCTTTTATCTCAGAGCTGTAACTATATTGAACTCAATGGTTTTGCATTGATGTGGCATTGGGGGCTGTGCGGTGGTAGTTGGATTGTGGAGGGATGGGTGTGTTGTTTGTTTTTGTGATGTGTGCTGGGGAAAGCATTTAATTTCATTGTACAATGTACAAACCTCTCAGTTGGCGCCCCCTTGTTGTGGGGGAGAGGCTTGCATACCCCAATGAAGTTGTGAGCTATGCTGGCAGTGGCATAATAGCCACTGGTAGGGCCTCCCGTGCCACACAGGTCACAACCGAAGGGTCTGACAAAGAGCGTCAAAAGTCAGGATGGGCTCTCTAGCCTTTTGGCAACCATCCTAGGAGAAGGAAAACTCTGATTTCAAACCCGGGCAGATGGTGCTCGTCTAACCCTTAAGGTCAACCATCTAAGAGAAGGAAACTCGAACCAAACCTATGACCTGAGGACCTCGCTGCCACCGTCCCAGCTTGCTAGGCTCTGGCAGACGAACCTTTGGTTTAAAGGGTGAGGCCAGTTCTGTGTACGCTGCGCTCCACCAGAAGAGTCCATTGCACAGGCTCGAAGGACACATCCAACCTCCGAATCATCAGTGAGCTTGTAGAAAGCGTGGGATGAGTCCTTCCTGAATCTTTGTTCATGAAGAAAAGCCAAGAAGACAATGTACAATGCAATAAAGTTATTCTATTCTATTCACTTTTCAGAGAAGGCTTCTGTTTTATCCCACCATGGGAAATGATGTGAACATATAGAGACGATGAAAGTATGCTTGATTATTGTGTCTTGGCTTTGGAGTGGCATCCCCATGAGGACTGAGTTGCCACTAGTCCTAGTCTCATTTAAGTCCCACATTAAAGCTAGGTTTGGGGCCTCCAGTTTTTGATTTTGCTAGTTAGTTTGTAGGTTTTGTCTTCTGCTTTGTTTCACTCTATTTAACCATGGTGGATTGTTTAAAATTGTTCAGATCAATATTTCCTCATTCCTCATTCTTTATTTGATCTGATATGTTTCCTTCCATATGCCTTCAATTGCTTCTTTTCCCCTTGGAAACTTGCCATGGATTGGCAATCTATTGTCCATGGCTGGCACTAGTTGAATAGCAGTAGTTTATATCATGTTGGAATTGTTTCTGTGTTACATTCATTTTTGATCTATGGTCCCTGAGAACTCTAGATGTCGGTATAGATATGATGGTGGCCGTTAACTTTAACAGCAAAATTAGGCAAAGTCGATGTGTTTCTAGGCTGTATCAGCAGAAGCACAGATCAAAGTAACTCTGTTCTGTTTTGGTCAGACCTCACTTGGAATACTGAATACTGCATCTAGTTCAGGACTTCACAGTTTAAGAAGGATATTGATAAACTGGAATATGTCTGGAGAAGGGTAACCAAGATGATCAAAGGTCTGGAAACAAAATCTTATTAGGAACATGTTAAATGTGTTACCAGCTGTTAGGAATTGTGGGAGTTGAAGCCCAAAACAACTGGAGGGCTGAAGTTTGCCCATGCCAGATCTAGGCGGACCACCTTCTTCCAGCCAGAAAGGCACAATCGAAACTCTCCTGATGTCCAATTAATATGCTTCCAATTAATATGCAACCAAGCAACTACAATTTAGCATAGATTTAAACTATAATACTTACTTTAGCTCTCTTTGCAGATTCCATGATTTTATTTATAATAGACTGACTAAACACCATAGCTTGCTGCCCAATGCATTCTGAGAAACGTAGTTTCGTGCAGACATATTGTTGTGATTGAGCCTTCAGCTACTACTACTAGTAGTATTGGGGAAGATGCTGGCTCAATAGCATCAAGCAATAGTATGGACTGGGGTGTGGGTCTGGGTGATCAGGACTCTGCAGCAGGAAGGAAAAGGGCTGCTAGTGATTCTAGTGTGGAAGGACTGGAACAGAGGAAAAGAATTCGGAAAAGACTTAGAGCACCTTCTGATTCAGACACTTTCCAGGGTTTTTCTGGGGAAGAAGAAATGGGGTCAGAGGAAAGTGATACGGAGTTAGATCCAACATTGGTGCAGGAAGTAAGGGATGTGTGTTGAATGTTTTTTGGGCTCTATGGCTATGTTCCAGAAGCATTCTCTCCTGATGTTTCACCTGCATCTGTGGCAGGCATCCTCAGAGGTTGTGGGGTCTGTTGGAAACTTAGGAAATTGGGTATATATATATATCTGTGGAATGTCCAGGGTAGAAGAAAGAACTCTTGTCTGTTGGAGCTAGGTGTGAATGTTTCAATTGACTACTTTTATTACCATTTAATGGCCTGACAATTTTAGGTGTGGCTTGTTAGTGCCTGGGGGAATCCTTTGTTGAGAGGTGATTAGTTGTCCCTGGTTGTTTCTTGTCTGGAGTTCCTCTGTGTTTGAGTGTTCTTCTTTATTTACTGTTATAATTTTAGAGTTTTTTTAAAAAAATACCAGTAGCCAGATTTTGATCATTTTCATGGATTCTTCCTTTCTGCTGAAATTGTCCACATGCTTGTGGATTTCAATGGCTTCTCATGTAGCCTGACATGATAGTTGTTAGAGTGGTCCAGCATTTCTGCATTGTCAAATAATATGCTGTGTCCAGGTTGGTTCATCAGGTGCTCTGCTATGGCTGACTTCTCTGGTTGAAGTAGTCTGCAGTGCCTTTTATGTTCCTTGATTTGTGTTTGAGCAATGCTGCGTTTGGTGGTCCCTATGTAGACTTGTCCACAGCTGCATGGTATACGGTAGACTCCTGCAGAAGTGAGAGGATCCCTCTTGTCCTTTTCTGAATGTAGCATTTGTTGGATTTTCATAGTGGGCCTGTAGATAGTTTGTAGGTTGTGTTTCCTCATCAGCTTCCCTATGCACTGCAGTTCTTTCCAACACAAAAAAAAAATGAATGGCCTCCTGTTTCACAGTTATAGATCTCAAATGTGCATCCCTAAGTACAATGCACAATGAGAAAAGTTACTTTTGGACTACAACTCCCAGAATTACTCAGCTGCCTTGAGGGATCCTGCAAGTTGTCATTCAAAATGTTTCCAAGCTGTACGATGGGTAATGTGATATCTGGTCCACAGTGAAATCCAAAACTTGGAGCAGAAATTACAGGGATTTCTGAAGGGAAATGAATATTGTTGAATGCCTCTGCTTTAAGAACCCCAATATGCCCTTGCTTTTTGGCAGAAATTAATTCAAGAGATCTCTTTGACATGCATCAGGACAGCTGAGTCATTCATTACGCAACAATGTGGGTGTGCAGGGACTGGTTTCCTTTCAACCCTTGAGGGAGGGAAGGGATTACGCTCTCATTTCATTGGTGTGGTTTTGATACTGCAGCTACATGTTACAAACAATGAGCTATAAATTGATCCCTTTATGACACCTTTTATTGATGTGTTCCTTGCAAAATAAAAACAATGATATATAAGCTCATAAAGTATCCAGGTGTTGTCTACTCCATTACATTTAATGGTTCAGAAGCCAGTGTTGCTGCTGTAGTTTCATATATATGTTCTGGACTGAGAAAATTTACTGTTTTTTTTAATAAGAAGGGCTGAAGGACTGTAATAACCAAGCAAAAGACTGTATTCAGAGGTTACTATTTTTCACAGCATGTAGTCCACACATTGTACTCTGGTTTCTGGCTTTAAATGAAATAAAGGCTTTTCTTGAGGTAAGATAAAATTATTTGATGATTCTTCCTGACTGTGGACTAAGGGAGAAACCACTATAAGGATTGGTGAAGCTATCATCTGTGTATCATAAGTGCCAAGTGGACTTCATGTGATGGGTAAATATTTATTTATTTATTTATTGCTTGGACTTATATGCCGCCAAACTCCCTAAGGCTCACAGCGGCTTACAAAGTCAAGAGGCAACAAAATACATGATCAATACACAGACAAGGAACAATACAACACAGTAGAAAAGGGAAAAGAAGGGGAAGGGACAGTGGGACAAGATCCAGCGGGAGAGTGCCCAGCAGGTCAAGCGGGCCCTACTCTCCCATCAAAGGAGGAGCAAGGTGGTCTCCAAACGATGCCACAAGAGTGGTCCAAAGTGGCCAATCCCCATTGTCCCAGTCCGGCTAGAAGCGCCCGATCCACCCGATTGGCAGCATTCCTTCGCTGTGGGCCTGCAAGAGGGGACCTCCGTTGTCTAAAGCCCAGACCCCAGAAAGTTCTAGCACGCCGCACGTTCCAGGGCCTGGGCTCAAGGGATGCAGGCCTCTCAGCTCTCGGGCAAACAGTGGCAAGCGACCCCGGGCCAAAGAGTCTACTGTCCTGCGGTCTCCGGCGCCGCCTTCTCCGACGGCCACCAGGCCCGCTCAGACTCGGTGAACCTGTCCGCCCCCGGCCATCAGAGAAAGGCGGGGGGGGGGGGTTGTGGCCAGATTGCCGGTAAGGGGGCGGCCGGCAACTGGCAAGCTCGCCGTCGGGGCCGCGCCTCCGGAGCCCCCGCCAGGACTCCAGAGACGTCTAGCACCTCTGGCGGGGGCGCCAGCGATAGCAGCTGCTCTGGTCCGCTAGTCAGAGGAGGTGAGGGCTGAGCCCTCGAGTCATGCAGGGCCGCAGCCCCTGAGGAATGTAGGGAGGGAGGGGCCAAAGACGCCGAGCGGCTCGGGGTCGCCGCCATCTTGACTCCCCCAGCCAACGCCTCTCCTGGCGGACCCAGGGGGGCCTCACGACCAAGTGCCCCCCAGGGGCTCCACCAGGGCGCCTCTGCTGTCTCAGCCGTCTCCCTGGGTCTTTCCTTAGAGTGGGGGGCCCCACCGCCACTGGCCTGGGACCCGCTCCCCACCCCTCCGTTGTTAGCCTTCTCCTCGGTCTCCGTCTCCATCTGGCCCAGGCGGCTGCTCCAGAGGCCAGGCCCCGCACTCTCGTCGCCCGGCCCGCGCTGCTCGCCTTCTCGCTCCTCGGGACCCGGCTGATGGGGGGCCTGGCGCTGGCACTGCCGACCTGGTTCTCTCGGGGCCGGAGTGTCCCAGGGCCCGGGGGCGATGTCAGGGTGGCAATGGGGCCCCCTGCAGCAGCAACAACAGCGGGGCTCCAGCAGATGACCCAATTCGCGCTCCAGCGCCTCGACCAGGCGGCTCACGAGCAGGTCAGCCATCCGGGCACAGCAAGGCCCCGTGGTAAGGTCCTGCTGTATGTCCCCGTTGGTCCTGCTGGTCCCACTAGCCTCGGGCTGCTCACCAACGTCCCCTTGGGTGGAGATGGGGGAGGTAGAAGGCCCGGCCTCCTCCAGGCCCGGCCAGGGCACGGGGGACCAGGCTAGGCACCTCTGGGGGGCCGCCGTGGGCGCCGTAGCCCCCACCGGGCCAAGGGGCCTTCCGGAGGCAGCAGCGTCCTTCAGACTCGCAAGGGCCCTGAGGACCGAGGCCGGCGCCCGAGCAGCTTCCAAGGCAAACTCGGCGTCGGCCTGGAGAGCCTCAAAGAGAGGCAGGGGGCGCCTCGGGGCCTCGGGCAGCAACCGAAGGTCCCCCCCTGAGTCCAGCCGGTCCAATACGTCCCGTGAGTCCTTCCTTATGCATAAAGCACCCCCCCTCAACAGTGGGGGTGCTGTGCAGAAAATACCATCAGAGGCTCGGCGGAGCTCGGCGTTCGGACGTCTGCTCGACCCGGCCATCTTGGAATGTCTTGGAATGTTATGGTATCATTAAATCCCAGACAACCTGTTGTATAAATTTTCTGTTCAGGAGGCCTTTTCTGGCTATAGATTCTGACATAGCTAATAAACAGTGGATTCAGGCCAACTATCCACTTCATGCTCTTAACAGAAAGATGATCAATTTTTCTGGATATTACACTATATCTGGAGTAAATATTTTGCAGTGGTGCAGTTAATCAGAAAATGATACTTTTTTCATAAATTATATTTCATATTCATTTTACATCATATTTAATGGAGCCAAGGTGGCACAACGGGTTAAACCCTTGTGCTGGCAGGACTGCTGATCAAGAGGTCAGCGGTTCAAATCTGGGGAGAGCAGGTGGAGCTCCCTCTGTCAGCTCCAGCTACTCATGAGAGAAGCCTCCCATAGGATGGTAAACAATCAAACATCCAGGTGTCCCATGGGTAAAGTCCGTGCAGACGGCCAATTCTCTCACAGCAGAAGTGACTTGCAGTTTCTCAAGTCGCTCCTGATATGGAAAACCCCCCAAACAAACCATATTTAATGACTTAGTGGCACCATTAGTCTGCATCCTTAGCAAAGATCTGTCTGGCTTTGAAGATACTCCCAGGAGAAGTTTACCATTTGTACCATTGCCTCACAAGAACATGCACTCCTGTAATCACAAAAAGGTTGTGCCAGTCAGTGAGTGTTGCATATTTGAAAGTACCACATTATCTGACGATACCTAAGTGATTCCTAGATTCTTGGAGAGTCTAATAATTGACGATCCAAAATTCCAATTGGTAACATCTGGTAGACAGTGAAACCAAGTTTACTAATAACAATAGTGATGATATGATCACAATAACAGTAATAACTATAAATTTAAAGCTTAGCCTATGTTATGAGAGTTCAAACAGAGCAATAAACAGAAAGATATTCAACACAATTTTTTAAAAAAAGAATCACAATAATTTAAACAATTAAAATCATTATAATAATTGTGAAAAATATTGGTAAAATTTAATGGGAACTTTATGGTAAGACTATCTCTAAATAAAGTAGGCAATATGCATCAGAAGCTGCATTGTAAAGTTCTGTACAGATGGAGGTGCAATATGTCTCCCTCTTATTCCTACCAAGATTTACCTCTTAGCCCCCAGTGACACCTTTCATGGACATTTATAGGAATGGCTACATGGGGCATTTCCCTATACCCAAACACAGAACGAAGACATATCCATTAAGACTTGTAATTATGACATTGGACCTCATCACATGGAGGTCCTTAAGCTGGAGGACAGTGGGGTAATTCATTGGGCAGCGGGGCAAATCTCCTGGACAGAGGGAACAACCTTCATTAAGTTGCCCCCAGCTTAACTAATGAGAACAGGGATAGCCCTCTTCTCAGGGCTCCATCCTAGGATGCTTCCAGGATGGAGCCCCATCAGAAGTAGCCCTGTGCCATGTGATGGGCTCTGGCAGACTCCATCCTGGCTCTCTCCTGGCAGTGCCGTAGGTTGAGGTAAAAGCCCTATGTGATGCATTGCCCCACTTTGTTGGGTGGCATGGGGAATCCGGTGCCCCATGCCCGCATCCAGGTGAGGGGGAAACGTGGAGCACATGTGAAGTGTGTGGCTCCTTCCATTGATTCTATGGCAACACAGAAAACTTCCTGTGTTACCCTGGTAGGGGAATGTGCAAGCTCCACCCTCCTTCACCCAGAGCTCCACTGGCATTGTCTGATGGGAGTCAGCTGGCTCCATGGGTGACCTGGGTTAAAAACAGCGCATGCCGCCAATTTCAATGTTGTATAAAGAGGTGGTTAGTTGTCCAGTGCAATTCTATGGTCAGCCTCCAGTAGAAATTACCCACAGAGTCACGCTGGAAGACCTAGACTGGAACTACACTATCCTGTATCCCAGAATATCTGATTTCAATTGGATTATATATCTATACTGCCAAATAGTGTGGGATAAACAGATAACCTGGGATTAGTTTCCGGGATATAGGGCAGTGTAGATCTAGCATTTGACATTCTTAGAGATGTTTCTTGAAGGATAAAAAAATATATTCAGTTTTTCACTTTCATAGAGGTTCTGTGACTCAAGCCTTGGTGAATGTGGACAGCTGACTAAATTTCATTTGGAAATGACATAATCCCACCCTGGAAGGTGTAGTTCCTTTCTGTAGATACTGGGACAATAATCAATCCTAAACTGGCACTATAGGTATATTTGTTTAAAATGTAATCCAAATGTAAAAATGCTTAGCTTTTAGAGAACCTTGGTAATATTTAAGCAAGCATGGTTCTTGAGGTTTCCCATGAAACAATACCTTAGTGTATTGCTATATTCCCAATCATATTTGCAATCAGATGGAAATGACAATAGTTAAACAGAAATGTGGACATGTTTTCATGCCATCTCATGCATATTGTTGTTGTTAGTTTGTAATAGAGACCATTATCTTGGCATCTGAAAGCAAATATATTATGAATGAAACTGTTTTCACATTGACAGCTGAAGAGACAGATAATTCAATGTTATACTTCCCAAGAAATTGGGAGGTTTGTTTGGCAGCCTTTGAAATGGCTGACAGATAGTTCCATTATTTTTCCTATTGATTTAAGAAGAACAAGAACAAGCAGAGGGTAGCTGAAATTGTGAACTGAGGGCAAAGTGAGGAGGAGAAAGCGATGGTCACAGTGTTGACATTTCCCTTCGAATAGGTTGTTAAAAATCTTGATTTCCACCCACATGGAAACCTACAGCTTTCCCCCTGCAGGAATACAACTGAGAGGTGGCAGCATAATAATAATAATAATAATAATAATAATACTTTATTACTTGTGAGTCGCCCTCCACCAATGGTGCTCCGGGCGACTTACATCCTTTAAAAACATAGATACATCAGTTAAAACAGCAGATATGAGCCGTAGAAGGCTCTGCCATCCATCCAGTTCAGTCCCCGAAAGCCTGGCGGAAGAGCCAGGTTTTCAGGCCAGCCAGAAATCTGGCCGGGGCCAGTGTGGCCCTAAGCGCAGGCGGGAGCGAGTTCCAGATCATAGGGGCCGCCACCGAGAAGGCTCTTCTACGGGTCTCTGTCAGCCGGGCCTCTCTCACCCCAGGGATAGCTAACCGGTCGCCATTTATTACGCGTGCGGGTCTTTCGCAGCGTTGGTCTGTCAGCTGATCGCCCAGGTAGGCTGGTCCCATTTTTGCCGAGCTTTGAAGGTTATCACCATGAGTTTGTAGATCGCTCTAAGCTCAATGGGTAACCAGTGAAGATCTTTTAAAATTGGTGAAATATGGCTCCTGGCCGATGCCCGGAGATGAGTCTGGCCGCTGCATTCTGGATGAGTCTCAACCCCGAGTCGTGGCCAACGGTAGGCCCACATACAAGGCGTTGCAGTAGTCAAGACGGGAGACCACGGTGGCATGAATCACCGTCCTCAGCGCCTCTGGTGGTAGATAGGGGGGCAACCCTTGGGCCCCTACGGAGGTGAAAGAAGGCACCCTTGGCAGCGGCCTGGATCTGAGCCTCCATCGTCAGTTTCTCATCCAAGAGTACTCTAAGCTCTTTACCGCCGGGCTGCGGACAAGGGCTCGCCTCAAAGGGTGGTAGTGGAGAGTGGGGGTCGGGTCGGCCGGGCCAGAGGATCTCCGTTTTCGCCGGGTTGATCTTTAGCCTGTGTGCTCTGAGCCAGCTTGTGACCGCCTTCAGCCCCCGGCTAAAGCTTTCAGGTACCGACAGCACCCCTGGGTCGAGCTTCAGCAGCAGCTGCGTGTCATCGGCGTATTGATAACAGTTGAAACCGTGGCTTCTAGCGATACCGGCCAGGGGCTGGACGTAGATGTTAAAAAGGGTGGGGGACAGGATGGCACCCTGCGGAACCCCGCACTCCAGCCCACATTTCCTGGAGACCTGGCCCTGCCACTCGACCCGCTGCGAGCGACCCCGCAGAAACGATCCTAACCAGGCATAGAATGTGAGAGTGAATTGGAGTGAACACATGGCAGGATAAGAAATAATTTAGCAGTTCTACAGAAATAAATCTTTGCCTATCTCTAGCCGTGACACTTACATTGGTTTCAAACAGCTCTAATTTTGTAGTGTAGATTCACTCATGGGCCGGGATAATATTGAATATTCCTAATTTAGAATAATCCACTGAGATGTCAGAAATTTGAGTTTTTTCTAAGCCCCGCATAAACTGAGGGACACCTGGCAAGCTTCTGGATGTTCCAGACAGAGAATTAAGGACCTCACCAGGTTGAAGGCAAATGACAGAGACTTTATTCAATTTGCGCAGAAGGGACACTTGAACAGCAGTGGGTGCTCAAATGGTAAACACGTAAAAGCATAATCCAAAAGCAGGCAGCTTTATACACAAGGGCTTTCATGCATTTACATTGCCACATTTTGAACATTGCGATGTTCCCTCCCTTCTCCCTGATTGACTAGCACTGAGAAGCCGGAAGGTATTTTCCCGGCCTCAGATTGGCTGGGAGGTGGGCCTTCACTGGTGTGCATCCTGATTGTAGAGGTGCTGATAATGTGGCTAGGGATCTCCTCTCAGCTGGACAGGGGAGCCTCGGGGCTTCCAATGAGCTGGCAGAGGTGGTTCCAGGGGCTAAACCTTGTTTAAGAGCAAGGATTATGGATGAATAGAATCATGTTCTCTCTCTCTCTCTCTCTCTCTCTCTCTCTGTCTGTCTGTCTGTCTATCTATATATATATATATTAGGCATGGTTTAGAATCCAAAAATGGCGATTCTTAAATCAAATGGGGGGGGGGTTTTTTGATTAGTAAAAGAAAGACTTACAAAAAATTTCCCAAAAATTTCTGAAATGTAACTTAAGTACTAACAAAATTCATTAGTAATTCGTATGCCAGAGCATGCGCATTCCAGATGGTTTTGGCCTACAACTCCCAGAAATCCTAACAGCTGGTAAATTGGCTGGGATTTCTGGGAGTTGTAGGCCAAAACTTGAATAAACCACACTGAATTCTAGATGGGACTCTCCAAATAGGAAGGAGGGAGGGAAGGAGGAAGGGAGGGAGGGAGGGGGTATTCTATTCTTGGAAGCAGCAAAAGAAAAGGAGGAGGAGCCCCCCCTCGCTCCTCGCTGCCTCTCTCTCACCCCGATCCTGAGGGAGCGAGGGCCCAAGTTTGCCCAGGATGAGAGGAAAAGGAAGAGGCCTGAGGCTGTGAGGAATGGTGGGAGTTGAAGTCCAAAACACCTACCTGGAGGGCTGAAGCTGGCCCCTGCGATGGGGCATGGCAGAGCAACGGGGAAGAGAAGCATCTGAGAGAGCGCAGGGAGAGAGAGAATGAGGAGGAGAAGCGTGTGTGTGTGTGTGTGTGTGTGTGAAGCTGGCCCCTGCGATGGGGCATGGCAGCAGAGCAACGGGGAAGAGAAGGAGGGGGGGAAAGCCTGGAGAGAGAGGAGGAGAAGCGTGTGTGTGTGTGTGTGTGAAGCTGGCCCCTGCGATGGGGCATGGCAGCAGAGCAACGGGGAAGAGAAGGAGGGGGGGGGGGAAGCCTGGAGAGAGAGGAGGAGAAGCGCGCGTGTGTGTGAAGCTGGCCCCTGCGATGGGGCATGGCAGCAGAGCAACAGGGAAGAGAAGGGGGAAAGCCTGGAGGACTACACTTTCCAGAATGCATTGCCTGCCTAGCAGCAGCGTCACTTCCAGTTCCCCATAGAAATGCGGGAAAAAGAAGAAGCTGAATGAAGGTGGGAAGGAAATGAGGGGGAGAAGACAGGGAAAAGTGAGTACGTAGTACAATAATTAATTAATTAAGAATTAAGAATTTCTTACGATCATAACGCAAATTGTTGGCCTCAAGGACCGTAAAAGGAAGTCTACTTCCGGGATCGCAGCAGCGATACGTAAAACCTCAAAAGTCCCATTACATACGAATCTCTTACGACTCCTTTTAATTTCCGTTTCATTTTTCTCATGCCATATATATATATATATATATATATAGAGAGAGAGAGAGAGAGAGAGATAGAGAATAAGAGCTTGCTCCCTAGGGATGGGGGCAGAGAAGAAAAGCGAGATATAAAGATAGGTATTTCTTGTCACATAAAAAGGGTGGGAACAATGTGTCCAAGAAAAGTGGGAAAGGATAGAAGGGGGGGAGGAGGGGAAAGAGAGAGAGAGAGAGAGAGAGAGAGAGAGAAAGGGCGGGCATGGGATAATAAAGTACTTCATTTTCCTCGTCATTGTTTACTTTTGTCATTGGCTTCGCATTGATGTTTCCATTGAGTTTTGTTTATGACTTGATTATGTAAATATCTGTGTTTTCCTTTTTTAATGAAATCCAAGCATTTTCCCCAGTCAGTTCAATTGTGTTTTACTTTGTTGTATGACTTTTTTGAGTCAGAATTTCAATTTTCCTTACACAGCCTTTTCTATCTTTCCATTTACAACATTTAGTCATTATTCTTTGCCCACTGAACAAAGTTTCCTTTATTTGTTTTTTTTTGCTTCTTCAAGGTTTTTATCACCTTTGTTCCCCCATCAAAGTGGAGTAATGTCTCTTCCTTCTGTGTGGATACTATACCTTTTATTTCTAGCATAGAAACACAGCTCACTGACCGAACACTGGAAATTGTAGGAATTATGTGCATGGAAGAGTTTGTGAAACAGAAAGCATATAGGGGATTGAGATGAAAAGATATGATCAACAGCAGAGCAGAGTAAATCCCCAATTGCACAATGTGTGGCATTTGTCAAGATGCCCTTCTTAGCTTCAGGCATGACAGGATTCATTATATGCCTCTCTTGGCTGTTAGGTTTACTATTGTTTCTTGACTCAAACACCTGTAGTATAAAATGTAATGTTTCTTTTCTTTTATCTCCAGCAGTGAATGATTTAAGAATTTGGGAAAAGATATTGCCAGCACAACTAGCTAAGGACTGCTACCTCATTTTTCTAGTCACCCATGTGAATCACAACCCATGTGTGCTAAAAATAAAAATGAAAGATATTGATTCACATTAAATAAAGTAAATTTGCACCTGCATATCTAACACTGATGACGTTATCACACCAACCCATTGGAGCTCCGGTGGCACAGTGGGTGAAACCACTGAGCTGCTGAACTGGCTTACTGAAAGGTCACAGGTTTGAATCCGTGGAGTGGCGTAAGCTCCTGCTGCTAGCCCCAGCTTCTGCCAACCTAGCAGTTCAAAAACATGCAAATGTGAGTAGATCATAGGTACCACTCCGGCAGAAAGGTTACAGCTCTCCATGCAGTCATGCCGGTCACATGACCTTGGAGGTGTCTACAGGCAATGCTGGCTCTTTGACTTAGAAATGGAGATGAGTACCAACTCCCAAAGTCAGACATCAGGGGAAAACCTTTACCTACCTTTAGTGCAACTGCACACTTTCAGCATTTAAAAAAGCTCTCTCTCTCTCTCTCTCTCTCTCTCTCTCTCTCTCTCTGTATATATGTATATATATGTATATATATAGTTGCTCTAGTTCAGTGGTTCTCAACCTGTGGGTCTCCAGATGTTGGTGTAATTCTTTAATGTGTAATATACATGTCATGTGATTTTGTTTTACATAAAGATTTTAAAAGTACAGACCAAACACAATGATCTAAAATCGAAAATTGTCCACATGAGATACCGGCACCCTTGCTTTCTGATGGTTCAATGTGCACAAACTGTGTTTCATGCACAAAATCATTTAAATATTGTATAAAGATGTCTTCAGACAATATGTATCAAGTGTATGTGACACATAAATGAATGTCCTGTTTAGCCTTGGATCCCATCATGTACATAAAGTAATTCCCAAAACTCAGGGTGCAGAAATCCAAAATCCAACACACTTCTTCTGGTCCCAACCATTTCAAATGATATATACTCAATCTGTAATGTTTTAAATTGATTGATTTTGATTTTTTTTTTAAAAAAAATTGCTGCCATATAGACAGATATTGGATGCTGAAAATGATTTGATGGCAGGCAAAGATGTATTTCTTTTGAACTGCTAAATCATTTCTTATCTGACCATGTGTTTGTTCCAACTCATTCTCACATGCTATGCTGCCACCTCTCAGTTGTATTCCTGCAGGAGAGAAGTTGTAGGTTTCCATGTGGGTGGAAATCAAGATTTTGAACAACCTGTTGTAACAGAAAGGTTAACACTGTGACCACTGTCTTCTCACTTTGCCCTCAGTTCACAATTTCCACAACCCTCTTCTTGTTCTTGTTTTCCTTAAATCAATAAAATAAATAATGGAACCATCAATCAACCATTTCATGGCCGATTCTTGAGAAGTATAGCACTGAATTGTTAGTCTGTACAGCTGTCAACATGAAAATAGTTTTACTTATAAAATGTCTGCTTTTAGATGCCAAAATAATTGTTTATATTAAACTAACAATAACAGTATGCATGAGATGGCTGGAAAACATGTCCATGTTTCTGTTTAACTACTGCCACTTCTATCTGATTGCAAATATGGTTGGGAAAATAGTTCTACACTAAGATAATGTTTCTTGGAAATTTAATACCAAACCTTAACAACCATGTTTACTTAAACATTACCAAGGAAAGAGAAGCATTTTGATATTTGGCTTATTGTTAAAAAACAAATATACATATAGTACCAGTTTAGGGTTAATTATTGTCTCAATAGCTATGGAAAGAAGCGTAAACATTATCCCACTTCCAAGGGAAATTCAATAAACTCTCCACATTCATTATTGTTCAGGACCTCTGTGAAAGTGAAAAATAGTGAATAAAGAATTTTTTATCTTGTGAGAACATCTCTCTAGGAATATCTATGTCTTCCAGCATGACTCCATGGTTAATCTCTGCTGAAGGATGACCAAAGTACTCTCACAATATAGGCTAAGCTATACATTACTAGTATTACTATTACTGTCCTTATCATCATTAATTTTATTGTTAAACTTGGTGTCACAGTCTGCTAAATGTTGCCAATTGGAATTTTGAATCGTCAAATATTAGACTCTATCCAATAATCTAGAAATTACTTGTGTATTTTTAAACATGCACATGCTAGCCTTGCTTGTTCTGCTTTGTTTCTAAGATACCAACAGGAGTGGATTAAGGTAATTAAAAATGGTAAGCAAACATTATTTTGGTGCCCCCTCGCTCTCTGGCCTTATGGAGGGTGTGCTTGCATGCCCGGTGCACATGCGCGGAACTAGCTGGCTCAGCGCATGCGCATGCGGCACGCATGCGCACCCTCCACAAGGCCGGAGACTGAGGAGGGTTTTGCAGCCAGGGCGGAGCCTCCCGCCTCTGGCTGCATAACGTTCCTCCTTTTCGGCCTCGTGGAGTGCGTTTTGCATCTTCGCCCATCTGGAGTCGTGGTGCAGCAATGGCACATGCGTGGAACCTGGCGGCCAGATGCGCCCCTGACCACGGGGCGTCCTAAGTGGCTGCTTACTTTGCATGCCGTTAAGTCCACCCCTGGATACCAACATGCATGAAGAGCCTCCATGGATAAGAGGATGTATTCTGCTTTAAGCATTTGGTCTCTGCAGAAAAGGATGCCCAGAAATAGTAAAAGAGATTACTATCCCCCCCACCTGCCCTCATACATTTGACCTACACATACAGTGAATGTCTAAATAATTGGAAATGTTTGCTCATTTCCTTATAATGTCTGAAGAAGGTGCTTCATCTCTGTAGCAAAGGTAGCTTTGAAGAAAGAACAGTTCGTATTCCTACAGGTCAAAGGTATGATGTTGTTTTTGGCATGGCAATAACTTTTTGTTGGCCAGCCTACTATTCACTCCTTTCAGACTGTCATGCTAGTCATGGAAATTAATGCTGTGAATCTGGGGTGTATCAGATGATTAGTACTTTGGTTCCATAATGCATATCAAAGGCCTTTGACCTGTAGGAATACAAACCGTTTTCAGAACATTTTGTTTAGTTCCACTGCTCACAATGAGCTTCCTTAAAAATATATTTGTTCAGATAAAGCCTTTCAGGAATGTGAGGCACAAATTTACTAAGTATACTAAGCCTGAAGGACAGGTTGAACAAGTGCCGCTACAGTACTGCGAGATTCTGGCTTGCTCTGGTTCGTACCTAACTGTTCATCTGGATTTGTTCAGCTGGAGATTGGTACATTTTGGCTGTAGCTTGAGCTGCAACCCCTGCTATAAATAACACAGGTGGAATTCTTGTCAGAATGTGGGCAAAGAAGTGCCTGAAATTTCAAATCTCTTTGGATAAGAGCTACTTTCCGTTCCCTCTCAGCTAGAAAACTGGAACAAATCAGGTTAAAAATATCAGAAAGCAAATGTCAAATCCAATTCTGTTGTCTTAATTTTTCCATTTAAATATTTTTTCCCATTTAAATATTCCTTTCTTTTGTAGAAAACCTTTGGTATATCCACAATGAAAAGTTAACTGTCACGGTTTCTACAGTTTGTAGGGGGTTTGCAGGGGGGAGGGGTGTTTTCTTTGTTAGCAAGCTCTTATCCTATGCTTCTCAGGCTATCTGATATACTGGACTGGCAGATTTTCTCTTATTGTGCCTGAGATCAATACCATATTTATGCCCTTTGAATGGAAAAAATAGCAGGCAACGTGTTGCAGATCAACACTGGCCCATGACTTTGGGAAGCAGTGCTCCATCTAATCCACATTCCTGCACTAGCACTGCACTAACTTCTAAGTACTACACATTCCAGAATTCCCTAGCATGGAACCATCGCAGACAAAGTGGTATAAAGCTGCTGTTACTTTATACCTTTTAGGTGTGGAAGGAGACAAAATATTTTGTTGTAAAGTTAATATCTCCTTCTCCTGCAGATTTATGAAATTTGTACATTCCTGAATATTTCAGAATAAAGAAGTAAACTCAGTATGATTAGGAGCTGGGACAAGAGCAAAGTTCAGAAATGTTGTAACTTCCCTTAGAGCAGAGTAATTAATTAACTCCTAGGAGCAGAACTATGGCTAGTTTATATTATAGTGCACATAGATTAGTCTCAGCCATGATAAATCCTCTGTAATGATCCCAAATATGCCAGCTGGAAATCTGTTGCAATGTGTAGCCCAGAAGAAATGTTGATGTTAACCACCAGGTAGAGCCAAGAGGAAAGCCTGACTCAGACATCAAAACATAACAAAGTTGATTCCCAGCATATTTTCTAACATATCAACAGTACATTTTCAGTCCCCCCATGTTGACTCTCAGAGCTATAGTAAACATGATATTAAATATATTGTATGAAGTTTAAGGTTATTTTTCTGTTTTACTTTCTAATATGTAGACTCAAACTGATCAGTATCAGGTCCAGCATATGTAACTGAAGCATGCTTTAGCTTGCTTATGCTTGCTTTTGCTTCCTTCTTCCATGTGTTAATCGTGACATGGAGTATATTTATTTATTTATTTATTGTTCATTCTTGTATACCACTCCTTCCAGCAGGCTTGGGGCGGTTTACATAAAAGCAATTTATAAAACAGCAACAATTCAATTTAAGAACAGCAACAATATAAAACAGAGCATAAAAACAACAGTTTATATAGGACTGTTTTACAGTCACTCCGAAATGGGGCCAATTCCTTAATGGCACGGACTTTGTCTGGCATTGAATTCCATAGCGATGGTGCTGCTACGGAAAAGGCTCTTGATCTGGTTGTGGACAACCGTCAGGAATGAATGGATGGAACTACTAAGAGGTTTTGCTCTTCCGAGCATAGTGATCTCGGGGGAACATATGGGGTAAGGCAGTCCCTCAGATACACCGGCCCTAGACCATACAAGGCCTTAAAGGTTAACAGCAACACCTTGAAAGCAATCCGGTACTCTATTGGTAGCCAGTACAATTGCTGCAGAATGGGCGTAATGTGCTCTCGTGCTGATGCTCCCACCAGCAGTCGAGCAGCAGCGTTTTGCACTAGCTTGAGTTTCTGGATTGATGACAAAGGAAGGCCAATGTAGAGGGTGTTACAGTAGTCCAGTCTCGAGATGACCAGTGCCTGCATATAGCTGCAGCCCCACTTGCTTGTTCTGAGTGGCAATGGCACTTCTGGTTTTCAGGTCCTCCATGGACATGCCATGTGTGTGAATGAGTGACTCTTTGAATACAAAACATGTTACTATCAAGAACTAAAGTATATGCATCTGTGGCCACTAAAAACTAAAGTACATGCTATGTTAAATATGTAATGTAGACTATTTCTTTTTAAAAAAATCACATATGCAGATATTTTTTGATGCATACCGGGTTCATCATACATGGATGTGAGAAATTTGAACTCCTTTCTTTGTTAAACTCATGTATGAGTTTAAAGACTAAAATTCTGTTCTTGTAATTGAAGCTATATATTTTTCTTTGCATCGACTTGCATTTGGAAAACGACATCTTCAAACGACAGGATAGATTCCAAGCCATCAAGAAATCATCTCTCTGCATTCTGTTTCTCCACCTCCCTGTCATGAGGTAACACAGAGTTTATTTTCTTAAAGGTCTCTGGTCACATCACAGTGACCCATTCACTAGGATTCACTGACGCATTTTTCCCCCATCCAAAACTGAAAGTTTGTCTCCGCTATTTTATTTTCTTGGGCCCCCTTATTTGCTATCTTCTACTCTTATCTCACCCTAGGGTTTTTATCATTTGTTAAATCATTTTATCGTGTCCATTTGGTCTGTCCACCCTATTCCTTGTGTGTGAATTTCCTGTATTTTATTTATTATTATAATTGTCATTTTTATTTATTATTATTGTTATTATTTCTGATGTATTTTGTATTTTACTGTGTCGTATTGTATTTGAGAAGGGCTTGGCCTCATGTTAGCCGCCCCGAGTCCCCATTGGAGAGATGGTGGCGGGATATAAATAAAGTTTATTGTTATTATTATAGTTAAGATGGATGGAATTACATCTACATCACACTTGAACTAGAAACTCAACTTCAGAGCTTAAGTCATACTGGCAAATGCCAGGGCGACCTTCTAATTTCTAATCTCAAGGAAGCATGAGACAGTCATTTCAGATGTCAGATGTTGGGTATTATTTACAGATGAGATGGTGGCAATTACTTTCCAGTAATTGTCCCTCTCCATTGGAGGACAGTAGTGTGTGTTTCATGCTTGTAACAACCACCACTTTATATTCCATCTTTCTCTCAGGCATCTACACTGTAGAATTAATGCAATTTGACATCATAGTGCAATGCTATGTCATGGCTCAAAGCGATGGAATTCTGAGAGTTGTAGTTAGGTGAGGCACTAGCACTCTTTGGCAGAAAAGGCTAAAGACCTTGGTAAAACTACAACTCCCATGATTCCATAGCATTGCTTGGTGTGTGGGTTATCAAATGTGTGCAAGGAAGATATATGTCACTCCTTTCCAGATCTGTCACTCCTTTCCTCCTGTCACTAAGGAGGCTATCCAGACTTTGAACCGGTGCTTGGCTGCTGTGTCGGACTGAATGAGGGCTAGCAAATTGAAACTTAATCCAGACAAGACAGAGGTCCTCCTGGTCAGTCAAAGGTTCGAACAGGGCATAAGGTTACAGCCTGTGTTGGATGGGGTTACACTCCCCCTGAAGACGCAGGTTCGCAGCTTGGGAGTGATCCTGAATAGATTACTGCAACACACTCTATGTGGGGCTGCCTTTGAAGACAGTTCAGGAATTACAACTAGTCCAACGGGCAGCAGCCAGACTACTAACTGGAGCTACATACAGGGAGCATACCACCCCCCTGTTGTGTCAGCTCCACTGGCTGCTCCACTTCCGAGCTCAATTCAAAGTGCTGGTTTTGACCTTTAAAGCTCTATACGGTTCTGGCCCAGCTTACTTGTCCGAACACACTGCCACTACGTCCCACCTCGTACTTTAAGATCATCCGGGGAGCCTCTGCTCTCGCTCCCGCCAACTTCTCAAATGCGGCTGGTAGGGACGAGGGAGAGGGCCTTCTCGGTGGTGGCTCCCCCTCTGTGGAATGCGCTTTCTAGCGACATATGATCAATTCCATCCCTCCCGACATTCAGGAAAAAAGTCAAAGCCTGGCTATGGGACCAGGCGTTTGCACATTAGCACAAGGCAGCATTTTAGAAAAATTCTCATTATGCCTCCTTGATAGCGTCTGCAGATTCACGCCCGGCCCAATTGTTCAGGATAATTCGGCAGTTGACGATGGTCCCTACCATCCAAAAAAATGATGATCGGGCCCTTTCCGCCGAGGCTTTCCAGAATCATTTCGCAGACAAGATTGCGGCGTTCGCGGGACCTCCCTGCCACGGTTGATACAGTACAGGAGCTTGAGACTCCGTGGCCCTCCGCCGGGTCCACCTTCGACCGGTTTCGGCCACTGGACGCAGAGGATGTTGACAAGATTGTCGCAGCTCTTCGACCAACCACCTGCTCCCTGACCCGTGCCCCTCCACGCTGATTCGAGCTTGCGTGGAGGGTTACGAGAGGCCCTCTGTTGAATATAGTCAACTGCTCCCTTGAGCAAGGAGCTTTTCAGAGGAGTTAAAAGAGGCGGTGGTTAGTCCATTGCTGAAGAAGCCCGGGTTAGATCCGGCTCCCTCCACCACCGCCCAGTGTCCAATTTACCGTACCTGGGCAAGGTAATTCAGAGGGCAGCAATGGACCAGCTGCAGACATTCCTGGATGATGCAACCTGGCTTGACCCCTTCCAGTCCGGCTTCCGTTCAGGCCATGGGACAGAGACCGTCCTGGTCTCCATCACAGACCTACTCCGTTGCCACTTGGATCGAGGCGGATCGGCGCTGCTCGTGTTATTGGACCTCACGGCAGCGTTTGATACCGTCAATTACCAACTTTTGACACACCGCCTGGCGGTGGCGGGGGTGAGGGGGACAGCCCTCAACTGGCTGTCCTCCTTCCTCCAAAACCGCCTGCAGCGAGTGAAGTGGGGAGGGTGGCCTCTGAGGGCTCCCCCCATTGTGGGGTCCCTCAGGGGCCATTCTCTCCCCGCTGTTATTTAACATCTACATGCGACCACTCGCCCAATTGGTACGGAGTTATGGGCTGGATTGTCACCACTACGCTGATGACACCCAGCTCATTATGAGTATGGAATGGGTGGAATCTGTACCCGATAATTTCCATCACCGCCCAGAAGCCGTAACTGGATGGCTGCGAGCCAGTAAGATGACGGAGAACCCGACGAAGACGGAGATCTTGTGGCTGGGCCTGAGGGGTAGAGACCCAGTTGCCGGCGTTTGATGGTGTGGCACCGCCCACAGCCCCTAGTTAAGAGCCTTGGGGTCCAGCTGGACACCCCAACTGTCGATGGAAGCGCAGATTGCCTGCGCTTGCAAGACAGCGTTCTACCATCTGCGGCAGGCGCGTCTGGCTCCTTACCTCCCGCTGCGACCTGGCCACAGTGATCCAAGCCACGGTCATCTCGAGGCTTGATTACTGTAATGCGCTGTACATTGGCCTACCCTTGTCGGCGATCCGGAAACTTAAGCTGGTGCAGAACGCAGCAGCGCGCCTGCTGTCGGGAGCCCCAAGATCTGCGCATGTGACCCCCACTCCTGCGTGCACTGCACTGGCTTCCCATCGAATTCCGGTCTCCTTCAAGGTGTTAGTTCTAACTTTCAAGGCCTTATATGGTTTGGGGCCAGTGTACTTGATGGAGCGTCTTACCCCATACAAACCCAGAAGATCACTGCGCTCAGAGGGGCTTAATCTACTAGAGGTCCCTAGTATTAAGATCTGTAGGCTGTCGAGCACCCGGCAGAGAGCATTTACAGTGGCCGCTCCGACCCTCTGGAATTCTCTGCCGGAGGGAGATCTGAGCACTACGGGGTTTGTTGGCCTTCCCGCAAGTCTGTGAAGACTTGGCTATATAGGCAGGCATTTGGTCCCAACTGATGCCTCCTTAGTTGCCAGCTGCCAACATACCGTCCTGCCATGTATTGCCTCTGCGTATTATTGCTTGCTGGATCATTTGTGGGGAGGGGGGCTTTTGGGTATACGTCTTTTATCTGTTTATTGATGTTTTATTGATTTTATGCTGTAAACCGTTCTGGGCTCCAGAGAGAGCGGTCTACCAAATCGAATTTATAAATAAATAAATAAAATAGATTGGATTTCAATGGAAGTTGATGAATAGGGCTCAATGCTTTTTATGGACGGAACACTGTTTTTAACATAAATGAATGTGTAGGATATGTTAATGTAATTGTATTTTAATGTATTTTATTGTTGAATGTTGGGGGTTTTATACTGTGTTTTACTGTGTGGGCATCGAATTGTGCCTTTTTGGAAGTGCTCTGAGTCCCGCCCCCTCCCCCGGGGGTTGAGAAGAGCGGGGTAAAATGCAGGAAATATATATATAAATAAATAATAAATAAATATATCAGCATATGACAATTTGCAGTTCATTTTATTCTCATTCTCCCTTTCAAGGCAGCAGCCACTACAATTTTCATCTGTACCATTGGTCCACCCAGTACAAAAATGTTGCCTTTCTGAACTGCACATTCATTTTTAATGGAGTCAGTCATGAGACTGCCACCTGTGGAAAGGGATGAAATAAATACTGCCAAGCTTGGCACTTGTTACACTGTCGTGCCAAACCAAAACAAATAAAAATTCCTTTCTTGCATAACGTGAAACTTTGATGATGACTCAGACAGTAGAACAGATCGTTCAGCTGAGTCACAGAAGTATAAGGGCTAGTATGTCCAACTCCCTACCAGCAAAATAGGAAAGTCTTCACTGGGGTGGAGTATCTCGGATCAATTTTAATTAGGGATGGGTCTTGGTGACATATTCCAAGAATGGCTGGGTATAAAGGACAAGGTGGGGCCAAGGAGACAGCAGACAGAGCCAAGACAGGCTGGATAAGACTCTTATCGCTTTGGATACTTTGCCACCAAGGAGATAAACACCCGCACCTCAAGTTCGGTGTCTACTCAGTGGTAAACTCTATTATAGCAACTTCCTTGGTTGCAAAGTGTAGCTTATTTCAATCCAGCAAAGTCCAGCCTCCTGTAGGGATTAAACTATAATATTATTATACACTCTCTTAAGTTTCTAATCACTGGTAGGAACAAACATCTGAATAAGCCTGCAGGTCACATCTGAACTGAATTCTTAGATGTATCTAAGTAAGGTAGTTCGACACGACTTTAATTGCCGTAGACTAATGCTATGGGATCATTTCAGCTGGAGTTTTTAAGGTGTTTAGACTTCTTGGCCAAAGAGTGCTGGCCCTCAACAAGCTACAGCTGTACAGTGTAAATCACATGTGTTAAATGCAAGGCCCATGGGCCAAATTCAGTCTGCCGTATCATTTTATGTGGCCCACAAGGCTTTTGTTAGGGCAACATAGTTACATTTATACAGTCTTACAAATAGAAATGGCTACTTGAAGGCAACCATAAGGCTGATGTACCCATTGGTGAAAATGAGTTTGACACCCCTGGATGTAGACGAACCCCCTTGCTTTATATCTAAACTTGTCTTTCCTATCTAAACCTCACTGTGCTAAAACCACAGCCTACACAGATCAGGTTAACATGCATTCAGAACAATAATTCTAAATGAATGTCAGCTAACAGGTTCCACAGATGATTTGGATCCATTAACCATGATCAAACATGGAGAGAGAGCCAGCATGGTGTAGTGATAAGAGCATTGGACTATGGCTGTATCTGCACTGTCATATAATGTCTTTCAAAATGTATTTATACTATGACAGTGTGTAGATCAGACCTACTATTCTGAAGACAAGGGTTAAATTCCTTACTCAGGCATGGAAACCTCTTGGGCAAATCACACTCTCTTAGTTCAGAGGAAGGCAAAAAATAGATTTCCCTTAAACTTTTCAAAAGTTGGAAATTACTTGAAGGCACACACAATTATAATCAAACTAGCATGTTGGAGTAGTTTAGGTCTTGGTCTGTGATTCTGGAGATCAGAGTTCAATCTGTGCCGGAACCCTGGAAACCTACTGGTTGACCTTTGTCAAGTCACAACCTCTCAGCCTCATATAATAGTAAAGGCAAAACTCTTATAGACAAATCTTACCAAAAACACTCCATAATGGCCTTAGGCTTCCCATAAGTCACACAACAGGTACACAACAACAGCAACACCACCACCACTGATATTCTACTTTCCAAACAACCTAGGGTGAATCTATATTGTAGAATTACATGTCAGTTTTACATCAATTTAACTACGATGGCTCAACATGGTGGAATCATGGGAGTTGCTGTTTGGTGAGACACCAGCAATCTTTGGCAGAGAAAGCTAAAGACCTTGTCAAATTACAGCAATACGAGTTCCATAGCACTGAATCATGGCAGTTAAAGTGGTGTCAAACTGAATTAATTCAACAGTATAGATGCACTTCTAGACTTCATTTCATGTTTTCTATCTGCACAGAGGGAAAATCATTCACAGAGACAACTGACATATACAGGCACACCAGACAGACTTTCCTGTAATCACTCTAATGAACAATAAGTTACCCAGAATAATTGTTCTATAGGCCTGTTGTGGTAATGAACACATCATAATGATTTGCTGATGAAACTGTGTACTGCTTATATCTTTTCATGCTACTGATTAACAGAGATGCCTAATTAAAATGAAGCCCAAGAGACTCACTCTTTTTATGCCTGGCTTTTATAGCTTATCTGGAGCATTTCACAGAGCAAGTCCAACGTGTGCAGCAAGTGGCAGAGAGTTTTTAATTGCTTTGTAGGTGGGTATTCCAGTAAGAGCTACCCGTAATTGCTGCCAACCCATTTACAGTAAGAACTAATCAAATTACATGCTTTGAATGCCAAGGTGTGTGTGCGTGCGCGCCGAGAAGCTATTGACTGAAGCCATGTCGTTTGTTATGAAATTGCCCCACTCTATGTGATGTGCTACTTTAAAATAATATCACTTGGGTGGAACGAGCATCTAAACCAATGTGTTATTAAGATAGAACATGCGTATCTGCAATTTAGCAAGCTGGAAAACATCATAAACAAAGACTGGATCTATTGGAAGGGAGCAGAAATGTTTCTCAAACATTTACAGGGAAGGGCTGAAGGGGTCATAACAGACAAAGCTATGATAAGCTATCTCAGCTGTAATTAGGAAAGGACAGGCAAAGCCAGATTATTTATTTATTATTCAAATTTATATACCGCCACTCCCCAAAGGCTCGGGCGGTTCACAACATAAAACTGAACAACTAACATAAGCCAGTGTGACAACCTCTTGTTGACCGGCCCCAGACTGGACAATCTTTCGGAATCCAAACCGCTAACCCTAAATGCAAGGGGGCCTCGAAGTTACCTCAGCAACTTCTGTCTTATGGCAGGGTAGACTATCTCCCCCACTAACCATTGAATTGCAGAGACTTTAAATTTCTCAGTAACCACTTGACCACACTGCCACCATTTGTCTGTCTGACCACTGACCTTGAGGGCCACCACCAATAAAAGAACTAACAGAGGTGTTTTTCTTTTAAGATGTAAATAATTTATTATGACACAAATGGGTACAAATCTTGATTGGTTTTATACTTCCTCAGAGGCAAAAACTTATTCTGTTACACAAAACACAACTGGGGTTATACTATAGGGTTCCCACTAACCCTCTATAGACCTCTGGACTCTTCCATCTTTAACTAGGGTCTCTACACCCATAAAACTGGACTGCTCTCTTGCAGACCTTAAGACTAACTAACGACTGAACTGTTCTCTTACAGTCCTTAAGACCAACTAACTCAAAACAAACTCCTCCCCCCTCTCATGGCAGTTGGCTTCCAACCGCTCTTTACCAACTGTAAAATTCATACCTTGAACATTCTAAAAGGCTCTGGCCCTGGTTGCTATGGCGACAGCTCTTCAGAGCTTCTGCCAAGCCTCCCTTCTGTCTCACCCACATCAACAATTCATAGAATATTCCTTTGAACTACACAAAACAACATACATTTAACATATGTTATACAACATTTACACACCAATAATCGACATCATTACAGCCAGATTAAAAACCAATTTAAAATAACATTAGCAAAGTTCGAATGCTTGCTGAAACAGATGTGTTTTACATGCCCTACGGAAGGATTGTAAGACCCGTTGGGCTCGGATTTCTGAGGGCAAAGCGTTCCATAAGGATGGCGCCAGGATTGTAAAAGCCCTGCATCTGGTTGCTGTCAGATGGAAGGTCTTGAAACTGGGAATATCCAACAGATTAATGGTTCAGTTGGTCGAATGACTTCTGGGTCATAGAATCAGAGTTGGAAGAGACCACACCATCCAACCCTCTGCCATGCAGTAAAAGCACAATCAAAGTATCCCTGAAAGGTGGCTCTCCAGCCTTTGTTAAAAAATTTCCAAGGAAGGAGCTTCTACCACACTAATTTAAATTCAGATTTCTGGAGATGCAGAACTATAAGAAAGCACAGTGAACTACTTGGGTTGCTGTTGTTGTTTATTCATTCAGTCACTTCCAACTCTTCGTGACCTCATGGACCATCCCACGCCACAGCTCCCTGTCGGCCATCAACTCCCCTAGCTCCTCCAGGGTCAAGCCAGTCACTTCGAGGATACCATCCATCCATCTTGCCCTTGGTCGGCCCCTCTTCCTTTTTCCTTTCATTTCCCCCCAGTATAATTGTCTTCTCTAAGCTTTCCTGTCTTCTCATTATGTGGCCAAAGTACTTTGTCTTTGCCTCTACTATCCTTCCCACCAATTAGCAGTCGGGCCTTATTTCCTGAAGTATGGACTGGTTGGATCTTCTCACGGTCCAAGGCACTCTCAGAACTTTCCTCCAACATCACAGTTCAAAAGCATCTATCTTCCTTCGCTCAGCCTTCCCTATGGTCTACTTGGGTTAGAAATGACTAATTCCCACAGGCCAAAGGTGAATTGAAATTGCAGCTTTATGGACTTCTGGGATAGACAATCCTGAGGATTGGATGCATTTTGCCCTCTTCACAAAGGGGACCTGGCCTTTTTTCAATTTTTCTGGACCCTGTAGAAAAGTCCATATCCCTGACAGTGAAGTGGTATATATATTTCAGATGTCAGTATATTAAAGTCAAAAATACATAGCATGATTTTTACATAGGATTTGTGCTACATTAGAACAGTAAATACAAATATCACTTAAGTAAAATAAACATTAAATAAAGGTGTAAACAATAAACCAATCTGGGAATCTGCTATTGCAACACATGCAATGAAGTGGTTTAAAAGCAGTATAAAAAGATTAGGACTGGGTGAGAAGAAAAGGGGCTAGGGCCATGGTGTGTTTGTGTGTGGCTTTGGAATAAAGCTACATCAGCCCTGAAACTGGTGAAAATAATATCCCTTTCACTGTTTACAATCAGACCCATCTATCTATCAGTCAATACATATCAAAAGGATCTACACAGAAACAAGCATACATACCCACATATCAGTTGTAAGCCATGTTGTTACCAGCTGGGACACTGTAATGTGCTCCAGTCACACAAATTCCATGTTTCTATTCCTGTGAATAGAGGGATGTGGTGCTCATGCCAAAGATAGAGCTAAACACCATTGTATAGTACCATCTCCTTATTATCTTCAAATGTCCTGTTTGTTAACATAATTCTGTACATTGCATGATCATGGAAAATCTCTTACGTAATGTGTTGAACTAGTGTGTGCATGTCTATGAATGATTTAGGTAGTTCCAGGTAGTTTTAGGTCATTTTTACTAATACCTTTCCTTCGAGTTGGTCAGAGTGGAGTACATAGTGTTGTTTAGTTGTTCAGATGCAAAGAGTTGAGGTTGAGACTTTTCAAGAGAGAAACAGAAACTGTTGTTCAGGATGCACCATTCTCTTGTAACTTCCAAATTAAAGAGGTCAACCAAAATCCTGAGTTAAGGTCCTGTCCTTTAAAATGTATTGCTGGCTTTCCTCTCATGGATTTGGGCCCTATTTTAAATCGAGTTGGATTCTAATCAGTGCTATAGGTAGAAAAGCTGTATTTTGCAAATGATCTCCCAGATACTGGGAAAGCCACTGTAACAGCTCTTACTGATATTGTACATAGTTGCTATTTTCATAACTTGCTGGGTTTTTTAATTTTTTAAAAAAAATTGATAGGGGTTTTATTGATGATTTATGTATAATTGGGTCAATTTTATCGTTATAAATTTTACCTTTTTGTATTTTGTTGTATTTGTATTTTGTTGCACTATTGAGTGCTTTCTGGGAGCCTCCCCCAGAAACTGGCCAGGATACAAATAAAGTTTATTTATTTATTTATTTTTATATTTTTTTCTCAGGTTTTTTACACACACATGCCATCATTTGACAGGTTAAAAACTGTCACTTGTGTGATCAAACAGCTTGAGTGTGGTCAAAATTGTTAAAGTACAGATAAAATGGGATGAGCTGCAGCACTTTGCTTTTGCGCAATCCTGCTGGGAAGGCTAGGATTTCATCACTTCCTCTTTTATCCTTTTGCTGAGTTAGCTGAACACAAACTTTTTTTGCACTTTAAACTGAAATAAGCAACTGAAATAAATTGGAGTCAAAGGGAGAAATTGGGAGGGCAAGAAACAAACAGTGACATTTTAAAAGCAGCAGAAAAGGGGGATTGTCCCATCCAAACTGGGACAGTTGAACATGTCTTCACAGAAACTTTGCTGAAATCCTCATAGAACAGCACAGAATTAGAAGCAAATATGTCAATTGGAAAATCTACAGTAATTCTACACCATAAACTGGGGTTTGGATCTTGGCAGGATCTCCTGCACCCATTAGAATAATATTGTGAATAGTATTATGTTTGCAATCCTGATTATGTTTTGAACAATTTTAGATCAGTATTTTCAATACAGCATCTTATTGTAAAGTTTTTTAAAACTTTTTTATTTATTATTAAGGCTTTCATTGTACTTTGTTTTAATCTTTACTGTAAACTGGGCCCCAGGCTGGGTGAAAGGAAGGATGCAAATTGGATGAATGAATGAATAAACATACAAGAAGTAAAATAAATGTAGACAATTTAAACAAACACATAATTTTGGATCAGTTGCTGTTCCCAGAAGATGCTGGTGGGCTACTCTGGTGCAAATTTATTTACAGTATGGTTATTTAGCTAAACCTGGACTGTATGTCTTACGGTCATATCAAATATAGTTTTGCTAAACAAAGTTTCCATGTTTTGCTGATATTCTGCTAGTATTTTGAATATATTAACATTAAAAGCAACATTCTTTCAGATTCTATGCATTTTCTAAACTAAAAATAAAGCTTAACAATTGTCTTCTGAACTGGCTATTCCAAAGATTTTTGAAGATAGTTTCAGCATCTTTTCATTTCCCCTTCCTCTCTCTCCACTTCAAGAGACAGGCAGAGTATGGCTGCCTCCTGGTGGTTGGCAGGGAACAAGAAATTAAAACACTGCATCTGGTTTCCACTGTGAAATGTTTAGCATACTGATTCATTCATTTAATTTACAGTCAGGACCTTGTCAGATGTGCCACCGGAATGAAGGGACAAATAACAACATTTTATTTCTAACCCAAACCTCTCTCCCCAAAGGGACTCAGGAAGGTGTCTTGCCACATCCCAGTGGTGGTTGCGCAGGGGGTATGGGGACCTGTCACCCCGCGGCCCACTCTGGCATGGCTTCCCCTCTTCCCCATCACATGAGGGAAGCCTACTTTCGGCTGCTCGACTCATATTTCCCTATGGAAAATCAAAGAGCCTGCCACTGTTTTCTGCTGCCATTTTTTTCAGTGGCGGCGACAGGCGCTTCAACTTCAGCCACAAAGGTGCCCCAGAAGTAGTTCTCTGGCATGTGATGGGAGCCATTGAGCTCCGTGGCCGTAGCTGTAAACTCCCATTGCTGCTGCCAAAAAAAGAAAAGTGTAAAGAGGTCCTCAGTCTTTTCTCCACTTCTTTTAGTTGGTGTTCAGGGTAACAAAATGTAGACAAATCAGTAATATCTTTACATTGTTTTTAAAAAATCTCAGTAATTAGTAAAATTATTTAAGGAGAAAATGGGATTGCTAGAACTAAGTAGGGGTTTTGAATATGTGGCTTCCAGATTTCAACTTTAATGAAAATGACAACAGATTACAGAAAATATATTCCAACAACATTTTGGATTACAAGGCAGTTAAAGTATAATGCATACACTATAATTGTGTCATCTTAAGGGTCCCTGGGGACTTTTGTCTCCCTTTTATCCCCAACATACTCTTTGATATACCATACCTGTTCCAGAGCATTCCTGGAGTAGGTTTTGATGCTACTGGAGGACGAAAGAGGGAAGGAAGAAAATCCATTGCACAGAAATAATGAATCCAATTGAAGTGTATAATTGTGCTCTGATCATGGCTTCCTCCAGTTTCTTAAATGTAAAGCCATCTTTATGATAGTTGTGTGCCACGATGTCAAGACCTGAAATCAGGAACAACCTGAGGACAGGTAAGAGGGTTCATGTGCTAGGCCAAAGTTGGTATTTTGACCTGAGGATAACGTTCTGCCTGACAGCAGGTAGAATTTCTACTCAGTCATTCAGCACACTTAGCAATTAAAAGTGCCACATTTCACCAAGTTGTAAAGCACCATCCCTTGATACAATTGAGGTCATGCCCTATCTGGAAGTCCCTCCTTAAGTAGAAGTCCTATTCTAAGTGGATGTTTTGCCCTCACCAGAATTCCCACTTTAATTGTATGGCCTGTTCTTAACAAATGTGTCTCATGTAGGAGGGGCATGTGTAGGAGGCCATGAGATCCCATTATGAACATGTGACATTTCTGCGAACTAACAGAAGGGTTTTCAAGATCTCAATAACCTGTTGGATGGAAATGACCTAAAGGCACTTTCTGGATTGGTCTAAAGAAGTTGTATTACCACTCCATGATGATGGGACACCATTATGGACCAGGGCATCATGGTCAGTTTCTAAGATCTGTCTTGGTAGACGGCACCAGAGATGTGAGCTCCCTGCCTGGACTAACCTAGCTAGAACTATGTGACCCCTCAGTGGACACATCTTGGCACAATGGATCAACAGGAAGCAGGCCCAGAGATTTGATTTTGAGCCAGGTATTCTGCCTTGTACATGCCAACATGTTGCTTGGGCATGTTCAGAGAAGACAACATGGAATTACCAACCCTCTCATCAAGGCCTACAGAGCAAGATGCTCAAATAACAAATTAGAAACTATAAACATTACATCAGCACAAGTTTTGATAGCAACACTTGCCTTTCAAGTGAGCTACTTTACCAGAAAGCATGTGGTGAAGATGGCTGCGAAACTTATAAATTGCACCAAAAAGGAACAGCATTCTGTCATATGGTTTTTGTGGGAAGAAGGTGTGGTGGGAGCACAAATTCATCTCCTCATGTGTGTTCAGTATGGAGATAAAGTTCTCTCTTGTATAGTTGTTTATAAGTGGATTGAACTATTAAAAATGGTCATACTAGTGTGACAGATGCAGAGTGCTCCAGACATCCAGCTATAGCTACAACCACAATGAATGCGAGTGATTTGTGAAAACAGAAGAATAACAGCCAAAAAAGGTTGCAGGAAAGCTGAATGTGAGTGTTAGATTTGCTTCTTACCTGAAACATGGCAACCTTAAGTTCATGGAAATCAGTGCTTCAGCAACTGACATAGGAGCATAAAAGTAAGCAGCAAGCAGGTGATATGGAAGCAGCAATGCATCAGTGACTACACACTCAACCAAAAACATTTTTTTCTATTGGTATTAAAATGCTGGTACAATGCTGGAAAAATGCATTGGAAAGGAAGGCTACTATGTAGAAAAGTGATGTAATATGTTTTTGAAATTTTTAATAGAGTTCAAAAAGTGGGGAAACTTTTTCAAAACCCCCCACATGTTTCCATCTCATGGGAGGCATAGTTTTATAAGATCTTTAGCTCTTTCTGCCAAAGAGTGCACCTCACCAAACTACAAATCCCAGCATTGAGTCATGCTGGTTAATCTCATAGAGTTAATGCAGTTTGGCATTGTAATAGAGCAAGGAGTAAAGAGGCATTTAGAGAACCAAACTATTGACTCCTACTTTGAAAGAAGGCTGTGAGAGGGTGAAAGAACAGCAGGATACGTTGATAATGGATAGCTGGGTAATAGGGAAGAATATGGAATGAGAAGGTGGGGCTGGGGAAGAAGGATTGAAAAGGGAAATTCTGAAGGCTGAAAAGGAAGAGACAATGTGGAAAGATGGGATGATTTAGAGACATTCGTTTTGCTCTTCGACTTATAGTAAATGTTTTTGTGAGTATTTAGTAATAATAATAAACTTTATTTCAGCCCCAGAAGTGCCCCAGAAGGGACATGTGATGGGAGCCATTGGCCTCCATGGATGAAGCTTCCCTTATGTTAATATTAAATAATGGAATTGTTTGTTTTCCATTGCTGCTCCCCTTATGTTAGGGGAGGGGGCAAAAAGGAAAGTGCAAAGCCAGGTCCTCAGTCTTTCCTCCACTTATAGTAAATGTTTTTTAGTAATTGGTGCACCACAAATTGGGTGGCTGAAGCTGTAAACTTCCAAACCGAGGAAAGTGTAAACGAATGCCATCACATTACAGAATGCCATCACATTACAGAATTGGCCAAACATCCAGATCATTACCAAAAATCCACTTCCCCACAACCGCCTGAAACATTTGAAAGCAATGCCGGCTCCCATGCTTAAAATATGCAAAGAATGCTCTGTCCTACACTTGAACCCAACCTAATATGATGAACACAGTGACTTACCAAATTTAGTGTTACGACCTGTTTTAAGGCCTCTTTATAAAACTGTTTCGAACATGTGTTTAAAGTGTTGAAAAATAGGTTTTACAAAACATTTATTACACCTTTTAACAATGCTTCTGAATAATAAAAGTTGACAAATGGCACATTTAAAACTGATGCCTATTGTGAGACTTTGAAAGCTGTGTTATAAAGGTTTTCGAAATATTAAATAAAAACAGGTTGTTTAAAATCATGTTTGTGATTATCTTTAAAAGCCAGCTACCGTAGATGCAGTGGATACCGTATGTACTTGAAGATAAGCTGAGTTTTCAGCCCTTTTTTGGGCTGGAAAAGCCTCCTGCAGCTTATAATGGGGACAGGCTGGGCAGCAGAGCAATATATGATTTATTTCTCTCTCCTCTTCCCCTCCCTTATCAGCGTGTTTTCTTTTCCAAAGACTCCCTTGCTCACTGGAGAGGAAGAGAAGCCCTTGCAAGTCAGGAATAACCATTAATCTTATAAAAGCATTTCCCCCTAAAATATCTGTTAATCTCTCATACAGATATATAGCCATTTTCTCTTGCAAGCCTTTGCAATCCCTATGTCTCTCTCTGGCATTACTTCACGAACAAAGATTATTAGGAAGGACTCATCCCACGCTTTCTACAAGCGCATTGATGACTAAGGAGGTTGGATGTGTCCTTCGAGCCTGTGCAATGGATTTTTCTGGTGGAGCGCAGCATGCACAGAACTGGCCTCACCCTTTAAACCAAAGGTTTGTCTGCAGGGGCCTAGCAAGCTTAGGATGGTGGCAGCGAGGTCCTCAGGTCGTTGGTTTGATTTGAGTTTCCTTCTCTAGATGGTTGACCTTACAGGGTTAGATGAGCACCATCTGCCAGGGTTTGAAATTAGAGTTTTCCTTCTCTTAGGATGGTTGCCAAAAGGCTAGAGAGCCCATCTTACCAGTTGACGCTCTTTGTCAGACCCTTTGGTTGTGACCTGTCTGGCATGGAAGGCCACTGCCAGCATAGCTCACAACTTCATTAGGGTACGCAAGCCTCTCCCCCGCAAGAAATGGGTGGCAATGGAAGGGGGGGAATCCCTATGTACCTATATATTATCTGTATCTACATATTCACATTAATTTTATATATGCATTTCCCCCCTCATATGTTTGCAGGTCTTGTAAATCCTACATACATATAGATATCTATAGATTTCCATGTACCTGTATATCAGTATCTAAAAAGTTCATTTTTCTAAATGAATTTTCCCCTCACATATTTGCAAGTATCTGCAAATCCCATATAGATATAGATATTGATACATATATAGAGGTACTTATATATCTGTATATCTTTGTGTGTGTATGTATATATATATATATATATGTATATATATATATATATTATATGAATTTTCCTCTCATATGTTTGCAAATCCTTGCAAATCCTATATAGATATATTATCTAGGATTTGCAAGGACTTGCAAACATATGAGAGGAAAATTCATATATATTATCTATAGATATATTATCTATATATAGAGAGAGATGTCTAGATAGATAGATATTTGTGAATACATATATATATATATATATATATATAGAGAGAGAGAGAGAGAGAGAGAGAGAGGGGGGCTTGCAAATATTATAGGGGGAAATTCACATACAAATATAGATATAGATATATAGATATGTCTAGATAGAGCTGAATATAGATATATAAGGCTTGTAAATATTGCTGGGGAAATCTGCATTATTTATATAGGCATTGATCGTTTGCCTGTTACTATGTTAGAAGCCAGCCTGAGTTCCCATGGGGACAGGGCCGTAGCCAGGATTTTGATTCGGGGGGGGGGCTGATTCGGGGGGACTGAGACTGGGTGGAAGAGGGTCTACCCTAGCAAACCTTTTGTATTGTTATCCCAATAACCCCATTAGTGTGGGATATAATGAGCATGGTGATCAGATCATGATATGAATAAACATAACAGTTTAAATAATGTACCAGTAAGGCCTTTTCGCGGACCACCCTGAGAATTTCGGGGGGCTGAAGCCCCCTTAGCCCCCCCCCTGGCTACATGCCTGCATGGGGAGATAGAGTGGGATACAAATGAAGTATTATTATTATTATTATCATTAATTGTTGATACCATATTGTTTTTGTTGACCTTACTTTTCCACTTACAGAGCTAATTTACTGTTTTTCTTTGAAATATGGTAAATATTCAAAAACATTTAACCTACTGATGCCTCAACTAATATAATTTTATTGGTATCTATTTTTATTTTGAAATTTACCAGTAGCTGCTGCATTTCCTACGCTAATAAGTTTTTCCTTTTATTTGTGGTAAAATTTGGTGCCTTGTCTTATATTCGGGTCGGCTTATACTCAAATATATATGGTATGTGTGTATGTTTAAAGGAGTTGAAGTGCAAAGATTAGCACAAGGTCGTTGCTGGAAGTGGTGAGCGTAGATATATCTTACTCGTTTTTCTTGGGGGTTGAAGAGATGTTTTAATAGCTATTCACAGATAAAAGAAAAAGTAGACTGTTGCAGTAAAATATGCTGAGAGAAAGGTAAATACCTTTTGGGGGTTCTGCTCCCAGTTGCATGCTCAAGCCTCTATTATTGGTAAGTTTTAACCCTTTAGATGGTACAGTACTTTGAAAAAGATGAAGCCATTTGTAAGTATTCTCCCTCCCAAGGTTTTCAGAAAGAAATACTGCCTTTCAGAGAGAAATCCACATCAGAAAATGAAGTTTTCAAACATTTTTGTACAACGTATCTTTATCTTTTGAATCCATCTACAACTGAGCCTTATTTATTTATTTACTGCATTTTTATACCGCCTTTCCCAGCCAATGGCGACTCAAGGCTTGAACCATAAAGTGCAATTGAGATATTCACGTTCAGTTACTATTTAAATGTTTTTAATTTGTAGCATGTAGCTATCTTTGAATGTGTTTTAATGGATTTTAGCTGGATTTTTGAAAATACTGTTTATATTCAATTCTGTTTTAATGTTTGCATATTTATATATTTAAACTGTATGCTAATGCTTTTATGTCAAGCTGCTTTGAGATCCCTTCAGGAGAGATAAAGCATAATAAGCAAATAACAACAACAATATAATAACAACAACAAGCAATAATAAGCATATAATAATAACAATAATAACAACAACAACAACTTTATTTTTGTGCCCCACCTCCACCTCCCCAAAGGGACTTGGGGTGGCTTACATATGACACAATGTACCCAAAACAATGTGGCATAATGTAAAATAAACCACGTGTAGTTCACATTTGATCAGCCCACACACACTGCCTTGCCAGAGAAAGAAGAGCTACCACACAGGTGAACAATAAAGAATAAGTAGTTTACTCTTCTTAGTTCAGAACAACGTATGTACAATATGATCAGTTGCATCAACTCACTAAATGTCCTTTCATGAGAAATTTAAAATGGTCCTTTTTGTGTCTGTATGAGTAACCTTCTTTCAGCTGACAAGAATCAAATCAGTTTGTATCTCTCTGCTTCTCTCTTCTCTCTGTGTACCTGCATAGCTCAAGCCTGAACAAAAATGTAACAGTATCCACAAGTCCCAGGCTCAGGAATAACCCCAGGCATTGCCCGTTGTTTCATGCATTTTATTTTACAATTGACACACTCACTGATTTCTTGCATGCTACAACAAACAATGTATAATAAATACACAATATAATACAAGATAAAACCAATAACATCAAAGTATAAGCTTAAAACAGCGGCCAGTAACCTAGGATGAGAACTGTTATAAAACATAGCCAACTACAAACAGGAGCAGGGAATAGGATAGTGCAAATTGTAGCTAATGAACTAGGGCATGGGGTGAAAGTGCTGTGCTGTGCCATTAATTGCGGACCATTGGGACTAGACATTCTCAAAAGCTTGGTGAAACATCCAAGTCTTCAAATATAATAATAATAACCATAATACATCTCCATTGGCACCCCCTTATCGTGGGGGAGAGGCTTGCGTACCCTAATGAAGTTGTGAGCTATGCTGGTGGTGGCATAATAGTCACTGGTAGGGCCTCCCATGCCAGACAGGTCACAACCGAAGGGTCTGACAAAGAGTGTCAACGGGCAGGATGGGCTCTCTAGCCTTTTGGCAACCAACCTAAGAGAAGGAAAACTCTAATTTCAAACCTGGGCAGATGGTGCTCGTCTAACCCTGTAAGGTCAACCATCTAAAGAAAGAAACTCAAATCAAACCTATGACCTGAGGACCTTGCTGCCACCGTCCTGAGCTTGCTAGGCCCCAGCAGACAAACCTTTGGTTTAAAGGGTGAGGCCAGTTCTGTGCATGCTGCGCTCCACCAGAAAAATCCATTGCACAGGCTCGAAGGACAGGTCCAGCCTCCTTAGTCATCAACACGCTTGTAGAAAGCGTGGGGTGAGTCCTTCCTAAGAATCTTCATTTGCGAAGTAATGCTATATATATAGCACGGTCATCTCAAGGCTAGATTACTGTAACGCGCTCTACGTTGGCCTTCCTCTGTCGTCGATCCGGAAACTCAAGCTGGTGCAGAACACTGCCGCCCGGCTCCTGTCTGGCACGCCAGCAGGTTGCCGTATAACACCCGTTTTGCAGGATCTGCACTGGCTGCCTATTGAGGACCGGATCGCCTTCAAAGTGTTGGTTCTTACCTTCAAGGCTCTGTACGGCCTGGGGCCAGCGTATCTGAGGGACCGCCTCACTCCCTATTGCCCATCGAGATCACTATGGTCTGAGGATGCCAACTTCCTGGAAATACCATCAGCAAAGTCAGCACACCTGACATCTACCCGCCGGAGGGCGTTCTCCGTCATAGCCCCCACGCTGTGGAACGCCCTCCCGGCCGAAACCAGAGCCCTGAGGGATTTACTCCCATTCAGGCGGGCCTGCAAAACCCATCTGTATAGGCAGGCCTTCGGAGAGTAGGCCCGCGTGCTCTGGGTACTGTGTCGTGGCTCCTGTTGCTGCTCCATTTGTTTTATTGCCTGTTCTGCTATTGCTCTAATTGTTCAATTGTTTTATGTTTTTAATCTTTGTTTTTATGCCCCTGGCTCTTGTGAGCCGCCGCGAGCCCCCGGGAGTCGGCGGCATAGAAGCCTCAATAATAAATAAATAAATAAATAAATAAATAAATATACTGTATATACAGTATATACACACACATACATACATATATATAACCATTTTATTTGAAGTTAAACTGTTTTTTTTACTGACCCTTTAAAAGTTTTATAAAATCCCTCTGAGACTCTGTGAATAACTTTGATTGGATTAGGAAGTTGTTTGCTCTATTTCAGGACCTTCCTGTTTTAAATAGTATTTTTTAAGCCTTCATTATCAATGGCTGTTGGATTAAAGCAAAGGATTTGTAGACTTAGCTTTAGTAGGACCACACTTCTGGACAGAGTTGATTGGATTAGGCAGTTGCTCCTAGGCTGGCTACATGGCTTTTTTTAAAGAAATGTGTCTGACTAAAGAAACAGCATGGCCCAAATCTGCAGAGTGTTGCTTGTAGATTAATATATATATATTTTTAAAAAACATCCACTGGATATCTGGGTGGCCACAGACCTGTGCTTTATAAGAAACCCACAGTGTCTTTTGTGAAAACAACTTCTCTCCTAAATAAATCCTGTTTTAAATCCTCTTTTTGGGGGTTGTGTTGTGTTTTTGTAATATCAATTGACTGCAGTTGTTTTCAAAAAGGTTTCATTTCACGGGAAGATATTTCTAACACAAACAGATAGTTTAGTGCAGGGCTTCTTAAATCCCTTTCCACCCAATAAATTTTCATGTGACCCTATAAAATAGGTATAACAAATTATTGATAATAAATCAGCATTTGCAGGCTGATTTTTATACAGTACTATTTTTTTTACAGTTTACTGTAAACACTACATGTTGTTGTTAAACAGATTTGAGTAAATGTTTAGGTGGCATTCTGAAACCTTTTACTGTTTTCAAATATTGGCAACCCCAAAATTGAGACCCCCTTTGGGGTTGGAACCCACAACTTTAAAAGTAGTGCTCTACAGAATTTATGTTTGCGTATTGCTTCAATGAGGGCCATATGCTTAAAATGTAGAAACATCAAAAAGTATAGTAACAGATGGTATGTGCATGTTTAAGAGAGTGGTATTTTTATTTTTTTGTTTCACTTCCAGGCAAAGATGTGAACGGCAACTGAAAGTGGAACAGAACACAGCGTGGCACAATGGGCATTAAACCCATGTGCTGCAGAACTGCTGACCTGAAGGTTGGCAATTTGAATCTGCGAGATGGGGTGAGCTCCCATCTGTCAGCTCCAGTTCCTGCCAATCTAGAAGTTCAAAAACATGCAAATGTGAGTAGATAAATAGATACCGCTTTGGCAGGAAAAGAGACACTCCAAACAATCTTGCTGGCCACACAATCAGAAGGTGACAATGCCGACTCCTCGGCTTGAAAATGGAGAAAAGCGCCTCCTCAGAGCCAGAGATGAGCACCACCTCCAGAATCTGGAAATGAAAGGAGAAGCCTCTGCCTTTGTTTGTGTTTCTGTGTCATTGTATATGATTGTAAAGGCATTGAATGTTTGCCTAAATATGTAAATATACTGTAATCTGCTCTGAATTCCCTAGGGGAGAAGGGTGGAATTGTAATGTAAAGTGTAGAATTATTGTTGTAATGATAGTACAAAGTCTGATTCAAAGAAGCAAAGGTGTAATAAATATGTCACAGGTACAAGTCCTGTCCCTGATGTTAATTTACATAAACATATAAAACTTTACTGGGGTAAATCCTTGAAATTAACAGCCTGCATCATAGAAACTGAGAAGATGGTGACAAGTGGATTGTAGGCCCTAGCTATTCTAGAAATGGCATTCCCTAAATGACCAAATGACCAAAGACTTGCGATTTGGAAGTTTCAGGGGACATTTTCCTTTGTGAATTCATTATGTCAGATAATTGGGATTATGTAGGCCCTGTTAGAATAGATGATGCCCAGAGAAAAGGCAGTCTCTTCGGCATAGTATAGAAGTGTTTCTCAACCTGGTGGTCGGGACCCCTGGGGGGGGAGGGGGTGTCATGAGGGGGTATCTGAGGGGTCACCAAAGATAATCAGAAAACACAGTATTTTGTATTGGTCATGGGGGCTCTGTGTGGGAAATTTGGCCCAATTCTATCGTTGTGGGTGTTCAGAATGCTCTGATTGTAGATGAACTATAAATCCCAGCAACTACAACTCCCAAATGTCAAGGTCTATTTTCCCCCATACTCGACCAATGTTCATATTTGGGCATATTGAATATCCATGCCAAGTTTGGTCCAGATCCATCGTTGTTTGAGTCCACAGTACTCTCTGGATATAGCTGAACCACAACTCCAAAACTCAAGGTCAATGCCCACCAAAACCTACCAGTATTTTCTGTTGGTCATGGGAGTTCTTTGTGCCAGGCTTGGTTAAATTCCATCGTTGGTGAAGTTCAGAATGCTCTTTGATTGCAGGTTAACTCTAAATCCCAGCAACTACAACTCCCAAATGACAAAATCAATCCCCCCTCCCAACCCTACCAGTATTCAAATTTCGGCATATTGGGTATTTGTGCCAAATTTGGTCCAGTGAATGAAAATACATCCTGCATATCAGATATTTACATTATGATCCATAACAGTTGCAAAATTACAGTTATGAAGTAGCAACAAAAATAATGTTATGGTTGGGGGTCACCACATCATGAGGAACTTTTTATGTTTTTTTGCAAAAAAAATGTTGACATTTGGTTGGGTCAAAAACGCTCTTCATCTCCCCAAGGGGACTCAGAACAGATTACAGAATACATATATGGCAAACATTAAATGCTGTTATACAAGTCCTGTAAAACAAGGCAACCACTCCTGCGGTCCACATGTTGAGGAAACTTAGAGTCTTGGATCTTGAACCTTTCCAAGCTCCCAAACGTAGCATTCAGGTCTGACTAGAATCCCCTTGTCTTGGCACCTTTCCAAGCAAGCTAATAAGAATCCCTGGGCACAAGGAGAACTAGTTTCGATGTGCCCATCGCACCCCCTTTCTCAAACTCCATGTTTTCCTAGAATCCCTGACATTAGCCCTTTGGTCAAATTCCATCTCATTAGCAGGCCCAGGTGCAGAGCTCTCATGATCCTCCCTATCTTCGGAATGTTCGCCTGGCGAGGGAGTGTAGTAGTTCTCTTGGGAACCAAGGTCGCTGGGCCCCTCGCTATCTACTTCAGAACTCACTTCCATGGAGTCATCAATATTCTCATTTTCAGTCCTATATCCATGCAACCATTCGTCGTCCCAAGCTAATTCTTCATCAGCAGTCTCATACCCATCGGGCCATCCCTCATCAGCTGGGACCCCCGGTGCCTGTCTCTAACCACTAGGCTGACTAGGCTGGAACACCACAGGGGTACCTTTACCTCCCTGCCAAGGCAATACCTATTGATCTACTCACATTGCTATTTTCAAACTGCTAGGTAAGCAGAAGCTAGGGCTGATGGGGGGGGGGACTCACCCCGACCTGCGGCTTTGAATGACCAACCTTCTAGTTGGCAAGAGTTTCTGCAGCTGGTGGTTTAACTCGCTGTGCTAACCATGGCCCAAGTGGTGAGTGGAAGGAAGAGTTGAGAGAAGAAAGATCCTTTTCACCGGGAATGTGGCGCAGCTGGCTGGGTGTCAGCTGCATAAAATCTCCACGGACCAGAAGGTCATGAGTTCGAGGCCTGCCCGGGTCGAGGTGGGCTCTTGACCTATTGTGTAGCCTGTTGTCGACCTTTGCAACCCAAAAGATAGTTGCATCTGTCAAGTAGGAAATTAAGGTACCACTTAGGAGGGGAGGCTAAATTTAACTGATTTACAAGGCCATAAAAAGATCTCCAGAAAACACACTGAGGAATGAAGGAGTGCGACAGCTCCCCCTGGTGGCCAGATGTTAAATTGCCCCTGTCTGTCTTGTGTGTTTGTGTGTCTAAATGTAATGTGTACATTGTAATCAGCCCTGAGTCCCCTGCGGGGTGAGAAGGGCGGAATAGAAATGAAGTAAATAAATAAATAAATAATTTTTCACCCTTACAAATATGCTTCTTGCGATCACTAGATTTAAGTTTCTGCAGGAAAACAATACTGTATCGTAATTCCAACTTTTAACACTTGCAACTATCAGTACAGGATGTTCTCCACTCCCTCTATGGCTTTCATATATCATAAGGAAAAAAGCTTGAGATTCAATAAGCCTTAAATAGTGGATAGGTTGGTGTAAAGAGGCTGATCAAATGAACCGGCTGGACAGGGTGGACCCTCTTTAACTGATCCCACCACTGCCACTAATTTGTAACGATGAGGTCAATACGTATCTGACCTAATGTAAAAGGGTGTTGTATAACTTTAATTTAAGGATCCCTTAAATATGAAGAGATTAGCCACCAGATTGTGAGAACTGTTGTTGTTATCTGTTATCTAGGAGGGTCTGTCACCAATTATTGTGGGACTTCAAACTGTGTAACAAGACAGGTTAAAAACACTTTCCTGTCTTGCTTTACTCTGAGGCTTGACTTTTAAAATACGGAACAGAGAGAGATTGTTGATGAAAAGAACAATAACAGTTTATTTATAGCTTGGCACGAAAGCGTGATGGTTACGTTATAACTTCTTAGAGGCTCCACTCATCATGGTTACGTTGGTATTGTAGAAGATACAAAGTTTAAAATCTTTGTCTGTTACTATACTCAGTTAGATCAGTATGTAACTATCTCACACACAGACCTTCTTTCCTCCTATAGGCACCTTGCCTATCTCTAGCCCTCAGGCTCTATACAAACAGACTGGCTCGCAAGCTCAGCCTACTAGAACTGTTTCTCTACAGCTCCAAAACCAGACTGCCCTCAGAACCTGCTCTCTCCTAGAGCTGGGCTGACAGTTAAACTGTCAAAATTCAAACTTCCCCAGAATTCTATTCTTGGCTGTGGCAGAAAGCTGTTGACTCCTCCCACCTCTGCCTTACAGCCATGTTGCTATGACAACTCTTCCCCAAGGTGGGCCTTCACTGAAGAAGTGCACCTTCCCTAAACATCTAAACATCTCAATACATATTCAATCCTCAATCCTATAATAAAAAATAAACACTTCTGCACAGTTGGTTTATTATTTTCTTGATGGCTATGTCATGATTATAGGTAATACAAAACTAGTGTTTGAATTTAATGAATGCTTTTATAACGTTTGCACTTTCTTCTTTCACCTTGGTCAGAAGACTCCTCAGCTCAGCTTCATTAGATTTCTCTATTTTTAACAGTTGAGGAAGTAAGTTCAGCGTCTGTAAAAATAATATTCGAAGAGCATCAGACCCTTTCTGATCTTAGAAGCTAGGCTGGATCAGATCTCGTTAGTGCTTGGATGAGAGACCTCCAATGAATTCTAGGTTGTGTTGGATATATTTCAAAGGAAGAAACTGTCAAAACCACCCAAGAAAACCCTATCAGTTTGCCATTAATTTTCCAGCCTCTTTTCCAGTGCAGTTAAGACCTTGCCTACTAGATGGCAGCAGAACAGCATCAAAATACATAAATGTTAGAAAAACAGGTTGCTGAGCAAAGGATTACATTATATTTCCAATATTTTGCAACTACTCAACACTAAGTAGCATCTTTTCTAATTGCTTTATTAAGCAGCAGTTTTTCAATTCACATTGATCAGTGTGCAGAAGCAATTCCACAGAGACACTTTACCAGGTAATTTTATTACATCTATACACTGAAATTATTAACGATATGATTTTCCCCATGCATTTTTTGTCATTTAATATTTCTGACATATATAAAATGCCAATTTGCTGCCAGCTCGGGTGGAATTTATACCTTTTAGCAGACCTGATTTGAGAAGGACAGTCCCAATTAGCCCTCTGCCCCCTCTGATTTGTCAACTGCTTTGTCAAATGTCCCAAATTATCTCTCTCCCCTCTGCTTTCCCCCTTCAGCTTACTTCAACTACTGCAAGCTGAGTTCAATATGCAAAAGAAATTTGCACTCAATTCACTGGGTGGGTGTGGGGGAGGAACTTGCCTTTCCTCAAAGCACAGGCAAAAACAACCTCCTGCTGCCGCTCCTAGCTTGGGTGTCCTTCTTAATACATTTTCCCATTTTAATCACACTCTGATGTTGCTCGGCCACATGTGTTCATAGAATCATAGAGTTGGAAGAGTGGGAAGAGACGTCGTGGGCCATCCAGTCCAAATCCTTGCCAAGAAGCAGGAAAATCGCATTGAAAGCACCCCCGACAGATGGCCATTCAGCCTGTTTAAAAGCCTCCAAAGAAGGATCCTCCACCACACGACAGGGCAGAGAGTTCCACTGCTGAACAGCTCTCACAGTTAGGAAGTTCTTCCTAATTTTCAGGTGGAATCTCCTTTTTTGTAGTTTGAAGCCATTGCTCCGTGTCCTAGTCTCCAGGGCAGCAGAAAACAAACCTGCTCCCTCCTACCTATTATTTTCCTTCACATGGGTTGTTGTAGGTTTTTCGGGCTATATGACGATGTTCTAGAAGCATTCTCTCCTGACGTTTTGCCTCCATCTATGGCAGGCATCCCCAGAGGTTGTGAGGATGCCTGCAATAGATGCAGGCGAAACGTCAGGAGTGAATGCTTCTAGAACATGGCCATATAGCCCGAAAAACCTGCAACAACCCAGTGATTCCGTCCATGAAAGACTTCGACAATACACTTCCCTCACATTATGTCTGGCCATCATGTCTCCTCTCAGCCTTTTCTTCAGGCTAAACATGCCCAGCTCTTTGAACCGCTCCTCATAGGGCTTGTTCTCCAGACTCTTGATCATTTTAGTCACCCTTCTCTGGACATATCTCCTTTCAATTGCAGTGCCCAGAACTGAATACAGTATTCCACGGCAGAATAGAAGGGTAGCATGATTTCCCTGGATCTAGACGCTATATTCCTATTTATGAATGCCAAAATCCCATTGACTCTTTAAGCTGCTGCATCACATTTTTGGCTCCTGTTTAACTTGTTGTCCATGAGGACTCTCAAGATCTTTTTCACATGTACTGCTGTCGAGTCAGGCGTCCAGTTTCCACCTGTCAAATGCAGGAGTATATGTGGATTTGGATGTGGATATGAAGATAAATGCTTTTTATTCCTTGGGATTATAGTGGAAAATTTAGACAACTGCTGGACATAATTATGGAAATATATAGGTTTCAACTCTGTACTTCAACACTAGAGAAAAGGTTACAATTACATGCTCTGACATGGAAACCCATTGGTGACTTTGGATGAGATATACATTCCCAGTTCCAAAAAACCTGACATTTTAGAGTTGTGATAAGTTGGAAATGACGACAAATGTTCTGGGCAGATTTGTTCGCTCAGAAAATAGAGGAAAATCAGAAAAAGTAAACATTCATCTGAGATGGGGCTTACATTCTATTGAATATGAAGAAAACTACTTACCTAAGCCCATGCCTTGTCTGTTAAAGATAATAATAATAAAAATATTATTTGTACCCTGCCATCATCTTCCCAACAAGGACTCAGGGTGGCTTACATGAGGCCAAGCCCATCAACACAACAACACGATAAAAACAATCAAAACAACATAATCAATTACATAAAATATCAACTACAAAATACTACGACCAATATAAAATTACAATAAAATAAACCATATATCAGTGTTTCCCAACCAGTGTGCCGTAGCACACTAATGTGCCGTGAGCGATCATCAAGTGTGCCATGGGAAATTGGCACTCTTCCCCCTCCTAGGAGCTCTTTCTCCCTCTTTCAGCACTGGGCGGAGGGAGGAGGGAGGCAGTGAAAGAGGCCATACAGATCTATGAAATGTATAGACTCTATACGTTTCATAGATCTGTGTGGCCTCTTTCGCTGCCTCCTTCTGCAAAAGCAGAGCACTGGGCGGAAGTGATTGAGTCGCCGTTTTCGCATTGGCTTGGCTTTCTCGCGAGAACAGCCAATGCTGGAAGCTCCACGTTGGTGAATTGGGCAGTGAGCAAACCTGGGAGCATCGGGAGGCTGAAGCATTCACAGGTTTCCAAGAAACAAATTGAGTCTCTCCGCTTAGATTTTTTTTTATTAAAAAAACCGATTTTACTGGATTTTTCAAGAGTTGCCTCCCCCCACCCAAAGTAACTGTTTATAACAGCTTCATGACATCCATAGTCAACTGGAAGCAAGTTTCACTCAGGGTGAAATTTCACAGGGGTCTGGAGAACAAGCCCTATGAGGAGCGGCTTGAAGAGCTGGGCATGTTTAGCCTGGAGAAGAGAAGGCTGAGAGAAGACATGATAGCCATGTATAAGTATGTGAGAGGAAGTCATATATATGTTGTGTTCATCGAAACAGGCCCAGGTTTCACACTGAGTGTATAAATACATTTAAAAACATATTAACTATATGTATTACTGCGTTAGAGTGCCATTTTGGTTGGTGGTGTGCCCCAGGATTTTGTAAATGTAAAAAATATGCCGCGGCTCAAAAAAGGTTGAAAAACACTGCCATATATGACACAGGACACTGAGCGGGCCGCATGTACAGATTAAAATAGAAGGATAAAAACAGGGGGTGAGATAGCAGTGGGGCACATTATTTGTGAGGGAGAGAACTCTTTCAAAAAGAGGTCAAGAAAGGACATTCATAAAGGGAGGAGAGGGTGTACACTCAAAGTATATATTGAGGGTGAATGATGGTAGGAGACTATATAATTAATCTCCGAAGGCACAGCGGAAGGACCAGGTCTTAAGATTCTTCTTGAAACTCTCCAGAGTAGGGTTCCCCTAATCTCACCAGGCAGTGCATTCCATAGACAGGGGGCCACTGAGGAAAAGGCTCTCTCCCTTGTTCCCACAAGGCGGGATTGGGACAACGGCAGGGGTGAGAGGAGAGCCTCCCCCAAAGATACCCCGTATTGCGGTGCTGCTTCTTTCTCTTATACAGCTAAAACAATCTTCCCTTTACATAAATAAGAGCATGATCTAACTAAACTCTACTTAAATGATACTTACTTCAAAATCTCTCATACTGAAATAAAGCCGATTGAGGCTGTAGTCCAAAATTCCACCTAAATTTGCATGTAAGCTAGTCTAGAAATTCCTAAATGAATAGCAAGAAATGACTTGGAATCAATAGTCTTTTATATCTCTTCCCCCTCCTCCTGCAGTTTATTTAAATAGTGCCATCAATATACATAGTTCTGTAGAAAAATAAAACAACAAAACAAACGTGTCTGCCAATAGGATACAATTTAATAAGAAAAACTGTTATTGATTATGACTTATTTTACATTTATAGTGTGATCTGCACAGTTTGCATAAGTAAGCAGTCACATTTCTCATCGTTCTGCGTACATAGCTGCTTATTGTTGTAGCCTTTGCCTTTCTAAAAGACATTAGAACTTCACCTCCTTAACTTCACCAGCATCATGCTGAGCTCCACAGTGAGCACGTGCTCATGTTGCTGGTGCTAGGAGTGCGATCCAACAATAACACCAGCAGAAACACCTGCTGCCTCCTGAGGCTGGCCATAAAAGGAGGATCCCGGTGAGTGCCCAGTCATACAGCACCATCCAAGAGAGCCAAGGAACATCAGCAGCAGGGAGCTTGGAGGAAAAGGCAGTATTTCTCCACTGCAGGCTGCCTTTGACCTCGGCCCCTGGAGACTGGCTCCTTACAGACTCAGGCCCTGCCTGCCTGCCTGAAGCAAGGCCCAGCAGAAACATTCTATATGGGTGCACTAAACCAGGATCCGCTGTACGGTGTTCAACTGGGTGACATGGAGAGGGAACATGCAGGAGGGATGGCTACCGGGCGGGGAGTTCCTATCGGGGTGGTGACTGGGAGGGGAAGATGCGGGAAAGGGAGACCCAAAGTATGTATTCGGCCTAGAATTTGTGATGGATCTAAATTACCAATTCGATCTAGAAACGAGCGTTCTAAATTTCCAATCCGGCCAAAAATTTGTGCAAGAACTTTAATAAATTTAAATCGGGCTCCTGACAAAGTTAAGCTGAGTACCCAGGAAGGCGGCCCCTCCCAGTTGAAAGTGGTGCTGTTTAACGCCAGGTCAGTCAATGGAAAAACATCAACAATACAAGATCTAATTCTTGAAGAACAAGCTGACCTGGCTTGTATAACGGAGACCTGGCTGGACGAGGCTGGGGGGAGAATCTCTAGCGCAAATCCCCACCGGGTTATTCCGAACAGCACCAAGCAAGACCGGGAGGGCGGGAGGGGAGTCGCAGTGGTCTATAAGGATTCCATCCCTTGACCAGGTGCCCCATCCCGCAATCAACCACGTTCGAATGTGTCGGCCTAAGGGTTGGTGATCGGGACAGGATAGGGATTCTGCTAGTGTACCGACCACCCCGCTGCACTACAGTCTCCTTACCTGAGCTATCTGGAGTGGTCTCAGGCTTGGCCGTGGAGTCCCAACGGCTCATTGTGCTGGGAGACTTCAACGTCCATGCCGAGACCCCTCTATCAGGAGCGGCTCAGGACTTCATGGCCGCCATGGCAACCATGGGCCTGTCCCAGCTAATATCAGGTCCCACCCATAGTGCAGGACACACGTTAGATCTGGTTTTTGCCAGGGATGGGATGAAGGTGGCGGAGTGGAGGAACTGACCATCATTCCTTTGCCATGGACCGACCACCACCTGATCAGGTTTAGACTCACTGTGCCTTTCCACCTCCGCAGGGGTGGTGGACCTATTAGAATGGTCCGCCCCAGGAGACGATCGAATGGATTCCTGACGGCTCTTGGGGATTTTCCCGCCTCCTCGGTAAGTGACCCTGTCGAGGCTCTTGTTTCTCTCTGGGACAGGGAGATGACAAGGGCTATTGACACGATCGCTCCAGAACGCCCCCTCTTGAGTAACCGAGCTAAACCAGCTCCTTGGTTTACTGAGGAGCTGGCAGCAATGAAGCGAAAAAAGGAGGCTAGAGTGCGTGTGGCGTCGGAGCGGAGCAGATCAGCTCGTCTGCGCGCCTGGTCCCCTTTTGAGGACTTATGACGCAGCAACAAAAGCCGCACAAAAAACATCTATTGCGGCCAAGGTGGCCGCCGCGAAGAACCGTCCAGCGGAACTGTTCCGAGTCGTTAGGGGTCTTTTAAACCCGCCACAGTGTGAGATCCCTGACGGCTCGGAGGTACGCTGTGAAGAATTTGCTAAGGCCTTCGCGGATAAAGTGGCGCTGATCCGTTCCGATTTCGATACCACTTTAACGGCAGTCTCTGAGGATGTGACACGAGCATCTGCTTGTCGGTTTTAATGGATTCGTTTCAATTGGTTCAGCTCGAGGATGTGGACAAGATCCTTGAGAGGCGAGGCCCACTACATGCATCCTAGACCCCTGCCCATCCTGGCTGATAAAGGAAGCCAGAGGGGTTTGGCAGAGTGGGTGAAGGTGGTGGTTAATGCCTCCTTACAGGAGGGCAAAATTCCAGCCAGCTTAAAGCAAGCTGTGATAAAACCGCTGTTGAAAAAACCATCACTGGACCCCACTCAATTAGTGAACTATCGGCCAGTTTCCAATCTCCCCTATTTGGGCAAAGTCATGGAACGTGTGGTGGCTTCGCAACTCCAGGGTTCTTGGTAGACACTGATTATCTTGATCCGGCACAGTCTGGCTTTAGGCCGGGACATGGTACTGAAACAGCCTTGGTCGCCTTGGTAGATGATCTACGCCGGGAACTTGACAGGGGAGTGTGTCCCTGTTGGTTCTGCTGGACCTCTCAGCGGCTTTCGATACCGTTGACCACGGTATCCTTCTGGGTCGCCTTGCAGACATGGGGCTTGGGGGTACTGCTCTGCAGTGGCTCCAATCCTTCCTGGAAGGTCGTACCCAGAAGGTGTCATTGGGTGACACCTGTTCGGCTCCACAGCCGTTGTCCTGTGGAGTCCCTCAGGGTTCAGTTCTGTCCCCGATGTTATTCAACATCTACATGAAACCGCTGGGAGAGATCATTCGGAGTTTCGGAGTAAGGTGTTATCTGTACGCAGATGACGTCCAGATCTGTCACTCCTTCCCACCTGTCACCAAGGAGGCTGTCCAGACCTTGAACCGGTGCCTGGCCGCTGTGTCGGACTGGATGAGGGCTAGCAAAGTGAAACTAAATCCAGACAAGACAGAGGTCCTCCTGGTCAGTCGAAAGGCCGAACAGGGCATAGGGTTACAGCCTGTGTTGGATGGGGTTACACTCCCCTGAAGACGCAGGTTCGCAGCTTGGGAGTGATCCTGGATTCATCGCTGAGCCTGGAACCCCAGGTCTCAGCGGTGGCGGGGGAGCTTTTGCACAGTTAAGACTCGTGCGCCAGCTGCGCCCATACCTTGGGAAGTCTGATCTGGCTACGGTCGTCCGCGCTCTGGTCACATCCCGAATAGATTATTGCAACGCACTCTACGTGGGGCTGCCTTTGAAGACAGTTCGGAAATTGCAATTAGTCCAGCGGGCGGCAGCCAGATTGCTAACGGGAGCTACATACAGGAGCATACCACCCCCTGTTGTGTCAGCTCCACTGGCTGCCGGTCCAATTCGGGCTCAATTCAAAGTGCTGGTTTTGACCTTTAAAGCTCTATACGGTTCTGGCCCAGCCTACTTGTCCGAACGCATCAGCCGCTATGTCCCACCTCGTAATCTAAGATCATCCGGAGAGGCCCTGCTCTCGCTCCCGCCTACGTCTCAGATGAGGCTGGTGGGGACGAGGAATAGGGCCTTCTCGGTGGTGGCTCCCCGCCTGTGGAATGCGCTTCCCAGGGATGTACGATCCACCACATCCCTCCTGGCCTTCAGGAAAAAAGTAAAATCCTGGCTGTGGGACCAGGCATTTGTACACCAGCACAAGGCAGCATTTTAGATTGGTTTTTAATGGAAGTGGGTGATTATGGCCAATGTTTTTATGGACTGAACATTGTTTTAATCCAGAGTGAATGTGTATGGTGCTAATGTAGTTGTATTTTAATGTATTTTTAATGTATTTTAATTGTTGAAGGGTTTTGGGGTTTTATATTGTGATTATGTGGGCATCGAATTGTGCCGTACTGTAAGCCGCTCTGAGTCCCCCCTTGGGGGTTGAGAAAAGTGGGGTAAAATCCCGAAATAAATAAATAAATAAATAAATAACAGAACACACAACTCTGCTTGTGGTTTTCATGTTCCCTGACCAAGAAATGGCTGGGGAAAACCACCGTAGTCCCAAGACTTTCATGTGGTTAACAAACAGAAGTGCGGTTCACAAAGTTTCACATGGGGAAATAGTCCCGAGAAGAGTCCAAATATGAGATTGGAGTGACTGGAAAGATTAGTCCCAAAATGTGTACTAAAGTTCAAAGAACCATGAAGCTAATTATGCCAGGCAGGCAGGTTGTGTGGACATTTGGGAACAATTGGTCTTTTCTGCCTCCTACTGATGAGTAGCTGCTGCTCAGGATGGACCAAGCTCTCCCTCTGCCATGACTGGCTTGTCAGTAGGCATCGCTAGGTTCATTCGGAATCTTCGTTATTTGGATTAAAATCAGAATAAATCCCTTTTTGAAGCGATTTCGAAGCGATTTGGGAACCCAGAAGTATCTTTGCCATTTCGAAGCCACTGTCGCCATATTTTTTCCGACCCAGGAAGTGAATCGGAAATGAATCAGTGTTTGGAGGCAAGCAACTGCTTGCATGCTGGGATGCTTGCCTCCAGCCAATGAGGGGAAACCACCTCGGGAGGGACGGGGTTTCGGCACGGCAGCCATTTCCCTTTAAAAAGGGCCATGCATGCCTTGTGGGATCATTGCGAGCTGGGGACACGAAGGCAGAGGGACTAGGGCAGGCTGCTTGGGTGGGAAAGGTGCCACGCCACCGCTTTGCAAGGGAACAACATACCCGGGGAACCTAGTAAAATGCCTCCCCCCCCCTTTCCTGAACGGGCTGGGATTTGGAGGAGAAAAGGAAAGGGGATAGGAAGAGAGATAACGAAAAAGGAGAAGGGAAGGGAGAAAAACAGCAGGAAAAATGTCAGTTTAAACCAGTGTGGATGGATTCCTTTTCTTTCCTTTCTCTCCTGCATGAGTTTAAACCAGTGTAGATGGGATGGATCTGCATCAGTTTAAACCAGTGTGGATGGATTCCTTTCCTTTCTCTCGCGCATCAGTTTAAACCAGTGTGGATGGGATGGATCTGCGTCAGTTTTAACCAGTGTGGATGGATTCTTTTCCTTTCCCTCCCGCGTCAGTCTTAAGCAAGATAAGAGGTTTTAACCAGAGTGGATGGATTTCTTCGTTTTGCTTCCCCTCTCCCCTTCTGGAGTAAAACAACTACTTTCAAAGTAAAGACCAACCAATGAAACAGGAAATAACACTTTGAAACCATTAACAAAGGATTCGGAAGTCTTGGAAATTTTGAAAAGTTTTGAAGTTTTTTTTCTGTGAAAATCGAAATTGACTTCAGATCTGAACCACCAGCAAAATGAGTTTTGAACCTTTGGGAGGTGGGTGGGTGGGGGGGTGGGGTAATCAAACAATCCTAGTTGTGAGCCTCTTCCAATTTGGGAGAATTGTCTTGGTTTTCCTCCTCCTCCTGGCTACAAATTTCTCATCCAGGTAGCACTTGACAATCAAGCTACACTGTGTTGGGGAGGAAGATGTTGAATAAGGAGGTAGTGGTTACTTGCCTCTGCAAGTCCATCAGAGTTCACACACCAGCATCACTGAAATTTACAATGGTATACATCACTAATGGGATTTTGGCACAGAAGGTCTTCTGAAGCTAAAGACTCCACCAATGGCTCCAGGCCACTCTACTATTGTAAACAAATTATACGTGATAATAGCCAAAAAGTTAAATGGTACTGTGAAATAAAGGACAATATGCAATTGGGTGACATGTATGCAAAATAAATGAATCTAGAAATAAATGATATTTTGTAATCTAATAGTAATAATGGGGACTTTTCTCTAAGTTTCGATCACTGAATTTGTAACTCAAAAGTAAAATAGAAGTCCTGACAGAATCCGTTCAATATTCACTAATGCATATTAGAAAATAAGTAACATTAAATAGATTCAATATGCTGGTATTTAAGAAAAATACTTGCATTTGGCTACATTGTGCCAGGCACAGCAATTCTGTACTTCATTTATACTGGAGGGGAAAATTTACATCCTTTTTATATAGGCACAGCTTATGTCCTGTCCTTTATCCTGCCCTATACACTGAGAAGCAAAAATTGTCATTATAAATAACAACATCAGAATATAGCAATACTTCACTGGAAATGTTTATTTATTTATTATTATTTCGCATTTGTCTGTGCCCCCAATGGCTCGGGGCGAATTACAACAGTTCGTAAAATACAATTGCCAGATAACTCATAAACCACAGTAATACCATTAAGATGGAATTACAATTAGAACAGTTGAAGCAACAAATGGAGTCGCAGTGGGCTGACAGCTAGGCGGTGCGAACTAAAGTTTAGCTAACTCTGAAGGCTTGTTGGAACAGCAATGTCTTAACTGCTCTCCTGAACGGGAGGAGGCCCTGGGTGGCACGGATGTTGCTTCTTTCCCTCAGTCCAATAGTAGGAAAGTAGTAGAAATGGTGGTTGATGACCTCTGTGTTAGTTGAGCAGTGCATCTCTTTTACTTTTTATTGTAGACTTCAAGGAAGCTATCTATCTATAGCAGTAGTTCTCAAACTGGGGGTCCTGAACATGGCCATGTTAGTAACAAATGCATGGGTAAATTTCTTGTACACCTGCCTATGGTGCACTGTTTTCCTTTCTCCAGTCTGCAGTGCCCAAGCCTCCCTAGTCCCATGGTTACTCTGTGCCTTGTGGAGAGTAGGTGGGTCGGAGTGCTGATGCCATTAGCTTGTGTCTGACTACAGCAGTGTTTTTCAACCTTTTTTGAGCCGTGGCACATTTTTTACATTTACAAAATCCTGGGGCACACCACCAACCAAAATGACACAAAATGACACTCTAACACAGTAATACATATAGTTAATATGTTTTTAAATGTATTTATACACTCGGTATATAACTGGTGAACAATGAACAGGAGAGTTGATACACAGTCACTAGAAAGGCCAATTGCCAAATGTAGTAATAGTTGGTAAACATAATAATAGTAATAGTTCCTCAGGGAAGCCGGCTGGAAAGAGAGCAGCCAGATGGAAGCACACTCTGAGGCAGAGAGTTCCACTGCTGAACAGCTCTCACAGTCAAGAAGTTCTTCCTAATGTTCACCCTCCTACACAGATATGCTTCCCTGTGATGTTTGCTTTTCTGCCTGTGCTGTTGTGCACTCTCTCTCTCTCTATATATATCTATCTATCTATCTATCTATCTATCTATCTATCTATCTCACGCTGCCCCCTCAGATCAAAATGGCGGCAGAAGCGGCAGTGTGAGCAAAGCGAGGCAAAGCGAGCAGAGTGAGGCAAAGCGAGCAGAGCGAGGCTGGGAAGAAGGGAGCCCGAGTGGAGAAGAAAAAGTGTTCGGCAGGAGGGGGAAGAAAGGGTATTGGAGGTTCCAATATCCTACGGCACACCTGATGATTGCTCACGGCACACTAGTATGCCACGGCACACCGGTTGGGAAACACTGGACTACAGGGACAAAGCCAAGCACTTTTCCAATCCTGCCTTCCCCCCATGACACATGGGACGGCTATAGGGAGGAGGCTTCAGAGACTGACCCATATGTCCAGGGTGATGCTGGCATATGGGCCAGGTGATCATAAATACGCATGGGGAACTAATTGAGTTTTCAACTTGGACGCAATAATCTATCTATGTTGGTCAGTTAAAACACTGATATCTGCAATCGTAGAGACATACTGTGATTTTTGCTAGTCGCCTCCTGCAGCTGTCCCTGAGTTTAAAGTTATAATTGTATTTTCAATTAGCAAGTGGTCTGTTTGCTGAACTTGAGGCATAGCTTTATTGGGGGCCTATTTCTCCCAGCAGTTCAAATGTAGCCAATAAATTAAGAATTCTACATAATGAGATGGAATTGTTTATTTTAGCTGATGACTTGCTCTATATCATAAATAATGCTTTTAAAAGCCTCCCCCAATATATTCACAGTAATAGATTAGGTGAGTTTCTGCAAATCAAAATAAATCTACTGTGCTAAAGAGATATCACTCTTGCATGGGAATAGCTCTTCAACAGGATTTAAAAACCTAATCCTTTCTAATATACATGAAGGTGGTAGCCCATAACCTCATGAGTATGGGCAATTGAACAAAATAAGCTGCTGGGATATTTAGATGAGGTTCCAATTCACTTTCCTCCCTTTTAGAAGACCAATGGTTTTGCTTATGCCTTCAGCAATTGCCATAAGAATTAAGTAGGATGGCCGCCTACCGCTTTAGTAGGCTGACTGAACCATAAAACGGATTGGGAGGTCTGTGTGCTGGAAGCCATTCCTCTTAACTGGAGTGTTTAATTCTTTGCAAGTAAACTTCAGCTCAGCAGTTTGGCTCCCTCGCATGTAATTTAGTTGTGTAATGCACAACTGGATTGTTACCATTTAGTTTTTAAAGCTCTGCAGGAGGCTCTATTTTATGACTTAACTTTCCAATTCTTGGTGCTAATTAAAATCCTTTATAATGCAATCTCATACATGCCTACTCAGAAGTAAGTTTCGCTGAGTTTAAGGAGACAAATTCCCAAGCAAGTATGTCCTGGACTGCACACTTTATTAAATATATCACCTTGGAGATCATATCAATACTTGCTGCTGTGCTCAATTGACATTTTGATATTTAAGTCTCCAAGCAGAGATTTTATCTTTCGGTGTTTGTTGAGCAATATGAAATGTCCTCACTCACCTTGAGTCTAAATATATTGAGGAGAAAAATAACCCTATACATGACAGTTCAGACGTAAGTACCACCAAGTTCAACTGGTTTTACTCTTAAATTAGCGTATCTAAGAATGTAGCTTTAAAAACAGTACATTTTGTTACACTTGTGGGAAGGGGTAGGGTTGCAATAATGTTTATTGTAGAAACTGTGCAATGTCTGGTGCTTAGATATTAATGTATACCCATCTTTAAACTTCAGCACACAACTTTGGAAATCTGTCTGAACCAAAGTTGTCAGATACATCTGGAAATGTAAGCACTGGGAATGTGGCGCAGCTGGCTAAGTGTCAGCTGCATAAGATCTCTCTGACCAGTAGGTCATGATTTCGAGGTCTGCCCGGGTCGAGGTGGGTGCTCGAACCTTTAAGTGTAGCCTGCTGTCGACCTTTGCAGCCCCAAAGACAGTTGCATCTGTCAAGTAGGAGATAAAGGTACCACATTAAGTGGGGAGGCAAATTTTGACTGAATTATGAGGCCATTAAAGAACGCCAGGAACGCTGAGGAATGCGGAAGGAACAACAAGGGACACTGGGAACGCTGAGAGATGAGGAGTGCGTCAGCTCCCCCTGGTGGCAAAAGTTTGCCTCTGTTCGTCTATATGTGTGTATGTGGAAATGGCAGGGATTGTCTGCTAAGTATATGTACCTGTAATCTGCTCTGAGTCCCCTTCGGGGTGAGAAGAGCGCAATATAAATAAAGTGTATTATTATTATCATTATTATTATCTCCAGATGTTGATATTCAGGAATGATGTCTAAACATGTGTTATCTGTATCAGCAAGTATACATGAGGTTGTTCTGAGACAAAAGTTTTGGCAACTAGAACTTCCTCTCTTGCCACCAGAAAAAAATGCTTGTATTACACAGACATTCTTTGACACGGAGATAGATAATCAAGCCTTGATTTTCTAACAGTTTTTAAGGAAAGTTCAAGTTGAATAACTGCTGTTTAGTTGGGAAAGCTTTATCCAGCTGAAATAATCTTCTTTCAACATCCTTTTACTAGAAGGTATTAGTAACTGATTTTCAAACCCTGTTCACGAAAAACTATGTAGTTTCATGTACTGTACTGCTGTTCTGGGAATGATGAAAGATAAGACTATTGATAGTTGCTAATCATGCTATCTATGTATTATCTCCAGGATAATAATAACATCAACAACAACTACTACTTTATTTATTACCTGCCATCATCTCTCAAAAGGGACTCAGGGCAGCTTACAAAGCACGTGCAGCAGAATATACAAAATGTAGTAAAATACATAACATTTATAAAACAATAACATGTCAATTAACATAAAACAAATATACATAAAAACTGCATATAAAACCCTTACTAATTTAAATGAAATACTCAATAAAACGCAGCAATATCTGCAGATTAAAATGGGCGTATCAATTTCAGCCACATTAAAGTGCCGGTGTCAACAATTAGTTTGGTCCTCAAGTTTTAACTGATGTTTTGACCATGCTTGAAGGCCTGCTTGAAGAGCCATATTTTCATATTTTCCTGAAAACATTAGAGTGTGAGGGTTAGCCTAATTTCTCTGGGGAGAGCATTCCAAAATTGAGGGGCCACCACCGGGAAGGCCCTCTCCTTAGTCCCCACCAACTGCGCTTGAGAAGGAAGTGTGACCTAGAGGAAGGCCTCCTTGGCAGATCTTAGAGTCCACGATGGTTCATAAGGGGAGATGCAATCATGAAGATAGGTTGGATCCAAATAGTCTAGGGCTTTGTAGGTAATAACTTGCACTTTGAATTGGGACTGGAAACTTGTCAGCAGCCAGTGGAACTGCTTTAATAGGGGTGTGGTATGTTCCCTATAGCTTGCCCCAGTTAGTAATCTGGATGTGGCTTTGAATATTTATTGTTTTAGAACAGTGATTTTCATCCAGTGTGACACGGAACACTAGTGTGCCGTGAGAGATCATCAGGTGTGCCGTGGGAAATTATTTTCGAACTTCATTCATATATAAACTATAAGGTGCATCTGTCTCTTTAAGAAATGGAACCATAGCACTCTTGCATCACCTAAGAAGTGACGCGAGAGTGCTATGGTCGCGCCATCTTGAATTCGCTCAGACGCGGCTAAGTAAACAAAGTTAGAGTTAGTGCTGCAGCTGCGCATCAATTGATAAAAACTAAAAACAGAGAGAGAGAGACTGACAGCCGTTGAGCAAGAGCTTTGCATGTGTCTTTCTACCATTCCTGCCAAGATATCTATTTTGTGTTCATTGAAACAGGCCCAGGTTTCACACTAAGGGAGTGTTAATACATTTAAAAACGTATTAACTATATGTATTACTGTGTTAGAGTGTCATTTTGTGTCATTTTGGTTGGTGGTGTGCCTCAGGATTTTGTAAATGTAAAAAATGTGCCGCGGCTCAAAAAAGGTTGAAAATCACTGCTTTAGAACATGAAACTTCAAGTAATATTGCATCCATGTCTTACTTATAGGTTTCACATAGGTATCCAGTTGGCCATTGTGGAACTGTAGAATGGTGGATTAGACAGGTTTTATTTATTTATTTATTTATTTATTTATTTATTCCATCTTGTATTCCGCTCCTCCCTGCAGGCTCGAGGCGGATAACAGCATAAAATTCGGCTAGCATGTTACAGACATGTCGCCGTACAATAAAAACAGACATAAAACCACATAAAACAGCAACATAGGTCCCGAGTATGGTAATGTTACACATTATAGCAATCCCTGGATTAGGCACTGCTTAGACAGATGAGTACGTTCAATGTTCGCCTAGCCGAAGGCCAGTCTAAACAGAGCAGTCTTACACATCCTGCGAAACGGGATGAGCTCCGTGGCGGCTCGGGCGTCATCCGGGAGAGAGTTCCAGAGAACCGGAGCCGCCACAGAGAAAGCCCTCTGCCTGGTTGCTGACAGGTGGCAGACGCGGACCGATGGAATCAAAAGCAAATTCGACTCCTCAGAACGTAGTGATCTCGGGGGAATGTATGGGGCAAGGCGGTCCCTTAGGTACGCAGGCCCTAGGCCGTGTAAGGCCTTAAAGATTAATACCAACACCTTGAAAGCAATTCGGTACTCAATAGGTAGCCAGTGCAGCTGCCGAAGAATGGGCGTAATATGCTCCCTTACCGACGTTCCCGCCAGCAAGCGAGCAGCGGCATTCTGCACCAGCTTGAGTTTCCGAAGTGTCGCCAAGGGAAGGCCAATGTAGAGGGCGTTACAGTAGTCTAATCTCGAGATGACCGTCGCTTGGATCACCGTGGCCAGGTCGTCCCTGGAAAGGTAGGGTGCCAGTCGCCTAGCCTGACGTAGGTGGAAAAATGACGCCCTGCTGGCCGCGGAGACCTGGGCCTCCATGGTCAGCAGGGGGTCCAGTCTGACACCCAAGCTCTTAACAACAGGCGATGGGCTAAGCCGTTCGCCATCCAGGGTAGGGAGCCGGCACTCATCCCGTCCAGGTCGACCGGGCCACAAGATCTCCGTCTTCGACGGGTTCACCTTCAGCCGGCTGGCCCGCAGCCAACTAGTCATAACTGATAAAGGTATGATAACTGATAACTGATAAAGGTATGATAGCCTACCTTTATTCACAGTCATACAAATACCCTTCATCTAAGGATGACATTTTGATCAAGGCAAAATGCATAGTTCTCCTTTTGCCTACAGTCTTGTGAAGTCAACAAGGCTGAGAGAGATAAGTGTTCAAGATCATCTGGGAGTAGCTAAAAGTTCTTTACTTTTGGCACACTGTACTCATAGAAAAAATGTGAAGGATCACTATATTCAGGATTATCGGCAGCTATATGAAGTGGCTCAGTAAGACATTTGGAAATGTTCTGCAATGCTGAACATTGCTTGTTGGCACAGGAGAGGACAGCCAAGCTGTTTCTCCAGCTTAGGTTCTTTTCCACTAGGTGGCAATGAACTCTAAAAAATGCAGCTGGCTAGTCTTGCAACCACTTTTTGCAAATAATTTCTAAACTCCTCTGCAGTGCATTAAAAAAAATAGCAAACATTTCTAGAAAAGTGCTGTAGGTAAATAATTTTATCAGTCCTATCGCTAGATTTAACCAGAATTTGATGCAAGACAATCTAGCTTTCATGCATGACTTCAGAACAGAGATCACAGATAATATGGTGAAAATAATTTGAAAAGGAAAATGAGAAGAGCTCATGGCATCTGGCGTTTGGAATTCCGCTGCAGCATATGGAACATGTCCACTTTATGGGGAATCTGGAAATTCAATAGGCCAATAACTAAGTAGTTATGGAGCATGGTTATATACATGTTGAGCTCCTCCTCCTCTTTCTTATTTCCTTCTTCTTTTGTTACAATGCCTACTCCTGCTCCATAATTTACATTATTTATTATTGCTTTTCTCTCATTGTTTTATGTTTATATTGAAAATGATAAAATTCTTGCTGCATCAGTTACCTTTTTCAGAATCTTCTATCCAGACAGATGATTCATGGGCACAAAGGCAATAGGCCCTGAACACAAATCCCACCCAGCAACTGGTCTTCAGTGGCATTCTTCTTCTGGGTGCTTTGGAAGCATTCTTAGTACATTTTTCAAAACTCCTATAAGATATGTGGGCATTGGACTAAGACAGGGTGTCAAAACTTGTTTTCACTGAGGGCCACATCACCCCCTATGGTTGTCTTCAAATGGGCGGTTGTAATTGTAAGACTATAGAGATGTAACTATGTTGCCCTGGCATTGAAAGACTTACAGTCCACCAAAATGATATGGTGGTCTGGATTCGGCTTGTGGGACTTACATTTGACATGTGTGGACTAAGATTAGAGAAAGGTAGATACAAATCCTCTCTTGGCTATGATGCTTACAGAATGACTTTGAGCCTTTCATTCCCATCTTTCAGCGTAAGCTACTTTGCAGAGTAAAGGGAATGTGGCGCAGCTGGCTGGGTGTCAGCTGCTTAAGATCTCTACTGACCAGAAGGTCATGAGTTCGAGGCCTGCCCGGGTCGAGGGGGTCTCGATTGTGTAGCCTTTTGTCGACCTTTGCAACCCGAAAGACAGTTGCATCTGTCAAGTAGGAAATTAAGGTACCACTTAGTGTGGAGGCTTAATTTAACTGATTTACAAGGCCATAAAAAAGATCTCCAGGAAGCACGCTGAGGAATGAAGGAGTGAGACAGCTCCCCCTGGTGGCCAGATGTTAAATTGCCTCTGTCTGCCTTGTGTGTTTGTGTGTCTAAATGTAATGTGTACATTGTAATCCGCCCTTAGTCCCCTGCAGGGTGAGAAGGGCGGAATAGAAATGAAGTAAATAACTAAATAATTTTTTTCAATGACAAAAATGAAGATTCTGCATTTAATTTCTTATAGGAGAGGCAGGATATGCAGCTAATGAATACTCTCATGCTATAGAGCTGAAACTGAGGGGCGGTTTATGGTCAATAAAAGTGACTTACAATCGACTGCATCTACATTTTAGAATTAATGCAGTTTGAACCCATTTTAACTGCCATAACTCAATGCTATGGAACCATCACTATTCTTGACAGAGAAGGCTAAAGACCTTGGAAGAGTGCAATTTCCATGATTCCATAGCATTGAGGCATGGCAAAGAGGTATCAAACTGTATTAATTCTACAGTGTAGGTGCACCCTAATGCACCCTCTTTATCCGGGGGATCTCAGTCCCCAAAAGCAAGACATTGAAATCCTTTTTTCTTTTGCCAAATTTTCCAGTTCCCATTTGAACTGATTCATAAAGTCATGGCTAGTAAACAAGTTCGGTTCTATTATGCTTTCTGAATCTTTTTTCATCATTATTTTTGGTATCTTTGGAAACATGAACACTCTCCTTAATACAGGGACACTTGCCTGTGTTAAGGAGTCTGTTTTGGCTCCATTTCTGCTGGCACTCTCCACCAGCTATTTAGAAAGAACAATAACACTTCTAACATGCAAAAGGATTTTGTAGTCTTTATGTTTGTCATCATCACAACAAATCTCTGACATACAGGGCACTGTTATTTCCATTTTACAAAGTAAGCTCTGAGGCTATGAGCCATATTTACTTGGTGCTGCCAGCAAAACAAACATACAGTCTGTTATTTGAAACCAGCCGATCTCAAACAAAGAGTAAATCACTATTAAATGGTGTATAAGGGAGTACGGTTTTATTTGATATCCTACATGAAAATGATTTCTAAAGCTGCTCCATTGTTAAAATCTTTCCTCTGTTCGCTATGCATCTCAGTTTTAAATATGATACTCTTTTCCATTTATTTTAAGAAATAAAATAATACACATGAAGCGCTTCCATGCATTTAATAAAACACATTTATTCCCTATTTAAGGAAGTAAAAATTGTGCACATTAAAATGCATCATGCATTTAACATCTCATGTTGTTTAGCCCAAATCATAAAGCTTTTTAGAATGAGTGGCTCATTCCTCCAGTCTCTTGTCCACCCACATTGCAAATTGGAAAAAGTACTTTTTTTGTTTGCATGACAAAACCAGACATAAATGACAAACCTATTACCCACAGTCAGATTTTTTTTTCACCTCTGTCCCCCTGGCATTCTGGAAATTGAGAGGAAGCGGTTTGCTATTAATGCATTTCCAACTACATTTAGCATGAATAATAATGATCTCATTAAGGATTGACAAATCTGTTTTCTTACATGGGGTGCCTTGAATTTCCATAGATAAATTGAATGTTAGCCTTTGAGTGAGTACAAATTTGTAGATAATTAAAATCACGATTAGCCAAAAGGAAGGTGAAAAATTAGGGTCAGAAGCAAATCGTTTGGAGTCGCACACCTTTGACCTTGTGCTTCTGTCAGTCAAAATAAAGTTTAAGCTAGTTTGGTATTGGGAGAAGGTATGTGAGACTCTGAGGTGTCCGCAATAGGGATAATGGTTCTCTCTCCTTTCTTTCCTCCCTCCCAATTAAAGCACTTCTCTGTAGATGAAGAAAAGGTCAAGATGTTATTTCTCATCTGCATCTCAAACTTGTGTGAAGGAGTATAGCTTATCCCTATGGCTCTGTGCTGCACCCTGCTATTGATGCAGGGAGGGAAGATAATGGTATATTAGCATTGGTTCCATATCTACAGATGTTAGTTATCAGAGCTTTAAGCCATCAGTCATTTGCATTATATCCACATCTAGGAATCTCTGAGGAGTGAGTATTGCCAGATAACCGAAACAGTGTTGATGACTAACAATAATTTTTTAAAAAATGTACAAAATTAACAAGATAGAAAATGTGCCATCGCGCCCGGGCTATATGGCTTCGTAAAGGGCAAGGACATGATGTTTCCCTTCCCGGGGGATTGCGTCGCTACATGCCTGACTCAAAGGGTTTATTTTTAAATATATGAGTTGTAAGCACTCAGGTTCTTCTCTTAGTTCCCCAAAACAAAGTAGAAAAGCTTTACTTTACAGTTTTTTGTCCAGATGTGGTTCTGGAAGCTTCAGCCAGTTGGCTCTCCAAATTTCTCTCTCTCTCTGACCTCGAGGCAAGGATGCTCAAAGTCCCAGTCAGATGGCCTATATGAAGGCAGGAAACCTTCCTCTTGGCTGCCAACTGACTGTGTTGAAGGCGCTCGAGATTCCTCAGCGTCACCCAACCTTCCGATATGTTGGGTATACTGTATGAATCTCAAGATGTGAAGAAGTAGTACTGGAAGATGGCTTGACCAAGGCCTGGCTAGCAAACCTTCCAACATGTCCACTCTGTAGAAGCTCTGGTGGTCTAATAAAAGAAAACATGGCATCCTTCTCCAAATCCCCGGGGAAAGGGGTGGAACGAGCTTGATTGGGTTCTGTAAACAATGATTGGCAAGTGCCAAGGACCAATGAATGCAGCCAAACCTCAAGAAAGCGGCAAACACATTGAAACAAAGCAGAACCCCTTGCAAACCATGTAAACTGTTATATTCCACCAGTGCATATCTTAAAACTCAAAGTCTTAAATGTAGGTGGTGCTCAATGCGCCATCACAGAAAAACAATTCTAATATTAAAATTAAATTCAATTAAAGCACAATAAAAATAACAAATAAAAGCACAGGTCATTGTATAAGGTTCAACCTACCTGCGTGATTAGTATTCAAAGGTCTGTCAAAACAGCAGTGTCTTCATCAAAGAGAGTAGGGAGGGCACCAATCTAATTGTTCTATGAGAATCCCATCTATGCGACCGCATCTCCCCCTATGAACTGGCACAGACTTTAAGATCGGCTGGGGAGCCCCTTCTCATGGTTCCACTTCTGTCACAAGCATATTTTCGGTGGTGACCCCCCGGCTCTCGAATGCTCTCCCTGGAGAGATTAGACAGGCCTTCAGGAAAGAGTTGAAAACATGGCTATGGAAACAGGCTTTTGACAACAGCTTAATGGTTTTACATTGAACATTGAATGGAAGAATACAATGAAAAATCTTAATTGGGACTTAATTAAGACAGTGGTGGGGAGGTTCTAAGGGTAGCACAGAGTGAGTATTATGCATTATCTATTTTATGTTATTCATGTATGATGTCTTTTTGTCTGTTATGGTTTGATTAATTCTTGTAATTGGTATTGTTGGTCGTGCATTTAATTTGAAATTTTTGTTTTATTATTTATTTTGTGATTTTGTATTAATGTGAGCAGCACCGACTCCCTGCGGGGAGAGGGAGTGGGATATTAATAAAGCTATCATCATCATCATCTATGATGGCTTCCTTGAGATATTTTGTCAGTCTATTTGAATTCCTCCTTGTGCCTATCATTGTTGAAGCTACAGATATTTTCTTTTCTCAGAGGTAAAAATCCTACAGGATTTTAAGACATAGAACATGATATACTGGATGTAATTGTGGATGAGATGTAAGAATGTGGTAATCTTGGAGGAGGGCAGAGTCAAAGATGATATAACAACAACAACAACTTAAACAACCTTTACTAATTTCAAACAACTAATTTAGCTTTTACTTCATTATAATTTTCTGAATAAAAGAAGACAAAAACATATCCTTCACAAAATTCTTAAATTATATCCAATATAACAACTATTGATTTCATAGAGTTCGGCACCTTCACATTTCAAAACATTATAAAAATATTCCATTTTTTTTAAAAAAAAATTATAATCAGCTGGTCTACCTTCTGGAAGTCTAACAATATTTGTTATGTTCCACATGAACAATTTCCCAAATTTGCAGTAACCATTTCCAATGTTGTATAATTGCACCATCCCACCTGCAATGTATAACTAACAAATACTCTAGTTGCCATAGGAAAGTGAATAATCCTTTTCTGATCCTTTAATTGGACTACTGATCCCACATAATCAAGCAATACAATTAGGAGCTTCAAAACAGGATTATGAGAAAACAATTTCTTCTGAATGTCAGGAGAATTGTTTTTGGAGTGAATTTCAGGCATGATTCCAGATTCTATGATTCTCTATGAAATTCAAGTAGAATGGAATGAACTCTTTGCTTATGGAGCCACAACTCAGCAAGGTAGACCTACATGGTTTCTTTAATTATATGTCCCACATCCTGGAAGACATACGACCTATGGGTTTGAAAATGACCATAACAATTTACAGGGTTAAGAAAAAAAACACACCTCCCTCAAATGATGGTTGTACAAAATGTGTCCCAATGCAGTTCTTTTACATGTCCATCATCCATCTTTGGAGACTTTAAGGAGAGGATGGTTGGACATAGTTCAGGGATGCTTTAGTTATATATTTCTGCATGGCAGGGGATCGGCCTAAGTGGTCCTTGTGGCCCTTCTAACTCCAGGTGTCTATGATTCTAATCCCCGATTCTCCCTTTTCTGGAAGAAAGGGCAAATTGTCATTTCTAGACCAGATGGCAGGATGTCCCTATTATTATTATTATTATTTTAAAAGCCTCAGTAAAATCTCATCACTTTTTATTTTTATTTTGGGAGGCTTGGGCATACTTTGTGTCCCCTGGAGGTCATTGTGCCAGAAAATTGACATTTTCTACTCACTGAAGTTCAACCCTATCTTAAAAATACATTGCCTAATGTCTTCCACCCCACATAAGGACTTTCTAACACTGAAGGGCAAAACAGGGATAGCACTCTCTACTCTCCGATGAACAAGACCTGACTCACTCATGTTTGCCTGACTCACCCAACTCAAAGTTGACATGGTTTTCCCTATAATAAACATTGTAATGTGGATGTCATAGCTGATGTCATGCATCAAATACAAAGTCACAAGGTCATGGCTATGCTTTATGTCCCTAACTCACCCTCAAAACACAGTTGAATAACCAGTGTCCCATTATCACAAATGAGAACAAGAAAGAGGACATGATGTCCTAAATCCAAATTGCAACATTGTTCTGACTAACAGAATGCCAGCAACATGTTTACACTTCAGAAATTGAAGATTTAGCCCATCTAGTCCAGCATTCTAGTGGCCCACTAGTTGTACACAGGGAACACATCACCTCACCTGCTCCTGACCCCCACAACCAGTACAGGGGAAAAGAAATATTCAATGTAGTAGGCTGAAAAGGGTATCTGAGAGCAGGAAATATTGTTGTGTTAATCTCAGAAGACTCCACCAAATCCTGTTAGATATATAATTTGAGAAAAGGAGCATAAAATGATTAAATTGCATTTTATGGCAAGCATGTATTTGCTGCTGAAAATGTCCTCCCCATGACATGCTTTCTTTTCTCTTTCATTCTAAGATGTCTCTTCATTTACCTGTGATGTAAAGTCAGATAACATGACATTGTGGTTTGGCTAACAGAACGTGAATTTGATGTTTGCATCCCAACATAGCTTTGAGATCCACTGGTTAACTTCAAGCATTGACTGCTAGCTTTCTCCTCCTAACAGAAGTCGCAGGGCTGAGTTGTCAGTATAACATGGCTAGAGGTTCCTGTAAACCACCCTGCTAAAACTAAAGGATAATAATAAAAATATAATACATAAATAAAATCACATTACTGTGCCAACTCTTTATCACTAGGTACTTAGGCTGGCCGATCCATTGAAAAAATTCTTCAAATCCATTGAAAAAATTCTTCAAAACTCGCCTCGTATGTAGGGGGTGCTGGCGCTTCGCATCTGATTTAATTCCGATTTTTTCAGTGGTTTCTTCAAAATACAATCCTATGTATTTGTGAACTTCGTAATGGCCTCGTTAATGGCGGATGCTGTCATGTTTAACCCAGTTTAAACATGACAGCATCTGCTCTAAACTGGGTTTTTTAACTCGGTATGGAGGCAGCTTTCCTTCCCTCCAAGGCTCGAAGGAAAGCGGCCTCGATAGTGGGACTTTTACCCAGGATCGAGGCCTCTCTCCTTCTCTCCAAGGAAGGAAGGAATGAAGGAGGCCTCGATCTCGAGACTTTTACCCAGGATCGAGGCCTCTCTCCTTCTCTCCACCCTTCCCTTCCCACCCAGATTGGAAGCAGAATAACACCCCTCCCCATCAGACCTGGGGAAACTCGGGTTTCCCCCAGGCCTGTTGGGGAGGAATGCTATCCCGCTTTCATCATCATCAGACCTGGGGGAAACTCGGGTTTTACAGGGCTTCTGGCCCAGGTCCTTCTCACAAGAGAGAGGGACCTGGGCCAGAACCCTGGTAAACCTGGCTTGGAAGCGGCTTTCTCCCTTCCCACATCAGTCTGACATGGGAAGGGAGAAAACCGCTTCCAAGCTGCATTTGCTTAACAGTTCCGATTCTTTCTGATAATGGTGGGCGGAAGCTTCAAAATTGAACACCTACTTCTGGTTTCCCTTACTTTGATCGTATTTACTTCAAAAGTCCAAAAATTATGATTTCATAACGATAAAGGAGGACATACGACAAAATCGCCCAGGCCTAATAGGTACCTCTGGATAGGGATGGGAAAACAACAATACGATGTTTTCTCATCGCTGATCAATCAAGCTATCTAATAAGATGTAAAGTGGTGACAGGGTGTGTGTATGTGGTGGGGTGGGGGTGGGGGCAGGCGGGGAGAACTGCTAGGTATTGTATTATAACTTTAACTGACCCTTGATTCTTGATTACGTTGATTATGAATTGATGGGAGTTGGAATTGGAAAATACTTGGAGGCTACAGTAGTTGGAAATGTTACTTTGGGGATTTTTTTTGCTCCCGGAATCCTCCAATTATTGTGGCCAAGGGCCCTTCCACACAGCCATATAACCCAGAATATCAAGGCAGAAAATCCCACAATATCTGCTTTGAACTGGGTTATCTGAGTCCACACTGCCATATATTCTCATTCAAAGCAGAAAATGTGGGATTTTATTCAGCTGTGTGGAAAGAGCCTGAGTATAAAAAACAACTTTTCCAAGCTCTAGGCAGAACTTTTTAAAACTACAAAGACTTGAGAACAAAATATTCAGCACTCACAATTTTTCACTTTATTGGTTATCATTGGCATCGTTAACTACAACAGGGGAAAACGTAAATATGCATATAATCCTTTTTTCAAAATGTCATCAAAAGCAATATCTTAAGATTTTGTGGATTGCCTTTAAAACTGGAAAGCAATTTAAAAAGAAAATACTGGATTCACCTGTAATGTATAAGACTCAGTTATTCTTTCAGGTTTCCTCAACTTAAACATCAATAAACTGAAGAAAAAATGGTTATACACAACGGCACGCTACAGTCAGTTACTATAAATGTTATTTTCTTTCTTTACATTTCTTGGCAGCAAATTCCAATATGAAATTATTGAAAGTAATTTTTCTTGAAAGGCACCAATTTCTATAGAGTAACCCTGACCATGGTTTATTTTAAATAAAGAAAAATAGAGAGAATGCTTTTTCTACAACACCAGATGAAATGAAAAGAGTTAGATAGAGGTAGAAAGCCAGGGAATGCTTTTAAACCTGTAAATGCAATTATTAAGTCAATAGCTATATACACTTAGCATGTTAGGTGCACTTTGTGAGTCATCCTATACATCGCTGATGCCTCCACTGCAAGACTCTCTTTTCTCACTCCAAGAAGCATAGCTTAAACAATCTAATATTAGAAACACTCAGAGTGGAAAAGTGAGCCTACAAAAGTGACCTATTATCCCTAATCTAAGCAAATGTGTACCCTGCCCCAGTTATGGTTACAAAGTAAAAAAGAGAACAATTATTCTTTACTTTTTGGTCATTGCTATTTTAACGACAGTTTTGAATCAACCACTACTAGTTCCACTTCCTCCAAGGTAAACTGAACCACCTAAACCGAGCTCTACAGGCCAATGGATACTCCACCACAGACATCAGAAGAGCTGCAAGACCAAGAACAAGCCACAAGAGTAAAGATAAAGGTCCACACAGAGGAAAAGTGTTCTTACCATGCATCAAGGGAACCACTGACCACACAGGGAAGCTGATGAAGAAACACAACCTTTAAACAATCTATAGACCCACTAAGAAAATTCAAAAAATGCTATGTTCAGCAAAGGACAAGAGGAATCATCTCGCCTCTGCAGGAGTCTACCGTATACCATGCAGCTATTGACAAGTCTACATATGGACCTCCAAATGCTCAACCCAAACACAAATCAAGTAACATGAAAGGCATTGCAGACTATTTCAATCGGAGAAGTCAGCCATAGCAGGGAACCTGATGTACCAACCTGGACACAGCATATTATTTGAGAGCACAAAAATGCTGGACCACTCTAACAACTACCATGTCAGACTACACAGAGAAGCCATTGAAATCCACAAGCATGTAGACAATTTCAACAGAAAGGAGGAAACCATGAAATGAACAAATTCTGGCTACCAGTATTTAAAAAAACCCTCTAAAATCAGAACAGTAAATAAAGAGTAACATTAAAAAAGAGGGGAATTCCAGACAAGAATCAGGGCCAGCTAACATCTCTCCACAAAGAGATGGATACCGGGCCTCCAGCCTGGTATCCATTGATATCGTCAGTATTTTGCGGTGCCATTGTTGCTCCTTATATGGTGCTGTTCCGGTAGCGAGACGTTGGCAAGACCTAACATTGGCCACGCCCCTGGTCCTGAAGAAGCCCCTTTCGGGGCGAAACGAAGGCGCTTATCGTTGACCATTGGACGACCTCCCCTGTGTATTTTGCTATTATATTATTTGGTCTCTGGGACTTGAGATATTCGCTCTATTCGTTATACCTCTATGATTTTGGGATGGCGTCCGGGTCCATGTCCGCCTCTGATGACGTGATCGCTCTGCTCCTCCCATCTTCGGCGTCTCCGCACACCATATGCGAGCCTGCAGCCCGTACTGTATATCTTTGTATTATTTGTATTATGAGGCATTTTCCTCTGTATGGAATATGATTGTGTAAAGTGTACTCTGAATTGTACTTTATACTGTTGCTACCACTGCATAGGAACCAGTTTTCCTGGTATTGATATATAAATATTGTTATTTCTATATATCCCCTTTGCTTCTGTTCTATTTGACTGATAGATGTGGGTGAAACATCAGGAGAGAATGCTTCTGGCTATGGAAACCTTTGACAACAAACCACTAGTTCAATTTTAAGGTCTTACATCAGAGGTATAGATGCATAACTTCACAGTGATGTAGCTACATTTCTGACATGATATGAGCTTCTGGATTGAGGCATCATGCTTGGTTTCCTTTGGCAAAGTAAGAATCCCCAGGACGCAACAAAATCCATAGAGCTATGATGGCCTCTATGAAATGAGCATGAAACTATAGTTAATCGATGCTTCCTCCTAAGAATAAAAAGCTTGTGTGTCGGCACAGTTCTATTTTACATAATCATACATTGAAATCACCCCTCCTGCCCCCCTCTCCTGTCCAAATTGCATGGGAATCCTAGCTAAGGACAGCGTCAGTAATAATGCTCCAGAAAGGTCAGGAGCTCTTTGAAGCTCCGTGGTTACCACTATAACAGAAACAGACCAACAAAGGTAAAATAAGCTTAATCCAGGCAAGATAAGAGTGTCCATGCTCAACCCAAATACATATCTAGGAATAGGGATTCAGCCCATGTTAGATGAAGTTACACTCTCTTTCAAAATATAAGTTCTCAATTTGGGAGGATTCCTGTATTCAGCCCTGAGCCTGGAGTTCCAGGTTTCAGTGGTGACCAGGAGTACATCTGCTCAGCTAAAGTTAGTGCAGCCACTGTGCCTGTTCCTGGAGAAGCTTGATATGGCTGTGGTAACATACACAGTCCTCATCTCCCATTTGGATAATGTACATGGTGCTGCCTATGAAAAGTGTCCAGAAACTCCATTTTGCTCAAAGAGCTTCAATCAGCTTATTTACTGGGGTTTGCTACAGGGAGTACACAACTTCCTGTTGCAACAGCTCCACTGGTTGCTGGTCTGTTTCTTGTCACAATTCAAGTGGTGATGATGACCTGTGAAGCCCAATATGACATGGGCCCAGATTGTTGGAAATAGCGTGTTTCCCATTGTGGGCCTATTAGAACTCTAATCACACTAGAGAAAAAATCCAATGGTTTCTGCTGCCTGCAGAATTCTGGGGTTTGTAGTTTAGTGAGGCTGTTAAAGGCTCCTTCCTAAACTACAAACCCCAGAATTCTGCAGGAATGTTTGCCTCATACATTTGACCCACCCTCTGTGTTCGATTTAATTATGTTATTTTATATTATTTATTTTATTTGTTATTTTATATTTGGTTTGATGCATTTTTGTTATTCTGTGTTTAATCATGTTGTATTATTTTGGACTTGGCCTCATGTTAGACACCCCGAGTTCTCTTTGGGGAGATGGTGGCAGGTTATAAATAAAGATGATGATGATGATGATTATTACAGTGTGATGAGGTGATTGGAGAAGACTTCTCAGGTTTGTTTGGTGGGAACAAGTGACCCCTTTCCTGGCTGCGTCCTGATTTTGGAGCCGATAATGGCCCTGCTCTTCCTTTCCTTCTCTAAGCAAGTTGAAATATTTGTATATCACCAGGTCTTTAGAAACTGTCTGCTTTTATTAGAAATTGCGGAAATGGACAGATTAACAACATTATTAAGAAACAACTAATAAAAACAATTTAACGAGACATGGAAGCCGCTAATGTCTTTTATCCTCTGGCTGGGCCGCCCTATGGGAGGGGGGTGCCGACTGTCTACCCTGGATGGCGTGGCATTTTGCTCGTCACCCTTGGTAAAGAGCCTAGGGTTCCAGTTGGACCTGCTGCTGACTATGGAGACCCAGGTCACCATGATCCGGAAACTCAAGCTTGTGCAGAGTGCTGCAGCACGTCTACTCGCCGGGGCTCCGGTGAGATGCCACATAATACCTATCCTGCAGCAGCTACACTGGTTTCCAGTGGAGTACCGGATTGTGTTCAAAGTGTTGGTATTAACCTTTAAGGCCATACATGGCCTGGGGCCTGTGTACTTGAGGGACCATCTCTCCCCAGACATTCCCCAGAGATCACTGCAGTCTGGAGATCAAAACCTATTAATGGTTCCCTTGGTCAAAACTTACCACCTATCCTCTACGAGGCAAAGAGCTTTCTCTATTGTAGCTCCGACACTGTGGAACTCTCTGCCGGATAGCACTCGAGCTCTTACAGAAATATCGATATTTAGAAGAGTCTGTAAAACAATGCTGTTCTGACAAGCATTAAACATCAATGGTCCCAACTGACTGTCCTATATCTTTATTGTTCTGGTATTGTGACAAGCTGGACAGTTGTTCAGTAATTTTATAGCGTTTTAATTATATAGTGTTAAATTGTTTTATTGAAATTGTTATGCTTTTATCTATGTAAACTGCCCCGAGCCTAAGAGAATGGAGTGGTATATAAATTTGAATAATAAATAAATAAATAATAATAATAAAAAGAAGAAGAAGAAGAATGTAAACATGAAAGGACTATGGATTTAATTTGTAGTAATTATAAACAAAAAATATCAATCCACTTAATTCTTATAGCACAACGAGAAGTCACCATGTTTTAAGTTACACCTTATGTTTCCACCCAATGTGTATCCCCCTACATTGCTCCTTACCCATCTTACCCCAGTTTTTGTTTTGTAAGTCTGTAACATTTGTGAGATTTCAATAAAAATATTTTAAAAAGAAACTGTCTGCTTTATTGCTTTGTATATTCCCTTTTAATCACCTTTATGTTTTTTATGTTTTCAACTTTATCAGTTCTTATTGTTGATATTTGTAAATTTATTGAGCTTTGATCTATATTAACTATTTGCTAGTCGCCTTCTTAAAAGGCAATATATAAACGATAACAACATCAACAATAATAAAGCACCACCCAAAAGCCTGACAAGCTTCTGCTTGAAAAAGGCCCATCCACACTTAAGTAATTGATTCCATTGTCTAACTGCTTTTACCACCAAGAAGTTTATTTTATATTAGCCAAAGGAAAGCTAAGAAGGGTTATTTGATCTATATGATTTGTTATAAGCTCACTTCAGTTATCAGCAATGCAGGTGTTGATGGAATTATGCCATGACATAAAAACAGTAAGACAATGCACTTAGTTTTCATGACTTGTCTGGAGTTCTTAAACATTGTGCTGTTTATGACAACACATGTTTATAAGTTATGAAGCAATGATAGTAAGAAACTAAAGACATTTCCTAGTGGTGTTCAGTGCCTGCAATAATTCTTCCACAGCCCAAGTTCCTTTCAAATAAAGTTCAGCCCAATGAATTTACTTTTTTATTATTTGAAAAATGCTGTTGCAATTGATATAAATGCTTCAAGAGCAAGAGGGGAATGTTATTAGAAACATGTCGCTTGAGGCGTATCTTTTAATACAACAGGCAAGGGGTGACAACTCAGGGATTGGAAGATGGAAGAAAACAGAGGCATAAAACACAAAGATTCATGCTAGAAATATACTCTGTAAGTGCAAAGTGTGTGTTTAATGCTATATAATGCAGATTAATATAATGGTAAATTTTGTTAGATCATATACACTGCCTAATTCTAAAATCCAACCATCAGATTCAACTTGGCGTCATGAGAATCATAAGAAATCGATTATTATTTGCCAGGAACAATAGTAACAACAATAAAAATGTTGCATTTTGAATTCTGTATTTTAGAAATCAAAAATTTCTAAAGTGAGTGTAGAAGACAGGGAAACAGTCTCATGTATACAAATTTGAAATGTCTTGGTAGACACTGATTATCTGGATCTGGCGCAGTCTGGCTTTAGGCTGGGACATGGCACCGAGACAGCCTTGGTCGCCTTAGTGAGCTTGACAGGGGGAGTGCATCCCTGTTGGTTCTGCTGGACCTCTCATCGGACTTCGATACCGTCGACCATGGTAACTTTCTGAGACGCCTCGCAGGAATAGGCCTTGGGGGTGCTGCATTGCAGTGGCTCCAGTCCTTCCTTGAAGGTCAGTCCCAGAAGGTGTTGTTCAACATATACATGAAGCCGTTGGGGGAGATCATCTGGAGTTTCGGGGTACGATGTCATCTGTACGCAGATGATGTCCAGCTCTGTCACTTTTTTCCACCTGCTACTAAGGAGGCTGTTCAAGTCCTGAACCAGTGCTTGGCCGCTGTAACGGACAGGATGAGGGCTAACAGATTGAAATTGAATCCAGACAAGACAGAGGTACTCCTGGTCAATCGTAAGGCCGAACAGGGTATAGGGTTACAGTCTGTGCTTGACGGGGTTACACTCCCCCTAAAGGTGCAGGTTCGCAGTCTGGGAGTGATCCTGGACTCATCGCTGAGCCTGGAACCCCAGGTCTCGGCGGTGGCCAGGGGAGCTTTTGCACAGCTCAGGCTTGTGCGCCAGCTATGCCCATATCTTGGGAAGTCGGACTTGGCCACGGTGGTCCACACTCTGGTTACATCCCGTATAGACTACTGCAACCCTCTCTACGTGGGGTTGCCTATGAAGACTGCCCGGAAGCTGCAATTAGTTCAGCGCTCGGCAGCCAGACTACTAATGGGAGCGGGGTACAGGGAGCGCACAACTCCTCTGTTGCCCCAGCTCCACTGGCTGCCAATTAGCTTCCGAGCACAATTCAAAGTGCTGGTGTTGACCTACAAAACCCTATACGGCCATGGGTGCCTCGCCCTGATCCTCGCTCAGGCTCAGCGCCGCCATGGCAGTAACAGCAGCAGGGAAGCCTGTTTGACCAGGACATGGAAGCCCAAGCCTGGGGCAGTACATGGGAGCCCGGCAGGAAGGCCTCCTCCTGCTCCTACTCCCCCTCTTCTCTGAGGCACCATAGGGAAATGTGGGATGAGCAAAGCCTCATCAGGGAAGGAGGAGGAGGAGGAAGCCCAGGTAGGAAGATGGACTGGACAATTTGAGCATCTCCAATTCAAAGAGATTCCAAATATGGGACTAATTCCACATGGGGCTAATTTGGTTTGACTACAAGTTAAGTTAACTCGGTTGAAATCCTGAATCATGAACTAGGAATTTGGTTCTCCCTGGAGTTAGGGGCAGTTCAGAGAGCTGGGTTTGTTCCTAACCAGAAATGACAGCAGCTGTATTGAATACCACTCTGCATTCCTCAGTCTCAGGCAGCCCAGGGGCATGAGATGGCAATCCCCTGACATCCTCTCCTCTTGTCATGGCGGTCACCAGCCACGGCACTCCCATCTATGTTTTTGTGTGTCCTCTGGCTGACATCAAAGGGGATTTCCCACTTCCTTAGTGACATGGCACTCTGGCTAGTTTCAGACAGAATACCCACAAGAAGTTAGTTGCAGCCACAATATGATGGATCAGAGGGGGGAGAGGGGACAGGGTGTCCTATTGAATGTCTGACCAGTGACACAAAAATGTGGTCAGTGTGGCTGGTCAGTTGGAACTCCCTAATACCTCTCAGGCCATTTAGGAAATCCCAGTTGGGCTGCCATGCAGGGACCATCTGGCAACCAGGACACCAGATCGGCCCACATTATTGGTCAGTGTAGAACCACCCTATGAAAAATAACATATCCAAGCTAAAATGTGACATGTTAAACCTTCAAAGAAATGTGTAATTGCATAAGATAATTACACTAGCTAATTAATCTTCCTTTCTTCCTTGATTAAAGCCATGTGCTTATTCTCTGGAATACATTTTACGAGAGTCGAAAATCTAACATATTCTTAAGGGAAATGGTAGTGTTGATCCGATTACTAAACAATAATGTTTGCAATCTCCTGTGACCAAAATAGTAAAGTCTAGCTAGAAGCATAAGGCAAAGAACTTTCTATCCTTCTAAAAAAGTAATAGCTGATGGGACCAGGGCTGTTTCACTGGTGTATAGCGTTAGAGTCACAGTCACTGATACAATTAGGGCAGAGCTATGCATTACTTTGGCTAATATAAATACAGAAACCTGCTTTTTCTGAAGGTTGTATGAACATGTGGGAATGGGATGATGCATCAGTGTTCTTGATTTTCTATTTCCTTTCCTCACTCATTTTATGAACCAAGTTAATTGCTCTCAACCAAAATTCAATATTGAAAGCCAGGTATTTCCCCATGATAACCATCCTAGGAGTGAATTTCACTTCCAAGGGGTAGATTTCTCTCACTTCCTCTTGTCTCACCCCTGTTGTTAAGTATGAGTTATCTGTAAGTTGGATGTTTGTAACTCAGAGACTGCCTGTATATTTAATAAAATAATAACTATTTTATACATTGTAACCTATATACCTCAATGAGCAAAAACCTCAGACCTTTGGATATTCGAATATGGAGTCATTCTCACACATATTCTGAATACAGATGAGTTTAGAAGTGTGATCCGATCCAAGATATTTTTACTAGAACCCAGGATTTATTTCCCATTAGGTTTAATAAAATGAAACACACCAGCGAGCACAGAATCTCAGGCCTTTGAATATTTGAATATGTAGTTATCTACATACATATACTGAATATAAAAATTGAGATGCTGGCTGGACAAACCAGTCCTGACCCACAATCATCCCACCCCAATCCTGATTTGGATCCAGATCAGACACCACAAAAAATTCTCATAGAAATTGCAAAGTTAAACTTCTTCTTTAAAAAAAATCGCATTAAATCCTTCAGAAGTCCAAAAGAAGCATTTGTACTTCTAAACCTGAGGGACATTATGTGTTCAAATGGAAATGGGATAAAGTGAAGGAGGAATTATTTTACTGGCATAGATTCAGTCAAGTACCGTATATTCTGGGGTACTAGATTATTTTTTGGCCTGGAAAATCTTATTAAAAGTTGGGGGTCGTATAGTACGCCGGGTATAAAATTAAAATACATAATAATAATTAAAAGTAAATAATAAAATCCAACTACCGTACCTTAGGAGGGAGGGAGGAGGAGGGCGGAGGAAGGGCACAGGGAGGAGGAGCGGCAGGTTGTATTGCCATGGAGACCGGCCTGCTGGGCTGTCCCCATGGCCCTGCTTGCCTTGGGTCCAAGGAGGCGCCTTCGGATGATGACTCCCTGCGGCCCTGGGCTGCGGCGTGCCTGGGATGAGCTTGCTGAGCCATTCTGGGAGCTGTAAGAGCCAGGGAACTATGGAATGGGTTTGCCTCAGCAAACCCATTCCAGGCGGACAGAGAGAGAGGGAGGGAGGAAAGGGAGCAAAAGGAGTGCACACATGCTCACGTGAGGGAGAAAAAGAGGGAGAAAGAGAACACACGCAACCCGGCAAGCAGGCAGGCACGTTTGGATGACGACTCCCTGGGATGGGCTTGCTGAGGCACTCTGGGAGCCGTAGGAGCCAGGAAACGACGGCTCCCAGAGTACCTCAGCAAATCCATCCCAGGCAGAAAGAGAGGGAAGGAGGGAGGAAAAGGAGCAGAAGGAGCGTGCGCATGCTCACGCGAGGGAGAAAAAGAGGGAGAAAGAGAGAGCGCACAACCCGGCAAGCAGGCAGGCACCTTTGGATGATAACTCCCATCACTCCATGGAATGCAGAGTCATCTTAAACGGTGAATATATCCCTAACTCTGTATTTTGTGTTAAAAAGTTGGAGGTCGTTTTATAGCCTCAGTCGCCTTGTATTCTGGAATATATGTAGGGTCCCATATGTCCCTTATTCTAAGGGACGTCCCTTATTTTGGCCCTAAAATTTGTGTCCCTTATTTTCAGGCCCTGTCCCTTATTTTTGACTAGCAGGACAGGACTGGGCGGGGTTGACCAGAGGAAGGTGCGCGCTGTGGTTTCCACGGCAATGCCTGCCCGGGGATTCCAACTCGCAGGGCAGCCTGCGTCCCCGTTGGAAGGAAGAGGCGATACAGGACTTTTTCAAAGTACAGTAGACTAATTAACCGTTACCCAAGGGGAATGTTGGATCATGTTGGATAAAGATAGTTTCTGGTTGCTTGAGAGTTACTCTTAAAATAGGCCTAGCTGTGCATCCCAATACTATACAATGCTGTGTAGTTCTAATAATGTTTTTTCGGCATGACAAAGCATGCAGAAACATACCATGTACTGTTAAGAGGGTATAAGTCAGTTTCTTTTGTGAGTTTCAATCATTATCTTATTATGTCAATAAAACCATTTCTACCTAATGTTTGAGTTTCAAGTTTTTAATGAAGTGTCCCTTATTTTTGTGAAAAATCCTGTAAATGTCCCTTATTTCTTATATCAAAAAATGGCAACCCTAAATATATGGTATGTTACAAGAAAAAAAGAATACAATGTAAAAAAAAGGAATACACAGTAAAAAAGGATCAAAATAAAATAGTAGCATAAAAAGAAATAAAACTAATTTAATAGCACAATAAGTTACACATCAGAGGTTAACAAACCGAATATGACAAATTATATAAAAATCCTAGATCAAAGATAATTTATATGTTTAGAATGTTTATATAGCAAAAATTTAAAAAATCTCTTTATGGTTTGAAAGTGTTTTTTCCCTGTTTAATTGTTGGTACTTACTTTGAAATTAGTTGTTAAACTCCAAAAACTTGATGTTTGTGACTGCCACAAATTATGTTGAATTGGTTGACACTCGATGAAATATTCACTCAAAAACTATTGCAGGATGTGCTAGTTGTGCTATAAATAAACCTTTTCATGTATTGTCGAAGGCTTTCATGGCCAGAATCACTGGGCTGTTGTGTATTTTCCTAATTGGTTCTATCATAAAAACATGAAAAAGTTTGAGTTTTTGTATGTTTTCTGGGCTGTATGGCCATGTTTCAAAAGCATTGTCTGCTGATGTTTTGCCTGCATCTATGGCAGGCATCCTCAGAGGTTGTGATGATTTTAAACATTTTAAATGATTTTAAACATTTTAAAATTAGTGCTGGTTTTAAACATTGAATAGCTTAATTAATTGTTTTTAAAAATTCTATAAGAATTGCACATTTAAAAGGTGTATTTTGTTTCAGTCTACATGGTGAGCCACCTTTGGTATCACATGGAAGAAATGGAATATGTAAAATGAATTAGCTGAATTAAATGGTTCCAAAAACATGATAAACAAGGTGCTTGGGAAGGCAGTTTAGTAAGGGTGTGTGTGATACATCTGATATTGTCTTTCCCCTACTTTTGCTATTTTGGTGACACTATATGTTCTTCATGATCATACATGTCCTAGTTTTCATCTGTGAAATGAAGTCAGCCTGAAGAAAACGGAAGTTCTCTACCAGCCTGCACCACAGGAAGAACATCAGCATCCCCACGTCAGCATAGGCGAATCTGTGCTTAAGTCCGTCCAGCAGTTCACCTGGGAAGCATCATCTCTTCAGATGCCAAGATTGGTAAAGAGATAGATCACAAATTAGCAAAGGCATATAGTGCATTTAGAAGGCTTCACAAAAGAGTCTGGAGCAACAAGCACCTGAGGCAAAGCACCAAAATCAGTGTGTACAGAACTATTGTACTGTCTATTCTCCTTTATGGGTCTGAAACATGGGTCACCTATCGGCAACACCTATGACTCCTCAAACGCTTTCATCAGTGCTGTCTTTGCACAATCCTAAATATACACTGGACTGACTATGTGACTAATGTTGCTGTCCTTGAACAAGTAGGGATCACCAGCGTTGAGGCCATGCTATCGAGAACACAGCTGTGCAGGGCAGGGCATGTCTCTAGGATGGAGGCCCACTGCTTCCCAAAGATACTACTCTATGGTGAACTTGCCATGGGTCAGTGCAAGAGAGGCACCCCCAAAAAGAGATATAAGGACTCCCTGAAACAACATCTCAGGCTCGGCCAGATTGATCACCAACAATGGTCCACCCTGGCCTCACATCGGGAGGCATGGAGAAGCACTATCCACAATGCTGTGGCCTCTTTCGAGAAGACACGCTGAATGGGTCTCAAAGAGAAATGACAACACAGAGAGAACCGCAACTTGGAAACAGCATAACCCGAGGAGACTTTCTGCTGTGCTTTCTTCAGCCTAACTTGCTTTTCTCAGATTGGCCTTTTTAGCCATCCACGCGCTTGTGAAAACGTGGGTTGAGTCCTTCCTAAGAGTCTTCGTTCACGAAGTAATGCCAAGAGACACATGGTGAGCCACCTTTGGTATCACATGGAAGAAATGGAATATGTAAATTGAATTAGCTGAATTAAATGGTTCCAAAACATGATAAACAAGGTGCTTGGGAAGGCAGTTTAGTAAGGGTGTGTGTGATACATCTGATATTGTCTTTCTCCTACTTTTGCTATTTTGGTGACACTATATGTTCTTCATGATCATAAATGTCCTAGTTTTCATCTGTGAAATGTTTTACGATATGTAGGCAGAAAAAAACCTGTTGTCTCTTCTGTCTTCAAAGGTTAAACTCCAAGCTAGAGACGCCCACAAACAAAAGAATATAGGGGTGATTTCTAATCTAAGAGAGACTGGGTGACTGAGACAACACTCTGAAAGAAAGGGTGAGCTCCTCCTTGGACAATGAATTGCCAGTGGAACAGGTCCTGTGTAACTTATGAACTGAGCAAATACAGCTTCCTTGACTAATTCTGGACTTGAATCTTTTGCTGCTGCCAACTCTCAGTGGTACCATCATTTCTATTTAGTGTTGTGAGTGCTTTGGCATTCTCTGCTGTTTGTACTCTCATACAACTGCCAGGTGGGCTAGCTGGCTAGGCAGATTTTGGACTGCAGCTACATTAAATTTCAACAACTGATTATTTGTATTATGTAGATTCCACTGCACAAAACATGTGTGGGTTGAAGTGCAGTGCAGTGCATGGGTGGCATGAAGTGGGACTGCATGCAATTCTAAAGCTCTCTCAATGCCTTCAAATATTCCTAAAACATTCATTGGGATGAGAAAATGCTCAAATCACCAATATGTGTTTGCCAAATCATACTTATTTCTTTATCATGTCAGAAGCAAATTGAGAATACAGTTATAATTTTTATTGATTTATGAGGCCATAAAGAACTCCAGGAACGCTGAGGGATGCGGAAGGAACAACAAGGGACGCTGGGAAGACTGAGAGATGAGGAGTATGTCAGCTCCCCCTAGTGGCCAGAGTTTGCCTCTGTTCGTCTACATGTGTGTATGTGGAAACGGCAGGGATTGTCTGCTAAGTATGTGTACTTGTAATCATCTCTGAGTCCCCTTCGGGGTGAGAAGAGCGGAATATATATAAAGTGTATTATTAAAAACCCACAAAGTTTAAAACTTGGTATTATGCTAGATTTCCTTTGTCCAGAAGCCGGCCAATGGTGTCCTCCATTGTGCATATGCGAGGCTCAGACTTCATTGTAATAAGTGGTCTGCGGTTTGCTCTTCTCCACACTCGCATGTCGTGGATTCCACTTTGTAGCTGCATTTCTTAAGGTTGGCTCTGCATCTCATGGTGCCAAAGCAGTCTGTTCAGTGTCTTCCAAGCCGCCCAGTTTTCTGTGTATCAGCCATTGATTGAGGTTCTGGATTTTTACTTGCCACATTTGGACTCTTGCTTGCTGAGGTGTTCCTGCGAGGATCTCTATAGATCATAGGAAGCTATTTCTTGATTTAGGTTGTTGGCATGCTGGCTGATATCTGAACATACTATGTGAAGGTATAGTTTGAAGTATGACTGAGGACTTTATCTCTCAGGGAAGATAAATCGACATTGCAGCAGGGTCACGATCTTTGGTGATGGTAGCTCTCACACAACACAGTATGTATCCCACTACTAGGTTGTTTCCCCTATGATTCTCCTGTCCCCAGCTATTGTTGGGTAAAATCTACCAATAACTCCCTATCCTGCTGTGATTCCACTACCTATCTTAGTGTGATGCTCCCTTTCACTTCTGTGCCACATGCTGGCAGTCACATGGTAGGGTGGTTGGCCTTCTCCTGCTCCCTCCCTGCCACTATTTTCAAGGAGGTTGCTTTGCTTTTAAAAAATACCTTTGCTGATTTTAAAAAATGCTAAAAAGTTTCAATTGTGCTAAAAAAGTGAATGGCAAGGTAGAATGGGTAAGGAAGATGGGATTGCAGACCTTGTGCAGAAGAAAGATTGTGGAACCACAGATTAGCATAAAATAATAATTCTATTTTTTATTATTGCATCACTGACATTAGTGAATCCTCCCATATTGACTATGTGCTGTGTCCTAATATACTTACCGTAGCAAATGATATTTATATTTGAAATGGTATGGTAGAGATATTTTAAAATTAATATTTTACTATGATGTTATATTATGTATTTTATGTATCAGCTAATGGTCTTTTCATTGTCATAAAGGCTGTTGCTTCTGTTGTCATTGTTGAATTAACTTAATTGCATTAATGCAGAATGGTACAATATTGAAGTTGCCTCAAGTGCACATGTATTCAGTAGCCATACTAAAGCAACTATTGTGGTTTGGTATGATATGTTTTTGAGTCCACCTCAAATCTTTATTATGTTTCAAACATCTAAAAACCATTATGCTGATTCTAAAAAATGGATCCTCATATAAGCAAATATATGAGAGTAAGTCTGTATAAATGTCCACCACTTAATTCAGTGGGATTAACTCTGAAATACAGGTGTGTATGTGTATGGTTTGGTGACAATGCTGTATTCTCAAGGTTCGTGTGAAGGAGGAAGTTCAACTCACTGAACATTAGTTCCAAATTGATATATTGAAAACCAGACTTGGGACCTCTTCACACGGGGCTAAATAGCCGTTCTGGTGCTTTTGCTTGGGCTTGGCTGAGGCCTGCCCCATGCCATCAGATGATGCTCGGCAGGCCCCACCCACATTCCTTCCAAAGTGGAGGCGAAACACCAGAAGGCACTTCCTCCTCCACCACAGGGATGAAAGGGTTTTTTGGGTAAATCCAATGGAGCTACCTGCACTTTCCTCCCCTTTACACCATATGATGGGAAAAAGGGAAGTCCTAGAAGCTATTTCGCACTATACAGTTATAGTGCTATCATTCCACTTTAACTGCCAAGGCAACAGCCTATGGAATCTATGGATTTGCAGTAATATGCAAGCATTGAGTAGTATGTAATATGTAGTAATATGACGTATTGAGTTGTACACTTATTTTTGCATTTTATTTATTGATTTCATTTGTATGCCCCTTTCTCCCATAGTGGGACCCATTGTTATTCCTTGCTTTGGACAATATCTTATAGATGTGACCTGTGCACAGCTGGATTGTGAAACAGATGCTTGAAACTTGCTAATATTCATAGTACCACTGCATTTTCAATTCTGTTGCCCTCTATGCATTTTTCCATGGATAGCTTTGTCGGAGCAGCAGCTGTGCCATCTGCCACCAATATTATTTTGTTTCTTTCTATTTGGGGGATAAATTTCATAAAGTGTATTGCTTATACACACACTTAATTGAACAAATGTGAAATCTCTTCAGTTAAAAAAATGCAGAAAGCTTTCAAAGTGACAAACAGTGTCCAATTTCCATTCAAATGGTTACTCCAGGGCTTTAAAATATGTGTGAATTCATCAAACACAGGCAGATAGTATATCGGAAGCAGATGGTATATTTTTTGCAAAGGGAAAAAAGTTAAGTGGCTTTTACTATCAATCTTATTTTTCTTTCTTTTTTTGGTGAAGGGCTGACATAAAAAAGATGTTTGCACTACTGACATGCTCTTTAATAATTTTCCTGCCTTATGTTTTCCCTCAAGAGTATGGTTAACTGAATAGGAAAATCTATTCAGAGTGTTTTATGTTTAACTATAGCAAGCCATTCAGAAAATCTCTGACAATCTACTCAAAAAAATAACCTCTCTTTGTTGAAAAAGTTTCTTTAAAAAGAAATATCTCTGTTCCCTAGATTCTACTAAATTGGATGTGTATCTCCCCCACCCCACCTTTTCTCCAGGTTTCATAAACATGTGAAAATATGTCTATTAGAAATGTGGCTCCAAAGATTTTTCTACTTAAGACAAATGCATCTCTTTCCATTTGATGCGCAGAATTTGACTAGATTTCCGGTTGAATCTTACTATAATGCTTGTGACGTCCCGCCAGGGCCAAAAAAAAAGGGGCTTTAAAAGGATGGACGAATTCTGTAGGCCCTGGGTTTTGCGTTCTAGCCCTCTGTGACGAATTGCCTATATTTTGGGCCAGAAGTCCATGAGGAAAAGCCCTTTTTGGTGGGTTGGCCATTTAATGGTCTGTTTGGATGAACAGCCATTTTAAGGTTAGGTTTCCCAGGTTAGGCTGAGTTGGAGACAGCCTAGGGAAGGGAGCATAGAACCTTAGAGAGCCAGTAGGCAGTTGGGCCAGGCACCAAAGGTAAAATGTCAGTTAGAATTTTGAAAACTGACAGTTGGAGCAGTTAGGCAGTTAGGGAGGCCACGGAACTCTGGAGGGAGTTGATGGTTGGTCTCTGACAGAGACGGTCAGAGTGAGTTAAGCTCTTGAGAGAGTTAGCAGCTTTGTGCTGGGTTTTTAGGACTCTGGCTGAGAGGTTAGCAGAGTCAGGTAGTTGTAGTCAGCAGATAATACCTTAGCACAGTATTATCTGGGGGCTACGTTGAATGTAACTTGTTTCAAGCTTTGTGCAAGGTTTTAAGTAACCACACGCTCCAACGTTTCATTGTAACCATTACGCAAAAGTGCCTGTGAATCTATCACAAGTTGTTAAAATAAACTCTGTTTCTTGTTCATCCAGTCCTGCCTCCTGGTGTTTCAAATCCTCCCTGGGTTAAATGGTGGCAGTGTAAAAGGAGAGAAACCTCTTCAGGGTTTAAATACAAAAGTACCCATACACTTTGCCCAGCCTAGAGGCTACGGCGAGCCCTCACCACAATACTTGGTGGCAGCACGGTATTAAAATAGCCTTTCTCTACACCCTCCCATGTACAAGAGACGTGGAGTAGCTTTAATAATAATAATAATAATAAATTTATTACTTATGAGTCGCCCTCCACGGAAAGTGCTCCGGGCGACTTACAGGTGACATATAAACAATACAGCAGTGACAAACAAATGACAACAAATACAGTAGACATGGGTAAGAACACAAGGGTGGGGGCAAGGGACGAGGGGAGGGAGAAAGGGAGTCAACAGCGATATTTACTGGGACCCTACCCGCCGTCAAAAGAAGGCAGGCGGGGAGGGCCCAAGAGGATCGCTGGTACCAAGCGCGAGCGGAGGGCATCGTGGGCAGGCTGCGGGCAAATCGCCTGCCCTGGGTGGACGTAGGCCTCCGCCAGCTGTCTGAGACAGCAGTCCTTGCTGGATCAGCCACTCTGGGTTCCGGCCGTCGGTAGCTGGAGCTCCAGAAAGTCCTTGGTCGGAAGGTCCGAAGGGTCCTCCCTGGCCCAGCCAACCTTGGTACTGGATGCCTCCTCCACTCCTCCAACCGGTCCGGTGGGTTGGCGGAGGACCTGGACCCCGCGCCCGATCCTCTCGGCAAAGAGCTCCACCTGAGCCCCGCTCGTCTCGATGCTTCCTCCTCCCGGCGGCGCCGCCTCCTTCTATGGGTGGCTTGCTTCCGGTCAGGGGCTGTGCTGTCATCGGGGTCCTCCAAAGGCGGGACTTCCGTGTGGGTATCCTCCAGAGGCGGGCTTCCGGAAGGCGATCATTTCCGGGTCCTGTTTCCTCCTCGGGGTCCGGCACATGGCTGAGTGGAGCGTCCTCAAGGCCGGTCGCCATATTGGGACGCTCCATCTCCAGCTGACTCCCCAGCTCTTCGCGCAGCGGCGCCGGCGGACCCTGGAATTTCGGGGGAACGCCAGGCTGGCCGTGATGTCGAGGTCCTCCAGCGGGTCCTCTGCATGCGGCTGGTGAGTCTCGGGAACATCCTGCGCTTCCTCGTTGTAGGCCAGGCAGGTAGACGACTCACCCTGGTCATCGGGGCTCGGGCTTGACACTCGTGAGTCGGCCTGGCCCCTGGGGGTTAGATTCTGCGCTGCCACTAGCTCCTCGGCAGGGCTTAGTCCGCCTACGGAGCTCGTGGGGAAGTCCCAAGAGTGGTCCCAGGCGAAGTCTGGGTCGCCGCGGGGGTCCGGCTGAGGCTCGTGGGGGAGGTCCACCTGCATGGGGGGGGTCCACCAGGCACGTCATCCGGGACTGGGATCCGGGAAGTTGGGGGCATGGCATGCCCGTCAACTCCAGAATGCCGCCAAACCTCTCCCGAAACTTCTCCATCTGGGCCGCGAGCTCGTTGTATTCTACAATGAGCTCTGCATACAGGCCAGGGTCGAGTTGGCCAGGGTCCCGCTGGTCTGGGGGGGGTTCCAGGGAATTCAGGGGCACCGGCAGGCTGTTTCCCGGTGCGTAGGCCTTTCGGTCGAATTGGTCGGTGGTAAAGTCCCGGCCCTCCCGTCGTGGCCTCCTTGGGGAGCTGCTCCGTAAGGGACCGCATCTCTCAGGGGGGTTAATTCCCGGGCTGGAGAGAGGCTCAACCTTCAGGGGGTCGTCGGGGTAGTGGGGAGGGCATTTGCCCAACGATCTCCTACCGAACCTCCTCAGGAATCGTGCACCGAAGCCGTTACCGGTCGGATGACCCAGCCATTTCCAGGCGTTTTTGGTGTCCTCCTTGGAAGTCCAGGAAGTCCAGGAGCTTTCCCTAGCCAGATTACATTCTCCGGTGTCTGTGGGTCACCAAAAGTGACCCCCTGAATCTGGCGATCAGCTGCCTTCTCCCCAGAGGGGGGGCAGCATGATCGGCCTAATATGTCCTGGGAATGAGTACTAGACTTAAGAATGAGTACTAGACTCAAATAGTGAACCAAAACCAAGATTTATTGAATAACAACCAGTAAAAGTACTGGTGGCTCAAAAGCTTGCTGTTGGTTGCAAAAAAGGGTCCTTTAAACAAAGGGATTTCGTTCACTTGCCTTTTGTAGAGTGAAGGCGCCTCTCTTATGGTTCCAGGTATCCTGTTGCTCCTCAAATGGTCCTCTGGCACATGAAGTCCTTTGGTCCCCAAAGAAATACAGTCTCTGTTGAAGGGCTGGCCCTTCCTATTACTGAATTTCTTGGTTTGAGAGCGTTGGAAGACTATATGTGAATGAAGGTGCTTTGTCTGAGCCTTGGCTCTAGACTTCTGTCTGCTTCGCCCGGAGCACAAACGTGGAGGGCGACTCATAAATAATAAAGTTCAGTTCAGTTCAGTCCATGTTCTATGCTTGGAATGAGGCCAGAAAGGAATCCCAGCCTCTCAGGTGACCTCTGGAAGGGGAGAAGTTCAGGGTGGTGATGCCAGGTATGGAGCCAGGCACAGCCCCTCCCATCAGTCCACATGGCCACAACAATAGCACAAAGGCCCATGCAGGTAAAGGGCAACAAAATACAAAACAGATATAGTATCAGCCCCGTGGGGGGCGCCACAATGCTGTCAGTGGAATATCACCCAAAAACAGATCTAAGGGTCCATTTCTTCCTGTTGTCTCACCCCTATTCTCATTTGAAAGTTGGATGTTTGTAACTCAGGGACTGCCTGTATCCCATTGCTTCTCCCTTCCCTTCAGCATAGGTTGCCCGAGAAGCACTCTCACTCTGCCCAATGGTAGGGCAGGACCTACTGGCATGCTTTTAGAAAGAATGATCATGGCCATCATAAGGAATGTATCTAGTGTAAAACTCAGCAAAATACTGACGATTGTAGGTATAGTTAACCAAACATATAGAAAGGAGGCATTGTCAATTGCTAAGCACTGGATAGAATACATCCATCTCAAACACAGCAAGCAATGTCCCGTGCTGCCTTTGAAAGTAAAAGTGGGTTTGGGTAGGGAGGTGGCTAGAAATGTGATGAAATTGCATTAAATGGTGTGGCATACAACAGCGCAAATCACAAGTCTGGATAGGTCTGAAGAAAACAGAAAACAACACAGAAAAGTTATTTTTAAACCTTTTAGAGTCAGCTGACAGAAAGTATACAGAATTGGTCTAATTTCAGAGCATTTGTAGGTTGGAGAATAGCTCACTGGTTTAATGCCATCTTTTCTCTACAGGGGGCCTAATTTCTTTATCTTTTAACTTCTGAAAAAAATAACAAAGAACAACCCAATTTGGGCTGGCTTCTACATTTGTCCTGTTGTTTGGAATTGGCACCTATTGTTCACAGGTTTCTCTTTGGAGAGTGATACCACTGCCAAATTGCCAAAGAGCTTTCCATGTCGCCTCTTCATTATTAGTGCTATAGATATAAATGGGAGGGGGAAGAGTGGGCAAGTCTCACAATTTAAATGAAATACCTCCTTCTGCTCACCAATTCATTCCAGCTTTACTTGTTTATAAATTTATTGGATGACCCAGAAAAAAACAAAACAAAAAGGTTTTATGCTCAATCTTTCATAGGTGAATAAAGATGTTTCAGATTCTCATATGGGTAACAGAGTTATTTGTCCACTCTCTTAGCTATTGCCCATCAGGGCAATGCTTTCTTCACAGACATGCTTACCATCTGCACCGGGGCTGTGGCGCAGCTGGCTGGGAGTCAGCTGCATTAAGATCACTACTGACTAAAAGGTCATGAGTTTGATGGCAGCCCGGGTCGGAGTGAAGCTGTTTTAAAAGGGGCGCTGTATGTTCCCTATAGGTTTATGGCGTCGTATAATTTATGATGCCATAAAATTTCCAGCAAGCGTGCAAAGAATGAGGAAGTACTACATCAGTGTCACAAATGGACAGTGAAGTGGCCAGAATACCCTCATGAAGCTGGAATGTTAAATAGTCTCTGTGTGCCTGTCTGTATATGTTGTGTGTCTATGGTATTGAATGTTTGCCATGTATATGTACATTGTAATCCGTCTTGAGTCCCCTGCAGGGAGAGAAGGGCGGAATATAAATACTATAATAAATAAATAAATAAATAAAACATCTGATGCTGGGCATCTTATTTATTTATTATTTATTGTCACACCACAGGCCTTGGTTTCCCTAACTTCCTCTGAACCACACTGCATCCATGTTGGCATTCAGAAATCCTCCAAGCCTGTCTGTGTTTCCCAAGTGAACTCTGTGCATTGCAGCCTGGGTGAAACAGTCAAGGCCGCGACTGTTATTCCTAGTGATAAGCAACAGCGCCTGGGACTAGGAGCTCCGTTGCCTCCTCTTCACAGATGTGGGCACTAATTAGAATCACATACCTTGCCTCTGAGGTTTACCCAAACAGCAGCTGCAGCCCATCATGGGAACCATGATGTGCGACGCAAGTACGTTGAACAGATCAAAGGGTTTGGACACTATAACCGTTTGGTCTGAGCAAGGCTAGCCATCTCGAGTCAACCATCGCATTCTCAAGATCATGGACTCCTGAACGGGCCTTGCGGCCTTCCTGCTTAAGCCTCTACCTGCCAGCTCGCTGGCTGCTTGGACTCAGCCCGCTTGGGCCTCCGTTTGCCTTGCTGCTTTGTTCCTGATTGTCTCGGAAAGACTTGCCTTTGTATCCTGCTTGAACCCGGATTGCTTCGGGTCTATATTCAATTGCTGCTACCATTGAACATTGCTGCTATTTTCTGGTGCCACTTTATTAGCATTTAGCTGACTTCTAGCCTCTTTCCTATATCCAGTTATTCTAAATAAACCTGTTGTACCTCAGCTGAACGTGTGGTTTATCAAGGGAGGTTTCCAAGTTCCCTGGAGGGTGATATTTATTTATTTATTACTTCAATTTTATATACCGCTCCATCCCAACTGGCTCGGGGCGGTTTACATAAGGCAACATTAACAATAAAATACACTAAAAAACCCAATAAAAACAATGCTAAAACCAACAATAAAACAGTCACTATTTGATGCTATTTGAAAACTAAGATTAACAAAGCAACATGCATTTTCTTCCAGTTTTCTGATTACTTGAAAACAACAACAACAACAACAACTGTGAAATACACCCAGCTTCCCAAATATGTTATTATTAGACTGACCGATCTGTAACCACAGCAAAATCAGTAAGCTTCTGCTTGTTGTTCACATTCAGGTGTAGTTATTCTTATTCTAAAAGTAATAAACAGCTATTGACTTTCTTTAGACTCAGTATCACAATTTATTGATTGGAGAAGTAAATGCTGGCTAAATTAAAGCCATGGTACACATGTTTATTTAACATACATTACATCTTATGTAGATTATAAAAGTGTTCAAAAATCCCCATGATTCCTATTGCGCCGCATGAGGCTTATTTTTTGTATCTGGTTGCCTTCCCCTGCAAGGCCTTTGTTCTATTGTCCAGCCATGTGGACCATGATGGGAGGGAGCATGACGTCACCACCCTAACTCCTCCCCTTCCTGAGTTTACCTGAGAGGAAGGACTTCCTTTCCTTCCTCATTCCAGCAATAGCACATGGACGAAGCAGGCGGAAATCTGGAGCCATTGCTCGGACAACACACCTTCGTTCACATATAGCCAACCCAACGCTCTCAAACCAAGACTGCAGTAATAGGAAGGGCCAGCCCTTCAACATAGACTGTATTTTTGGGGACCAAGGACTTTGTGTGCCAGGTGACCATTTGGGAGCAATCAAAGAAACCTGGAACCAAAGAAAGGCAGCTTTGCTCTGCAAAAGGCAAGTGGATGCAACCACTTTTCTTAAAGGACTTTTCCTAGTAACCAACTACAAGCTTTTGGGCCATCAGTTTCACTGATTGTAACTAAATAAACTTGTTTGAGTTCACCTATTTTGAGTCCTGAACTCATTGCTTAGAGAACCTCCAGGTCTCTTGTACATGGGAAGGCTAGAACACTACCACCAGGGCCTATAGAGTTCGTCCATCCATTCAAAGCCCCTTTTTGGCCCTGGGTGGGATGCCACAATTCCATTATTTTTATATGTTCTGTATTGCACAACTACTCTGGCAGTAGGATATTATTTTCCTCTAAATTGTATCTGTAAACACTGGTGCTGTTGGATAAAACTATTAAGTATATCCATGTATAAGTCAAGTACAGGGTTTTGGTCCAAAAATACAGACTTTGTTATGACCTGTGAATAAATTGAGGGTCATTCCACAGATTGGGGACAGAACAAATGCAGCCTCAGGAGGCCAACTAGAAAATGGGTATAGGAGCACTTTAAAATGATAATGGGAGATGAGTGAGTCTACAAACAAATCTAATTGGCTTTGGAACATTATGATTTGCGTCGCTGCATAGGTGCAAGACCCATGTGCATAAGTGCACAGCTGACCACTTGAGGAGCCAGCTACAGATAAGCAAACCATCATTAGATCCTAGAATGAAAGAATGGAAATATTTAAGTGAATTGGTTCATAGAGTTTAGCCTTTTGCTGCAGAGCAGAACCGCTGGAAACTTCTATTGACAGATCAACAAAATGATAAGAACATATGAAGATCACTGATTGATCAGTCCAAAGGCTTATAGTCTCTTCTGTATAGAAGCCAAGCAGAAGTTCACAAGCAGAACACAAGAGCAATAGCACCCATGTGCTGTTTATTCCAGCCACAGATAATGAAGTTCCATTACATAGCTATCAAGGCTAGTAGCATTTGATTGGCAAAATTTCCATGAATTTGTCTAATATCTTTTTAAAGCTATCTGGATTGATGGCCGTCACTGACATCAGTGAATTTCCAAGACTATGTGTCATGACCTAAATCTCACATCATTCAGCATAATTGGATGAACTCAAATTATGTATCTGAAAAAAGATTGCCGCAAACAAAATGATATGCTCAAAAACATTACTGCACATTGAATTATGTCATGTGATTCAGGCTAAGCCACATGTCATGGGACTAGGCCACAACCATGAAAGACAGTTCTGTGATCTTTGTTTTTCCATTAAACCAAACTTTTAAACTAATGTGAAAATGTACCTTTTAAATACAATCCATACACTCGTACAGTATATATTTAACTTTTCCTGTCAAAAATGTTATTGCAAAGTTTATGATTATTTTCATTTTAGAACATAATGATAGCACAGTGCACACAGTCTGCTGAAAGCAAGCCAAAGTGTTTCTAAGGGCTCAGTATTTCAGTGTAAAGCATCCATTTATCACTGGAGTGCCTTGTTAGAAAGTTGTTTTTGCTCTTAAAAGTAAATGAATGTTCAATTTCCAGACTTATAGAAATGGAGCTAAAAACACTGCAAACTGGATGACTGTAAATCATAACACAGTGTAGTGGACCAAGAAATCTACATACTCTTACACATAAATCAGCCTCCGGCTTTCTACTTCAGTGAATTTCATTTTGAGAAAATACTTTTGGAACTAGAGTTTCATTTCCTAGAGTCAAGGATCTAGGTGTTTTTGGCCAGTGGAACCAATAATTCTTAACTTATTGTAGAGATTTCTGAAAGGTAAACGCAGGAAGATTGGGTGGAGGCAAAGCTGCATTTTTATCAAATTACCAGGTAACCCGGCTAGCTACTCTTTTGTTTTCAGTGGAACTTAGTTGTTGTTAAACATGTCAAATTATTCTGAAAATGACACTATTAATGGTATATATATAGGTAGGTTACTGTGTAAGAACCTGGGAAGGACTATGTAAGAACCTAAGAAGCACTGGTCCCATCATTACGTAGAGTAAAGCCTTATGTCTCAGATGGCAGATGCTTGGAGGGTATAGTAGGGTGGTTAAACAGAACATTGTGTGCCACATGGCCTGTTCTGTGCTGCAAATACCTTCTTGACACAGGTATATTAACTTTTAAACTTTTAAGTTTTGTCTCTGGTATTTTAATATATGCTTTTATGGTTATTTTAATCCATGTTTTAATATGTACATTTATAGATGTGCTTGGCTATGTTGTTGTTATTGTTGTTGTTATTACTATTATTATTAGGTAGAAAATGCTGCCCCCAACTAAGATAGAAGAATGAATGAATGCTTGAGCTGTGAGGGGAAAATGCCATTTTTGTAACATCTGTAGCCAAGCAACATTAGAGTATGACTAAGATGGCAAAAGTTATTAATGGGGAAGAATATACACGTTAGGAGAGTGCACAGCAATTTGTTTTTCTCTGATCCTGGTGGACAGTACTCGCAGTGCCGCTTCACCTATAACAGGGCTGTCCAACTTCTACCGGCCCAAGGGCCGGAATTCCGATCACTGATCACCTGGGGGGTCAAGCCCCCAGCTCTGCCCCTTCCCCACCCCGCCCCTCCCCCAGCTCCACCCCCATACTCAATATGCCCAAATGTGAACACTGGTGGATTTGGGGGAAAATAGACCTTGACATTTGGGAGTTGTAGTTGCTGGGATTGGTAGTTCGCCTACAATCAAAGAGCATTCTAAACCCCACCAATGATGGAATTAACCAATCTTGGCACACAGAACTCCCATGACCAACAGGAAATACTGGAAAGCTTTGGTGGGCATTGACCTTGAGTTGTGGAGTTGTAGTTCACCTCCATCCAGAGAGCACTGTGGACTCAAATAATGATGGATCTGGACCAAACTTGGCATGAATACTCAATATGCCCAAATGTGAACACAGATGGAGTTGTGGAAGAATAGACCTTGACATTTGAGAGTTACAGTTTCTGGGATTTATAGTTAACATACAATCAAAGAGCATCCTGAACTCTTGCAACAATGGAATTGAACCAAACTTGGCATCCCTCCACAGCCGGCCCGGCTCGGCCTCACCTCAGTCTTCACATCCTCCTCGGTCCCCTTCCCTGCTTTCTTTGCCTCAGGAGGGCGACGAGGTGGGAGGAACGAAGCAGCGGCCTCAGCGCTTCCCTTTGTCACCGAGGCTGGAGAGCGAGGGCCAGGCCGAGCCCGCCGCTGAGGGTTCCGCAGCCGCTGCAGACCAACCGCCGCGGATGTAAACATTCCACAAAAGGGCTCTTCCTTGCAGGTGAAGTCAGCGGGGCTTGGGGCTTGGCGCTGGCCTGGAAGCAGCCGTGAGGGAGGAGGAGGCGCACGCCCAGGCCGGCCACACATCCCACGGGGCCCGAGATTTCGGCAGCTATCATGAGACTACGCAGCCACAGACGGGATTTCGAGGGATTTCGACCTCCCTCGAAATCCCGTCTGTGGATGGCGTAGTCTCGCGATGCTTGCCTAAACCCGGAAGTAGGTATTTTTATTTTTTTAATTATTATTATTTTTTATTTTATTAAAACAAGTTAGGGGGTGTAATGATGTTGATTATTTGTGTGTAAATGTTGTGTGACATGTGTTAAAATGTATGTTGTTTTGAATGTTCTATGGTTTGTTTCTGTGGGTGAAACAGAAGGGAGGCATGGCAGAAGCTTAGAAGAGCTGTCGCCATGGCAACCAGGGCTAGAGGCTAGTAGAATGTTCAGGTTTGAATTCTACAGTTGGAAGAGAGCGGGAAGCCAACTGCCAAATGAGAGGGGAGGAGTTATGTTCTAGTTTAGAGTGTCCTAAGGACTGAAAGAGAACGGTCCAGTGTTAGTGTGTGTCTTAAGGTCTGCTAGTGAGCAGTCCAGTTAAAGGGTATAGAGACCCTAGTTAAAGTTGCAGGGGTTTATAGAGGTTTAGTGGAAACCCTATAATAGGTCCCCATTGTGTTATGTAACAGAAAAAGTTGTGCCTCTAAGGAAGTTTGAAACCAACCAAGATTGTACCCATTTGTGTCAAAATAAATTGTTTGCATCTTAAAAGGAAAACACCTCTCCTGATTCTTTTATTGGTGGTGGCCCTCAAAGTCAGTGGTCAGCCGGATAAATGGTGGCAGCATGGTCAAGTGGTCACTGAGAAGTTTTAAAACTCCAGTCAGTTAAATGGTGAAGGGGTGAGACAGTACCCTGCCAATAAAGCGTGAAGTTGCTGAGGTAACCGAGGTTTCCTTGGATTGGAGGTCAGCAGTGTGGACATAGAAAGATTGTCCAGTCTGAGGCCGGTCAAGAAGTGGAGTGGTCACATATTGGCGGCAGCGGTGGGATCTTTAAGAGAGGGTCCACCCTGTCCAGCCGGTTGATTTGAACGTAGCTTCACCGCAGGGGGCCGCAGGCAAGGGGCTCGGGGGCCATATACGGCCCCCGGGCCCCTGTTGGACAGCCCTGACCTATAACATGGGGGGAAGTGTAGCTGCTCAGCTTTCCCCCGCACTGTCTCCATTGCTGGCAAGAAGAACACGGGAAGCCTCCGGTGTTCTTATTACTTTATCATAGGATGCTTTCAGCACAGTTTGGGGATGGAGCCCTCTGGAAGAGCCATTCAATGGGATCCAGCAGAATCTGTTGGGTTCCATTCCAAACTGTGCTGAAAGCATCCTATGATGGACACGTATGTCCGTGTGATGAAGTATTAAGTCAGACTCCAAAGAAGTAGCAGTGAAACCATATTCTTGGCACAATGAAGATGTAGATTAACTAGTAAGTTTAGCTGCGAGGGAGAAATTCATTTATTACAATCATAAGGCGATTAATTTTTGGAGAATCAAAGTTGGCACAAGCTAACCAATACATCCCATCTGCTATAAAAGGGAGCTCTTGAAGGGCTGAAGTCAGGAGACTTGTGTTTTTTGCTGATGACCTAAGATTACAAAAATGAGAATGGTTGAAATACAACAAACCACAAAACAAGAATAGTAGCTTGCATTCAGTGTGGTGGGTTACCACATGAGGCTAATGTATACATGGCCTTTTGTAAATAAATGGAACTGGTTCAAACACACACAATAACGTATTATACATGTGGAAATAATTTCATACTGGTGTGAGCCACCCATCCGAGAAGTATATTTCTCAATAGAAGGGTCCAAAGATGAGGAAAAACTTGGCCATCCTTTATAAAAGTTCTGCCACTTTGTTCTGATCACAGAAGAGTGAGGTTTCTAGGATTTAATAAGCATCGCTGCCTACATTTTGAATAAAAGATCTGTACTTTATAGAAGGCTCACATAATTCCAGATTCAGTCACATAAGCGTACCGAATGACACATGACAAAAGACACCAGAGAAATATAGATGGAAATGAGAAATTTAATTGTATGCTCCATCTCTATACAAACAAGAGTCTCATGACACAAGATACCGTTGATACCCCATTTGCACGAAAGGCAAAGTTTTCCTTTCACTTTTCATTTAGGAATTTCTTTATTATTGGGGATTTCACATGGACTTTTGTTGTATTTCTTTGCCTTATTTTGTTGTTTTCATCAATTGAATGCAAGTACAATATCTTATGCTTCTGAGACTGGGATGATATGAAACTCCAGTAAGACTGTCTGATCCATAAATAAAACTGACACATGTCAAAATACCCAGTTGCGTCTTCTTTCAGGGACAATAATTGACACAACTAAGCAGTCTGTAACTGCATTCGCCGGCTATGATTTTTTGACAGAAGAGGCCTTGTTTGCGTAAATCCGTTGAATACAGATGGGAGTGTGATTACATCGCTTACAAAAGGAGAGACTGAATACAAATTTGGGAGGGATAGAAAGTGTTTAATATCTTTTATTGTTTTCATCAGAATTCCCAATCTCATTCAGGCAGATGGCTCTGATCTTTATATCCATGTTCAAAAGGAACAGAAGGACAATGAAAAAAGGGCTCTTTGAGCAAAGAACGGATTCTGTTATCACATTACAAGTGAAGGTCCATTTGGAACCCTATTCAGTCATAATGATCAGTGTAAGGTTTTTGTTAGATACCTTCCATGGTTGGAATAGAATTGTTCTTGGGCTATACGTGTGTGTGAGGAAGTGAGTGAAAGAGTCAGCTGAATCTCATAAAGGGAAAAAAAGAAGAAGAAACGTGAAAGTGAAAATCAGATCAGAAAAGCAGGCAAGGCGGGAACTTGGTAGCATAATCCTGCTTTTATATTTAATTTAGCATGACATTTATGTAAGTTTACACACATAACATCTTGTTTTGAGTGTCAGAGCTATTTGTACATAAAATAAACAATGTAAAGTTGGATAAGAAGCAAATCTTTTTTGCTTCTTATTTTTCAGATCCCTTTTTTGTTGCATCCAGTCACTTTTGGATTTGAACATGCCTTGACTTATATGATGGGAGGCATAAAAGAATGTCTATAAATTCTTGATGATTCCAGAGGGGCTACTGTCATTTTTATGCAAAGCAAATGGGAATGCAGACTCGCTGAGATTTCATGTGTACCCCATGAAATTTGCCTCCATTGTAAACAATTAATAAAAGCCTATAATACACTTTATTAATAATAATACACTTTATTTATATTCCACTCTTCTCACCCCGAAGGGGACTCAGAGCAGATTACATTACACATATGGCAGACAATCCCTGCCGGTTGACATACAATTACAATACAACAAGTACAATTAGAAGGATTTTTCTTCTTCTGGCTACATCACAGGGTGCGGTTGCTCCATCACATCATTACGTCACAAGGTGGTGCTGTTGCTTCATCCTCATGACGGAGAGCCTATGTTTCCACATTCTACCTTCCGACAGCCGATCTTTCCTTTTATTCAGGCATTGTAAAGTCCTTTTTGTAAAAATCCTTTCCCGCTTAGCGGTCCCTAGTTCATCTACTCACAGCTGGGCTGTTTTCGAACTGTTAGGTGAACAGTGGACAGGGCTCACAGCTGGGTGTCCAGACCAGCCCAGGAATCGAACATGCAACCTTCTGATTGCAAGCACAGCCGTTGTTACCACTGTGCTATCTCTCCAGCCCCTGTGCTATCTCTCCAGCCTATGCATTTTTAAAGGAATGGAGGTGATCCCCATTACCACACACACATTTACAAATTGGTACCCCTTCTGAACATTTGAGCCAAAAACATTAGTGCCGTTGGTACATATAATTACTAGCATCTGATCCCTTGCTGTGAGCAGAATGTTGGCCGATTCACTTTGTCAGTCACCTACATGCATCTGTCAGCAGTTGAGAAAACTGCTTTTTTTGGACTACAGCTACCCGAATCCCCCACAATCCTTCATCTTATAGTCCAAAACCCAGGCTGCCTAGGAAGACTCAGATTCTCGAAAGACTCAGATTCTTAGTGGCAGTGAAGAGCCACGTAAAGGGCAAAGGAGGAGGAGGGAAAGCACATGCAGGGTGAGGGAGGAGAAGAGGAAGTCTGCATAGGGCAAGGGGGGAGGAGATGAAGTGTGCACAGGACAAGGGAGGAGAAGAGAGAGCAAATGTGGAGTGAGGGAGGAGGAGGGATATTGTGCGTAGGGGTGAGAGAGGAGGAGGGAGAGTGTGTGCAGGTTGAGGTGGGAAAGCGTGTGCAGGATGAGGGAGGAGGAGACAAAGTGTGCATGGGGTGAGAGAGGAGGAGGGAGAGTGTGCGCAGGGTGAGGGAGGAGGACAGAAAGTGTGTGTGGGGCAAGGGAGGAGAGGAAGGGTGTACGGGATGAGGGAGGAGGAGAAAAAGGAGAGCTGGCTTGCTGTGCAGAGAGGTGAGGGTCCTGGCAGGAAGGCGTGGGGCTGAAAAAATGGCCTTCCCACCAGGACTCTCACCTGAGTATAAAGCGAGGAGGGCTTTTTCAGCCTAAAAAAGGCTGAAAAACTAAGTTTATTCTTTAGTGTATATGGTAAATAATAACTATTTCATTCAGAATTACACAAAAAAACCCTACTAACATTGAACTGAGTAGAAGTAACAATTTTTTTCCTCTCTTAAAGCTCTAGCATCACTATGGAAAATGGAGAGATAATCACTAAGGCTCCATTTATACTCTCATATAATGCAGTTTGAAACTACATTATAAGCCAGTTTAGGTGGGGCCTAGAACATGCAAAGCACTGAAAGATCTGGTTCAAGCACCTGTCAAAAGAAGATGCTTACACAAAACATGTTTGGTGATGATATTTTGCACTGGAAATAATGATAGCAACTGAATCCAGGGGAGACCTCACCAAACATAGGTCCAGGACAATATTGTTAAATCTGGAGCTCACTCTGTTTCTCTATACTCGCAAAACCATGCTTCTGTTTGATCAGGCCTCTTCAATCTGAGTTACTTGAGAATTTTGGCTTCATGGACATATTAAAAACCTGTTCCCAGTTCTGGATGCAAATGTTTAGAGTTCTTAGTTTTGAACAACTTTATTGGTTTGGCTCCTATGGCATCTCAGCTGCACTGGACCTTCAAAAATAATTTTGAAAGAGGATTGTGTCAAGCCACTTTGAAGGAGGAAGAGAAGAGGAGAAAGAAGACAGAGCTCTATCTTATGGTTCTGCTGAATGTGTTTGAAATAGGAGAATGCATATGAAGATCTGAGGCAGTTCCAACACAATTAAACATTTCCCCCATTCTCAGATACAACTGCCAGAAGGTAGGAATGTGTCCACTTTGAAAAAGATGCACTAGGGTACACTCTGAATACTATTAGAATGATTTTATTTGCAAAACATTCTTCATTTTCCTTTCCAAGATTCAAATATCTATCTTCCTTAATGTTAGCACAGAATGGCAAATTGTCATTAAACAGCGCTATAAAGAAAATCCTCTCTAAATAGTATTGTCAGTTTATGTTTCTATCAATACTAAATGCATCTGAAGAGAGTGTTTTAGTTTAGGTCATCACTTCTAACAGTCTAAAGGAAATTGCTGTAAGTCTAATTTTCTCATCAATAATGTAGAGTTTGTAGGAAAACCTCTTACTGTCATATAAGGAACAGGCGTTCTCTGTCAGAAGAAGGCCCATTACTTCAGACAAGTGACACAGCAAATAATATAGTGTGTTGGCCTATACATTTGTTGCTTTTGTTATTCTCAGTAAATCTATAAATTGTAGCTGCTCTAAGGCCCACCTTAAGATATTTTGCCATCTGCAATTACATAACATCATAACATCATCATCATCATCATCAACAACAACAATAAAACATTTTATTTATATTCCACCCTATCTCCCCAACTAGACTCAGGGCAGATCACTGTACACATACACAGCAGACAGGACAGAGACAGAAAGGAGGCATGTTGTGTTGTGGCCCAGCTTTTTGGCACTTTTGAGGTTGATCTTGAATCCAGCCATGGGGGGTGCTGTTGCCCCATCATCTATGACAAAGAGCCTTCAGGACTTCCTCCTTCCTTTTAGTCACTGGGCATTTTCTGATCTTTTTCTTTTATGGTGTCATAAAATACCTCCCCCGCTTTTTAGTGGTACCTAATTTCTCTACTTACTGCTCTCAGCTGTTTTAGAATTGCTTAGGTAAACTGTTAGCTGGCTTGACAGTTGTGTGCTCAAGCTGACCTAGGGCTTTGAAATGGCAACCTTTCATTGGTAGATCTTATCACTTGCTGGTGATTTACCAGTTGTGCTAAAGCCTGGCCCTCCAGTTACACCAGCCAATAGCACCCCTTTCTTCTATTAGGTTGGAGTGTACACCATGCACACCCAGTAAAGTTATTTTTGGCAGCTGGGGGAGAAATTCTACAAGGTCCTTTGACTGACAATAAGAAGACAATAATAATGATGATGATAATAATAATAACTCAAATAGCCAACAGTTTACTGCAATTTTGCAGCTCTCCAAATCTGAATCCCAAGGTCAACATTTCACTTTTCCTAATCATTGGATCATTCCAAGTTTCCAACGTTTCTATTTTTTCCTTGTAAGAACAGGAATTTTTCATTTGTATCATATTTCATTCATTTAAAAAATAAATACTTTATATCATTACAAGATATTGATCACTTTGGAACTATTTACAATGAAAGCCAAAGAACCAGCATGTGGTGGTTTGAATGTTGGAGAGTCCAGAGTTTCAATTCCTGCTTTGTCATGGAAACTCACAGGGTGATTGTGGGCAGCCTCAGAGGAGGGCAATGGCAAACAAATAGTACCAAAGGAATTATGTGATAGTTTCATGTTAAGTTCTCCAAAAGTCAGAAATGACTTGAAGGCACACAGTAACAACAGTGACTGCAGTTTATTGGTGGAGATATCTTTGAAGGATCATTATACTTTGGAGAAGGACTGTGGGAAGTCACTTTTGGAGGGTAGGGTATGTATATAGGAGGCAAGAGGTAGAGAAATAAGGAAGAATAGGAAGCATGATGGAGTACCAGGAGACCAATGGGATCAAATATAATTGGAAATTACCAAGAATTGTTCATTGTTATGTGCCTTCAAGGCATTACCAAATTATACCAACTCTATTATGGGTTTTTCTTGGCAAAATGTATTCAGAGGCAATTTCTTTTCCCTTCCTCTGAGACTGAGAGGATGTGGTTGTCTAGGATCATCCAATGGCTTTCCATGGCTGAACAGAGATTGGGTATACACATAAATAAAGATGCAAAGGTCTGCCGAGTGCACAGGCATGAAGGCCTGCCAAGTTCACAGGCGTGAAGGCCTATTGCAGCCTCCGAATGGTCTGTGGTGCAGCGGCTTCCTCTTTGGTGCCTGGGCTGTTGGCGCACTCCCCTTCCTCTCCCAGCACCGAAGGCTGAAACCAGGGGCACCAAAAAGGAAAGAGAGTGTGCCAAGGGCCCAGGATGCTGCCATGCCACGTACCAGTAAGGCCTTCTTGCAGGCCACCCTGATAATTTGGGGGAGGGGGGGGGGAGGGCTGAAGCCCCTCAAACCCCCCCTCCTCGGCTACATGCCTGGTTGCAATGAATACTAGTTTAAAAAAATCACAATAAGAGTAATAAAACCAGTTGCAGCAGAAAAGTATGTGAGTGTCTGTTGAAGTGTATATTTCCCCTCTTCCCAGTTCTCTTGTGTCTACTGCCTTACCGTTGTTTCTCTATAATTTGTTTAGGGACACTTTGGCACAGGCAGAGAATACATTGTAAACATAGCCATTGGTTGCCTCTCAGAGTGCTTTCAAAGTGCTGCTACAGCGGCTAAAAAGGAAATGGCAACGAGGGCAGTAGATATGATTTCTACTGCTCCCTGAAGTGTTTTTCATTTCCAATCAATGTCAAAGCCAATAAGACATGAAGAGAGATACCAGAGAGCCCTTTTCCCCACATCAAAGCATATAGAGAAGTGCTAATCAAAATCATGGTCCATGGACCACAATTTTGAACTATTGGCTGGTAAGTTTCCTGGGAAGAAAGAAACAGCTGGAATTTATGGCACCAAATAGGGTGCTGGTCTTTGGTATTTTCACAAAAACATTCTGCCAATTTCCCATATCAGACAGATTGCTGTAGGGAGCACATTTATATTGTGTTGTCTCTGCCCTTGTCCAGCGCATCGGTTTAATTGCTGCTGAGTTAGGGATGCCTTCAGCATGTTATTAGATTCATTCCTCCTAAAAGTAACTTTCTAAGTTCCAAATAGCTGAGTACACCAAGATTGCTGAACTCTGAACTTCTTTCTTTTTTAAAAACCAATACCCTTGCCTTGCTGTGCCAGCATAGCTAAAGATACATGTTGCATATGGAATCAAAGAAAAGCCCCACAGAGCTGTATTACAGTTGTTATGTTTGGGAGGAAGGGAAGAGAGGAGGATCATTTGTTGCTCAGTGTATTGTATTATGTTGGAATTTATCTTGCCAGTCGTAACCTGCAAAGCATCCCAATGGCAGAGAGAGTTGTTTTTCTGCCTCAGCACTTTTTATTGTTTAAATTGCTGGTCTTTCTACCTAAGGAAGCCGAAGGGAAGATAGGGGGAAAAAGCCGCCGTTATATTACCAACATAGCTCATTTGTATTGTTTCACGTCCTGGAATTTCAGGTGCTAGAAAAAGCTGTGTCATTGCTGGTTGGCTGCCTGGCTCGCTACAAAGCTGTCATTTCTCTGTTCAAGAGTCTAAGCAATCTCATTTATCTCCATAGAGGTGCCTTCTGTGTCTTGGCTGGAGAAAAGGAAAGGTGCCATAATAACAATAAAAAGTGTGTTAGAGGAGGCTGGTGGAACCTCCCATTGCAAACACACTGACTGTCTGAAAGGTAGTTCAGCTCCTTTACAACTCTGTTCTTTGGCATATAAGGAATGATTTTTTTCTTGCATGGGCAATTGTTTATTGTCTCATTTATAGTTGTATCTGTAATTACAAAATAGGAGTGGAATGTAAAAAAGCAGCTCATGAGGAACGTGAATATCCTTGATACTTGACCGTAAAACATCATGCGAAGCCAGCATGCAAATTGTCTATGGAGCCTTTGAGAAGTTAAAGGGGGTTGTGAAGGCTCCAGTTGTGCCCACTCTTTCTATCAAAGGGCCCGGAATATTTGGGAGAAAACCTTGTGCTTTACAATTTTAGTAAGAAGGCCCCCAAAATTTAATTCAATTTACATTTCCAGCAATAGAGAATTTTCCCAATCTGTTAATTTTATAGTTACTTTATTTGTAGATTATGAGCCCCCAGTGGCGCAGTGGGTTAAACCGCCAAGCTGCTAAACTTGTTGGCCGAAAGGTCACAGGTTCGAGTCCGGGGAGCGGTGTGAGCTTCCGCTGTCAGCCTCAGCTTCTGCCAACTTAGCAGTTCGAAAACATGCAAATGTGAATAGATCAATAGGTACCACTCTGGCGGGAAGGTAACGGCACTCCATGCAGTCATGCTGGCCACATGACCTTGGAGGTTTCTACGGACAACACCGTAGAAACCTCCAATGAGCACCAACTTCCAGAGTCAGACATGACTGGACTTAATGTCAGGGAAAAACCTTTACCTTTACCTAATTGGAAGAATCAGTGCAGTGTAATGGTTTGAGCATTGGACTATGGGTCTGGATATCATAGAATCATAGCAATAGAGTTGGAAGAGATCACATGGGCCATCTAGCCCAATTCCCTGCCAATCAAAACACAATCAAATTACCTCTGACAGATTTCCATCCAGCCTCTGTTTAAAAGCCTCCAAAGAAGGAGCTTCCACCACACTCTGAGGCAGTGCATTCCACTGTTGAACAGTACTCACAGTCAGGAAGTTCAGCTAGAATCTCCTTTCCTGTAATTTGAACCCATTGCTCCAAGTCTTAGTCTCCAGGGCAACAGAAAACAAGTCTGCTCTCTCTTCCTTATGCTATCCATTCAAATATTTAAACATTGGTGATCATGTCTCCTCTCAACCTTCTCTTCTGTAGGCACTCAGCCTTGGAAGCCCACTGAGTGCTCTTGGGCAAGTCACATTCTGTCATCTTCAGAGGAAGGCAAAGGAAAATTCCCTCTGAACAAATATTGCGAAGAAAACCTTACGGTAGGTTTGCCCGGGGCCATCATAAATTGGAAATGACTTGAAGGCACCCAACAAGAAACAAATTAGCTGACCATTACATATGTTACCATGGTTGATGTAGCTAGTACTATTGCCTACATGACTTCAAAGGAGGGGAACCCATCAAGTACTGTCCACAAAAGAGCCCATCAGTTTTAGCCACCAGCAACCTCATACAATAATTGGTCATCTTGCAGGGTTGTTAGAATGGAAATTAGGACCTGGCTATCTTCCAAGATCCAGGATTGCCAGGTCAGGTCTGTTCCAGGATCTGGGATTAGAGGGCCAAAACTTGAGACTTAAAGGCTTGTAATGTTGCAATAATAGACTTTGTCACATTACAATGGTAAAGTCAGAGATGCTTAAAAATATATACCAATTGACTCCCAATACAATGAAACCATGATTAATCTAATTATAAATCAGGATCAGATGTGATCAGAGGTTAAATCATGATTTCCCATTACATTCAGCTCAAGAATCAGGACTCAAATCTTGTTCATATGTAACAGGAAACAGTGATTAAACCAGTTTATTTGTTCAGTCGCTTCCAACTCTTCGTGACCTCATGGACCAGCCCACGCCAGAGCTGCCTATCGGCTGTAGCCACCCCCAGCTCCTTCAAAGTCAAGCCAGTCACTTCAAGGATACCATCCATCCATCTTGCCCTTGGTCAGCCTCTCTTCCTTTTTCATTCCATTTCCCCCAGCATCATTAAACCAGAAGTTTTGTGTTTTGGCTCTCAAGTAGACTGAAGCAGGGATGACAGGAGGGGGAAAAGTGAAGTAGTGTCTTCATCACGCTAAATAAAAAATCCACTTAAAATCTGGTTTCTGCCTCTTGCAGAATTCTGGGATTTGTAGTTTAGTGAGGTTGTTAAAGGCTCCTCCCTAAACTATAAAGCCCATAGTTCTGCAGGAAGCAGAAACTGGATTTTAAGTCAATTTTTCTCTCTAGTGTGACGAAGTAAACAAAATAAATTTAAAGCTTTTGTCTGAACTCAGCTAATGAAGGATTCCCCATTATCATTCCTTACGTCGGGATAGTGTTGTTGACTGACCCTTTGATTTCTGTTATGGCTTCCCAATTTCATAGTTGTCTCAATCTCATGTATACTTTTCCTTACTTCTTTATGCATTTTACTTCCTCTTAGGAAAGTGATATTCCTTTGATGATCCCTATTTATCTTCATTTTTTTACCCAAAAGTTTCCAAAGAGATACTCAGGAAGAAACAAAACATATACCTCCTTGCTGTCCTTGCACAGAATAATTGTTGATGCACTGTATTAATCTCCTCATGTAAATCTTTGCTTGGCTGTGCTGCATTTCTGCAATTTGCATAATTGTTTTAATTGCATCATTTGTGTATGTACATTTTATCACATATTTACAACTATTTTCTAATTATAAGTCATTAAGAAAAACAGAAACTCATTACCAGATGTAATCATATATAATTAAATGGGGGAACCTAAACTAGTTTTATATTGCAACAATTCTGCTATGAGAAGCTAAGCAATTTAGTAAAACTGCAGACATTTCTAAACTTGGGATAGTTTTCTACATTAGTGGTACTGCTACTACAACAGTTACCGAAGATGTCCAGTCTACTGTGATTCTAGGAGGTTAAAAATGGACAAGCTCTTCTGATATACTGGGAATAAAAGGGCTTAAATAGCCTAATGGTCCTAGATTCTGTCTGATCTTGGTCAGTCCTGCTTAGGGCTTGGATGGGAGATGACCAATGAATAATTTGTTATTATTTATTTATTATTATTCATTTACTTTATTTATATTCCACTCTTCTCACCCTGAAGGGGACTCAGAGCGGATTACAGTACACATACTTGCAGACAATCCCTGCAGTTCAACATATGACATATAGATGAACATATGACATATAGACGAACAGAGGCAAACTTCTGGCCACCAGAAGGAGCTGACACACTCCTAATCTCTCAGCGTTTTCCAGCGTCCCTTTGTTGTTCCTTCCGCATTCCTCAGCGATTCCTGAAGTTCTTTAATGGCCCCATAAATCAGTCAAAATTTGCCTCCCCACTTTAATGTGGTACCTTTATCTCCTATTTGACAAATGCAACTCTCTTTCGGGCTGCAAAGGTCGACAGCAGGCTACACTTAAGGTCGAGCACCCACCTTGACCCGGGCAGGCCTCGAACTCATGACCTACTGGTCAGAGAGATCTTATTCAGTTGACACTTAGCCAGCTGCGCCACATTCCCGGTGTTACTGTTTATTAAACCATATTTATACCCCTCTCTTCTCACCCTGAGGGGGACTCAGTGTTTCTGTTTATTAAACCATATTTATACCCCTCTCTTCTCACCCTGAGGGGGACTCAGAGTGGCTTACAGAATGGCCATTTCAATGCCACATTACAGTATAAAAACATATAAAATATGACACATCAAAACCTCAACAAAATAAAAATACAAATACATAAACTGTTAAAACCATATATATAAAACCGTGATATGTTGCTGCATATCAATTCTGTGTTGCACTATTTCCGAATGCCTGTTCCCAGAGCCAGAACTTAACTTTTTTTCTAAAGCCAGGGAGGGAAGGGGCCAGTCTAATATTATAGGGGAGGGAGTTCCATAGCCGATGGGCCACCACCAAGAAGGCCATGTCTCTCAACCCCACCAGTCATGCTTGCCACAGGGATGGGACTGAGAGCAAGGCCTCCCCGGCAGATCTGAACACTACAGCTGGTTCATAGAGGGAGACACAGTTGGATAGGTAGTAGGACTGGAACTGTTTAGGGCTTTATAGGCTAAAGCCAGCACTAAATTCTGCCCACTAGCGAACTGGCAGTCAGCGGAACTGATGGAACAGGGAGGTTGTACGTGCCCTGTACATCGCTCCAGTGAGGAACCTGGTTGCCTGGTTGCCGCCTGTTGGACCACTTGGAGCTTCCTTACAGTCTTCAATGGCAATCTCATGAAGATTGTGCTGCAGTAGTCTATTTGGGATGTAACAAGAGCATGGACTGGGTTGTTGTAGGTTTTTTGCACTATATGGCCATGTTCTAGAAGCATTCTCTCCTGACATTTCATCTGCATCTATGGCAAGCATCCTCAGAGGAGCTAGTTCCAACAGACCTCACAACCTTTGAGGATGCTTGCATAGATGCAGGCGAAACATCAAGAGAGAAAGCTTCTAGAATATGGCCATATAGCCCAAAAAACCTACAACAACCCAGTGATTGCAGCCATGAAAGCCTTCGACAATACAGAGCATGGACTGCCATGGCCAAGTCTGGCTTCCCAAGGTATGGGCACAACTAGCACATAGGTTTTAATTGTGCAAAAACTCCCCTGGCCACCCCCAAAACCTGTGTTTGAGGCTCAGTGATGAATCCAGGAGAAGTCCCAAGCTGTCTAGTTTGGATTCACAATTCCTCCCCCCACCCCGTCCTGTTGTATGGCTATTTAGAAGAGCATATGCATAAGTGACAATCAGTGACCTGGAATCTGTCTATTCCAATATTTTAACGTTTTAATATTTTAATATTTTAATATTTTGGTATTGTAAATGCCAAGCTGTGTAAGTCGCCCGGAGCACATTTGTGGAGGGCGACTCATAAATAATAAAATTAGTTAGTTAGTTAGTACCTAAATCCCTCTAGCTTCTCCCAGTCTTCTCTAAGTGCACAAAGAGCAAGTGCGATTATAAAGTGCTGTGCCACAAAGGCCGTTGCTTGATGAAGTGGTCCTCTGTGTTGTCACTAGATTGGCAGTGGCTTGGTGAAGGATCGGCTGTTTTTATGTGAAGTGGCCCTCTGTGATGTCACTGGGAAAGAAAAATAACATCTGTATGACAGGAAGGCAGGGAGAAAGGAAGGAAGGAAGGAAAGAACAACAAAAAGACCATATTGCCATGGAGATCCTCTCAGAGTTGGAGAAGGGAGAATAGTGGAGGGGAAAGAAAAAGAGAAAGAGAAAATGAAGGAAAGGCAAGCTGGGGAAGCAGAGGTCAGTGGCCGCTCAGACACCCAGGCAATTCAGAGTATAAATGCTAATTAGTAATGGATTGAATAGAGCCTCCTAGTGGTGTAGCGGGTTAAACTGCTGAACTTGCTGCCCAAACAGTCGGCGGTTCAAATCTGGGAAGCAGGGTGAGCTCCTGCTGTTAACCCCATCTTCTGTCAACCTAGCAGTTCAGAAACATGCAAATGTGAGTAGATCAATATTTACTGCTTCCGTGGGAATGTAATGGTACGCCATGCAGTCATGCTAGCCACATTACCTTGGAGGTGTCTGTGGACAACACCAGCCCTTCGGCTTAGAAACACCCCAGAGTCGGACACAACTAGATTTAATGTCAAGGGAAACCTTTACCTTACCTTAAAGGATTGAATGTTTTTTTTCAATGGAGTTACATTTCCTGTCATAGAAGACATTCATAGGATGGGATTTTTTTCTGAATCTTTTCAGACTTTTTGGATACCTTTATAGAGTTGCACCACCACAGCAAAGGCCCTTTTATTAAGTCCTTGGATGAAGTCCACTTCATAGTAAAATGAAATGATTAAAAATGGATTGGTATCTTGATGCCATGAAACTCAAACATCTGGCAGCATTAAAGGAAGGCTTCTTTGAAGATAACATTACAATCAAAACTGACTTAATAGATTAGAGGCACTGCTGGAATCAGAGTTGAATTTTGAAATAATTACAACTGAATATATGTCTTAATATTAACAGTCTTTTGAAATCAAAACACTGCTGTAATTAATTATTTTATAATTGGGATTTTAGTAATTGGAGGAATGAAACACGAACCATCTAACAATAATCTGTTTTACATACATGTCTGCTGAGAGAATGAAGCAATTTCCTCCTTGGGAGCCTGCCAGATTTTGCTTTATTCTCAATCAGTAGGGAGTTTGCTCATAAATCTTTCATGCAGCAGTTATAGATTTTGCTCTACAAGGCTGCGTGGAGAATTCCCTTCAATCCTGGTGCTATTTGCATTTCTCCCAATGAATCAGGGTGGACTCCTAATATGAATGATGGACATGCACTTTCGATACCAAATGTGATCTACACATTTCCTTTACATCATTGCCCTCTACTAATGATGTGCCCCTCTCCTCCCATGATCATGTATTTTCATGCATCTTTTTCCTTGCTCTTCTCTCCCATTCCATCCCATCCTGCATTTGCACATCTGATTTCCATCTTCTCTCCACTGATCATCTGAACTGAATCTGGTCCTATCAAATGACTACTATGTGCTGAACTGCTGATAGAGCTTTTTATATCTTCATATTTCAGTAGTAGACTATTCTGTCTTAAATGCTTTCAGATTGTTTTAAATTAGTACTGCTCTCAATAGAATCACTAATTGAAATGTTTTAAGATTCCTTGTATTATAATAAGGTTTGTGGGCTCCTATGATGCAAAAAAACTTGGATATTAATTTTAAAAGGTAATAAATAAATAATAGAAAATATTATTAAGTAAGAAGCTTGTGTCTAGAAAATTCATTGCTGGCTAACTTGGATTAAGGATTGGATATCGCTGAAAAGAGAAAAAGTTTTGGCTTTGGAAGGCTTCGACTTAAGAATAGGTTTGGCATGCTTATCTATGGTCAAGAGAAAAGAGAAAAAAAATGTAACAATCATTTTATCAGAGCCTCCTTACTCAAGATATGGCAGAAATACAAAGGAAAATTATATATGAAAACATCTATGTGGTTGTCCCCATTTGAAGCGGGTCAAAGAAGATTGTTACGTTGGTCTCAATGGCCAACTTATAAAGACTTGTTAAGAAAAGAAAAAGAAGAATTCTGCTTGAAGACTAAGGAGGAAATAACAACTAAATTTAAATCATTATCCTGGCTACAATACATGCAAATAAAAGAATACTTAAATCCATGGAAATACTGAAAGGGAAAATCAGGCTAGAAGGAGCTATAAAAGTGAAATGTAGGGCAGGAGGAGAAGTGTGGAGACAAATATGAATAAAAACAAAGAAAACTGCATCCTTATTCTTGAACTACCACTTTGTCACATGCATTAAATTCTACTGAGCCACTTACCTAAGAAACGGCAACCTACTGTGTTCATCACATGACACAGGCTTCAAATGTAGGTTAGAGATATCTTGGAGTTTTTAAAAAGTGTTTCAAATGGTTATCTTTTCAGACACTTTCTAAGACATTCTAGGCATTCTCTTGTGCTTTTTCTTTTCTTTCTTTTTTTTTTAAAAAATATACACATTGCTTCTCTTGAGCCTTTCAAATTGTCATTGTGTTGCATCTGTGAGCTTTGGTTTCTATACAGAGACAGAGCTGAGGATTGAAAGGAGATTCAAGAGCTGAATTCAAAACAGGGATGGAGCCAATGTAGGTCTAAGGAAAGCAAGAAGGGGGGGGGGTCGAGCAGAGGCTTCTTGGGGTCTGGTGGGTTCCTTTCCTACACTGAACTTTAATTAAATTATTAAAATATTTTAAAGCTTTAAGCCCATCTCTTCGTTCTTCACATCAACTTTAACTGCCAGAAGCAGTTAGAAATCTACAGAAAGAGATCTGTTCTGCTAGTGATTCTGGTTCTGATTCATATGAGTTCTAGTCCTTTCTCACAAATGATTGTCTAACCTACAAACAGGATCACTAGTACAACCAATTTATGCTGCTGAACATAGATCTTAGCTGTTAATTTAGTTTGAGGATCCAGGGCAAGTAAGTATATGAGTGCATCTACACTGTCGAATTACAGCAGTTTGACACCGCTTCAAATGCCATGGATTGATGCTGTGGACTGACTGATTTTAAATATTTGTAATGGTTCATAATTTTCCATAATAGCAGCTATCATTTACTGTCAGCAATTTTCTTCACAAAGAAAATGGGGGGAGGGACAGTGGGCGGGGACCAATCTCAGCTGTGTGATGGCAAATCAATGGAGGATGCCTGAGTAAAACTGATAGATTGAAAAGTGTGTGATGAAGGTAGAAAAATCATCCATTTAATTTTAGAATGGAGAATGCCTAAGCTGAATGGTAAACCTTCTTCTCAAACATTTGACCTGTTCAGTGGGGTGAAGTCTCTAGAGCATGATGTATTGTTTCAAGTGTTTGACTTGGGCAAGGTTTACTCACTCAGCCATGGACCTTGGAGAAGTTACAATCTCTCATCCTCAAATAAAGACAAAACCTTCTGAACAAATTCTGCCAAGAAAACCTCATGATCTAGGATCATCATAAGTCAGAAATACCTTGAAAGCACACAACAACTCAAATGAATTCTTGAACTATGAGGACTGCTACATGTTCCTCTGCTCAGAAAATTATGCTAAATTGCTCTGATTATGGATTTTAGAAAATGATCAGACATGTTTCTTCCCCTTGTTATGCTTGCAGCTTGATGGAGGTGAGAGGGACTCATTTCACATTTTAGTTTTCATTTCCTCTGCCAACACAGTTGTAACGATTAAATGTAATCATTTGCTTCTCCCGAAATAGTTGTTTATTTTATACCTACTGCTGGTAAAGGGAGGGGGATATCACTTTTTATTATCTACTCCCTGCTCGTTTTTGCAATTCATATTGTGGTCTCTTTTCCAAATCTGAGCATAATTGTTTACAAATGTTGCCTTGGTAAGGAAGATTCCCAACGGCTGATTTCTCTTACCTGATGAAATTGAATCGTCTCACAGTGATGCTAAATCAGTTCCTGCCAGAAATTAGTTTATCTCATGGCTCATAACAATTCCCTTCAGCAATACAATTTTTATTTGCCTTCAGATGAGATTAGATTTCAGCTTGGCAGGTGTCAAAGAATTTGCCAAGGTTGGAAGATTCTGGGACCCACTGGTTGTGGTTTCACAGTTTCCCTTCCAGTAGCATAAGCTTCACAATGGGCAAAGTCCATTGCATCTTTCGCTTGGACCAGATCAGAGAGGTCTCTGGGATTTTGAATTAATCACAGGTGTAATTGATAGCTGTTTGGGGAACAGAGAGCCATTTGCAAGCAATTCTTAGCTGCAAACCTGTGCTTCCTGCTACTAAGAATTATATGGCTGTACAGGAAAGTGTTCTGATTTGCTGATATGCTTCCTTATTAGTAAAGCCCACTATTTTTTTCTGCAGCTTTCAGCAGCATTGAAGCTTTCATTCTGCAATGTGCTGCAGTACAGGTCTGTGCTGAAGGAAAGGGTTGTTACTGAAACTATTGATAATTTACAAATTGGTCCAATAATGGGTTTTATGAATGTTGGGAAACTGACTATTGAACTCCAGGACAGGGATAACCCTCTGACTTTAAACACACCACACAATGAATAGGAAAACAATCCTTTTTATTGAAGCTTAGTAAAATAACCAGTTGAGAATAAATGCTTAAAAGTAAATAGAGAAGTTCCAATAAAGTAGAAAGATCAACAGGAACAAAGTAATCCAAAGCAGTGTCCAAAATAATACAAAGGGAATCCAAGGCAGGGTCAAGTCCAAATAGACCAAGAAATCCAACCATGAACAAGTACCCTTAACATGAATCTTCCATGAAGCAAGAACTAAGTTTCTGGAATGATGCTTGATCTGACAAGTTTTCCCTTGAGGCAAACCTTATATCCCAAAACCCAGAAATTGGTTTCACTTTCTTCTGCTCTCATTCCTAGCTCTTATCTCTCGGAGCCTGGAGGAGCGATGCAACCCTTGAGCTAGCTGCCATTCTTGGCTGAACTCCAGCTGCCTATCCAAGACCTCCCTATCTTGCTGCTCATTAATTCTTCCAGGTGTCAAATTGTTTTCAAACCCAAATCTTGAGAGCTCACAGAGTCAGGGAGTAAACCATCATCCCTATGCCCTGCAGGGACATCCTTATGAGAAACTGCCCTTTGAACTGGTGTCTCTCTGTCATTCTCTGCATGAATATCATTGACCAAACCATCTCCATCTTGCACCTCAGTGCAATCATTTCCCACATCATTTCCCACATCAGAAGCACCATAATCCTGAAACACAAACACAGGCCGATTTCCAACACTGACTGAGAAGAATTATAGACAGGGGAGAATTTTCATGGTTCAGGACTTATTGTGTGAAAAAATGAGCATTATGACCCTGAAAGCAGTTGTTTCCCACTGTGTTGAAATTTTTGTTTTATATGCATTAAATTTGTGTCTCCCCCCCCCCAAGGTGTTACTTCATGCACAATGCATTTGTTTTTGGATACAAGTCCCAAACTTTGAATTGTCACACAATTTTTAATGACCTTTTAAATAGTAAAATAAAATAAAACAAGGACTTTTTTTACACTGACATCCCTATTAATTGCCTTGAGACATTTGCTAAGAGAAATATCCAATGGAACATGTGCCATTGCGAAATCTGGCTTAGTAACTGAATTCTTGCTCCTGAAAATGATATACCAATTTCCACATATCAAAACAATATAATATGGGAAAACAATATATCAGTTGAAGGATTTACAATAGGATTGGGGCATAACTGTAGATAAAAGTAAGTGGCAAAATTTAAAATGCAATTACTAATTTGCAATGTTGTTTATTAGCACAAAAAAACTTTAGTCATCTAATTACTATCATCTGACTTAGCAATTACTAACAATAAAACCCTATTCTCCAGGGATTGAACATTTTAGCTTCCAGAATTTGTTTCAGAATCCACACAGAATCCACACCTATATCATGCACATCCTGGGAAATAGGGCATGTCTACGAAGAAATCCAACCATGAACAAGTATCCTTAACATGAATCTTCCATGAAGCAAGAACTAAGTTTCTGGAATGATGCTTGATCTGACAAGTTTTCCCTTAGTCCGAAAGGTCCCAAAACACTACATGGAGCTGATCTGGGGTAACATGGAGTACATTAATGTGACATTGACCAGCATTAACCAAACTTGTGTGTACTCTGAATTCAGCTTTGTTTTCTGCTGCTCCAGAGGGTAGGGCCAGATCTTATGGTTTTAAGTTACAGGAGGGTAGATTTCTTTTGAACATTAGAAGAACTTTCTTGATGTTAAGAGTGCTTTGACAATGAAAACAAATATCTGGAGAGGTGGTGAGAATTCTAACTGTGAATTTCTTCAGACACACTGGACCTGCTGGAGATTCTCTAGTTGGAGTTCATTCATTGAGTGAGTGGAGAGAGCGTGGCCTATTGTGCTCCTTCCAGTTTTATAATTCCACCATTCTCCCAAGTGCTTGAGGACTTAGCTGTTTAGGACACATAGTATGGTATAGTATAGTATAGCATAGTATAGCATAACATAGTATATTCAACTTCATAATATAATGCTCACTGACTGTATATCAGTCAAAGGTGACGGCAGATCTTGCTGAAGTGTGCATTGCTGATGCTTTCAATTGTCACAAACCATTAATCTTACTGAACGCCAATAGATAGAACACAGGGATGTAAGAACTATTTGAACAACAAGGAAGAAGGCCCACTCACTGCCATGAACTGGAACAAATATGATTTATACTTTTCTACACTAGTTTACACAACTATGAATGATCCACTTCCTTCTTGAACTTTGCAACTCAAGGAGAACACTAACATTGATAAAATGAGGAGATAGGAGAGAATAACTCTGCAAAATGTTTGGATAGGTGCTCACCATAGGTGGCTGTAATATTTATTGAATGCACAACACAGATAGGAATCAAAGAGTTTGCAGACTGCAAATGGTTCCAAGCGTTTGTTCCCCCCACCCCAACCTCACCTTTGCATTCCCATTTTTAGGCAGGGGGATTTTTAATCTATTAGGTAATTGTGCTCCAGAAAGAATAAATTACTTTATAGTTTCCTGCAGACCCAAGTTCTTCAAACTTTAGAAATAGAAAATGGAAATGATTTGCAATAATTAAGGGGTGAGATTTTCAAGGAAGCTACAGCCATAGAGGCCACTGATATTCAGCTCCGACTTTAATTCCCTATTCAACAATGTGAAACAGCAGCTAAAAAGGCCAATGTGATTCTGGGCTGCATCAAAAGCAGTGTAGTGTCTAGATCAGGGGTGGGCAATTACCGGCCCTCCAGGTGTTTTGGACTTCAACTCCAAGAAATCCTAGCCAGTGTACCAGCTGTTAGGATTTCTGGGAGTTGAAGTCCAAAACACCTGGAGGGCCAGTAATTGCCCACCCCTGGTCTAGATCAAGGAAAGTAATGGTACCCTACTATTCTGTTTTGATCAGACCTTACCTGGAATACTGTGCCTAATTCTGGGCATCACAATTCAAAAGAGATATTGACAAGCAGCTCTGGGGACTAGGATTCAGAGCAATGGGTTCAAATTACAGGAAAAGAGATTCCATGCGAACATTAGGAAGAATGTCCTGACTTACAACCTCTTTACACAGGCATTTTTGCCCCATTTTGCTGCTTTGCTTTGCGGCAAGGACAGGGCCTACCGTGTGCCATCACACAATGCATGAGGCATTCACTTTCCTCCCAAAGACTGTGGTGAGGAATGTTTTGGGTAGCTCTGATGGAATAACCCACACTTTCATCCCCATTTCCCTGCTGTTCAACAGTTGAACTCTCTGCCTCGGATAGTGGTGGAGGTTCCTTCTTTGGAGGCTTTTAAACAGAGGCTGAATGGTCATCTTCGGGGATGCTTTGAATGTGTTTTTCCAGCATGGCAGGGGGTTGGACTGGATGGCCCATGTGGTCTCTTTCAACTCTATTGTTCTATGATCCTGTCACAAATCATAATTGCTTTCAACTTGCATGCCATGCCTCCAAATCCATATGGCTAGGATGGAAGCAGCATGCTGCCTGTTCACCTGTTGTTGGTTCATCACTTGTCATAATGTTTAATAAAACACAACATTTTTTCATTGTAAAATAAGAAGCAAATAACAAGCCTACCTAATTCACATATTATCTGTTCACATTTGAGTTTGTATGCAACTGTTGTCTCATTTATTTACAGGTTCCAGTAAACCAGTCTCACAGAAATACTTCTATTTTTTTCCTTTATAGAATCTTGTCAATAGAAAAAAGTATTATTTTTTCTTTAAATGCATCTATTGCTATTTCAAATCTCATACAACATGCTCAGCATGGGAGAAAAAGAAAGATGATAGAGTTTTCAAACTAGGTCAAACAGCGTTTGATGGTTTTAGGTTTGATTTATGTTGCCACCAATTGAAATTTTGTTTCCTCATCATGAGGGAAATATCAGCTGGGTTTCTATGCTCAGGAAATTCAGATTGAGAGAAAAATGGCATAGGGTGAAAGAGTTAACCCCATCTCAGGAACTACAGCTGTTATGATCTTCCTATCCCACCCTTGCTTTTATTTCTGATCACAGATCTTTAAACGTTTCAATCCTCAGAATACTCCTAAGAGAATTTACTTGAAAATCACAAAACTGGAAATTGTAGTTATCATTTATTTATTTATTGTTTATTTATTTATTGTTTAGTTATTTATTTATTGGGGGACGGGGACTCAGGGTGGCTTACATCTGGTACAATTCGATGTGACTACATATAAATAATACATACAGTAATTACATATATATGATAAGTTAAATTAATTTAAAATTAGTTTTAAATAAAAAGTACAATAATAAAAAGTACAATAATACTGGCTGTCTAGCCTTACGTAGAAATGAATTCAGCGAGCACAGCACAATTGGCATCCTATCTGTAGTCCATTTTCCATAACTATCATCATTGTAGTTGTCAATTATCTGCCAGCTACCCAAGCATATCTCCATCATCAGTGGAGTGGCTTTCTACCACCTCCGACAGGCGAGGAGGCTGGCTCCCTACTTGTCCCGTCATGACCTAGCCACAGTGGTCCAAGCCACGGTCATCTCAAGACTAGACTACTGTAATGCCCTCTACATTGGCCTTCCTTTGTCGGTGATCCGGAAACTCAAGCTGGTGCAGAACGCAGCAGCACGGCTGGTGGCAGGTTGTCCATCTCGCTGCCACATCACGCCTGTGCTGCGCGAACTGCACTGGCTTCCGATAGAGCACCGGATCACCTTCAAGGTGTTGGTTCTAACCTTTAAGGCCTTGAATGGTCTGGGGCCAGTGTATGTAAGGGACCGCCTCTCCCATTACAGTCCACCACGACCACTGCGATCCGAGTCCCAAAACCTCTTGGTGGTGCCCAGTCGGCGATCTGTTCATCAGACCTCAACGCAGAGGAGGGCATTCAGTGCCGCCGCGCCGGTGCTGTGGAATGCTCTTCCCCCCACAGTCCGAGCGCAGGCCGATCTGCTAACATTTCGCAGGGCCTGCAAGACCCTCCTCTTCATCCAGGCGTTCGGTGCTTAGGTTTATGTATATAAAACCATGCCCAAACCATGCTTGCACGCTGGTTATGGCAATTTTAGTGTGTTTTGCTTTACCCTGATTTTACTTGTTTTACGACTCACAATGTGAGTCGCCCTGAGCCTACGGGAAAGGGCGACTAATAAGTCGAAGAAATAAATAAATAAATAAAGGCCTGGTCCCACAATGACGTTTTCAATTTCCTTCCTAGTCCCATAACCACATTTTCAATTTCATGACAGTATTTTGGTGTGAGGATGAAGAAGCCAAAGAAAACCACAAATAACCAATGCAATGACTGCTTTGTAGTAAAATGGCCACAACTTTTTTGACATTTATAAAGAATGGATGTTTTCACAACCATGGCAGGGCAGGCCCTTTTTATGAAATCCCATTGCTGCCTCCAATATAACATATGGGATGTTTGACCACAGTGGCAGGGCAGGTCTTTACTTGAATCTCCCACCTGCTTGCCACTAAATCTAGAGGAGTATATTACTAGATGGAGTAAACACCCAAAAGTTCTTCTTTTTCTTTCTTCTATTATTCTATTAAGGTTGCTGCCCCAACCTTAATAATATAAGGGTTTTTATATTCTTCTTCAGGATCTAAAATGAGCTAAGCTCAAACTCTGCTGGCCTTATGCACTTTTAAAACCCTCTCTGACTCCCAGGCTTATACTAGCTGTGAGGTGTTCTGAGGTGATTTTTTCCTTTAAACACAGGAATTGGTTTTGAGACTTCTTTGTAGAATGAGGCACACTTTGAGGCTTGACTTTTCAAACAGAACAAAGAATGTTTAATGTTGAAACTGGTAACAGAACTGGCACATATGCGTAATGGTTACAGATCTTGGTAAAGCTTGGTGGTTTCTTTAAAATAATTATATTAAATCTTTGTTACAATAGATCTTCTTCAAACACAACACAGGATCTAACTACCAGAGTTCCCCTCTGAATAGTTACTCCTTAAACTAGCCCAGATTGTTTATTTCAAAACTTATCTGTCTAAATCTTCCCTCACACTATTGTTCCTTTAATAGCTGTGAGTCACACACTAACTATACAGTTAGCAACCTGAATCCCTCAGGTTTTACTGAACAATCTAACTAACTCTTTTCCCCAAGAGCTTTCTAGTTAGATTTCCAGTCACTGAGTCAACCTCTCTCTTTTAAACCCTCTAAAACTCTTTGAAACCATAAGAAGAAGAGCCATGCTGAAACCTCAGCCCATCTAGTCCAGCATTCTGTATCACACAGTGGCTCACCAGTTGTACACGGGGATCTCGAGCAGAAGATCTCTTAAAAATACACTTTCCCCTCCTTTCAGTTTGGCTCCTCCCATCAGCTCTTACCCAATCCTGGGCAGCTCTGTTTCTACCTTGAGTTCTTAACCACTCCCCCTTTCCTAGAAACATTTTCCTAATATGGCTGTCGTACTGACATCCCCTCACAAGATAGAGGCCAAACTGTTGTCAGGCCTACCTTTACAGGCTTCTGCCAGGCCTACTGGGGTAAGGATAATTACAACATTACAGTTGCATAGGTCAATTTGGAATAAGGCCTAGGTCCAAGATTAAATCCAGGTCTTGATGGACTCAAAACATTCAACCCAAGTTGGCCAAATAGAAGGATCTGTGAGAATGTTAACAGATGAAGCTACTCAGTTGTATTGTCACTGTGTGGTTCCATTTTCACACATGGTAAGACAAGACAAGCCTTCTAAATTGGGTGTTATCCAGTGTATCCCCTTCTAAATATACTAGAAAAGGTCTCCTTGTGGTTAATGATGGGTTTAGACCACAAATCGCAGGTCAGATCTTATCCCATGCCATATTGCCCAGTGTTATCACAATGAAAAACAAAGAATGAATGGGTGTAACACAAAACAACTAGGTACCAGCTATTGGCTAGCTGAATAGAGTTTGCGAATTTTATACTTCCCAGGTGAACTCAACTGAAACCTTTATTTATTTATTTATTATTTAAGACATTTATATTCTGCCCATCTCACTCCGCAGGCGACTCAGGGTGGAGCACAACTTATATATGGCAAACATTTAATGCCGGGACATAAAACCATAAATATATACAAACATTAAAATCACTTATATACACTTTAAAACCAGTTGCTTAAAACCCATCTCAGGACAGCATTCAAGTTTCACCTTTAGTTTCAAGGTCCAATGTTTGAGAAGCACTCTCCACTACACCTGCTGATTGGTTGCTTCTTTGCAAGCCCATGAAAATGCTGAAGGGAACTTAGGAATATGACTCTACATTGGAGGAGGAAAATTATGGCTCTGTTGGGTTGTTGTAGATTTTTTCAGGCTATATGGCCATGTTCTAGAAGCATTCTCTCCTGATGTTTCACCTGCATCCATGGCAGACATCCTCAGAGGTTGTGAGGATGTTTCTAGAACATGGCCATATAGCCCGAAAAACCTACAATAACCCAGTGATTCCAGCCACGAAAGCCTTTGACAATACATATGGCTCTGTTCGTTATCCAGTTCACACAGTTTGCTGCTTCTACAAATCTCACATATTGCTATACTCTTAAAGATTTTTAATTAGCAGTTTAATTTCTGAGCACTCCTAATCTTCTCTAATTTTATAAACCAAGTTGGGTTGAACCCTGATGTCAACAACAGTCTTGATTAGGCAGGGGCAGCCCAAATTAATACTCTGCTGCCCCACTTTGTTTCTCCTCTTTTCCCCTTTGTCCTGAGTTCAGAGTGCAATATAAGTTCAAAGTGCAAAAGTAGTCTGTACTCAGCCCAGTGTAGACACTAGGCAGGGGTGGGGAGTAGAGAATATGTTGGACTCTTGTTCTTCCCAGTAGGCTCAGGTGGAAGCAAACTGCTGCCACCTCTCCTAGCTTGTGCATTCTTTTTTGCTTTTCTCACCTTGTCCACATTGATGTTGCTTTGTGACATATCTGTCCAAGTTTCCATCTCTGAAATGTTAGAGGGTACAAAATGATTCCTACAGTGTTTTTCTGTCCCCTATTTTGTTCTTTTTTTTTTTTTTACTTTTTTCAAAATCTCTATAGCTGGCCTCTTGAAGATAAATGCATATGCATTGGTAACATCTGTAGTTTGGCGGTACCAGCTGTCCTTCTGTAGAGTTGTACTGTTGGAACAAGAAACATATTTTGGAAGCGTTTCATGTTCTCTTCTTTGGTAGTTAGCTGGAACATCTGACAACTGAAACCCGTTAGTTCATTCAGTGATCTTTCCAAATTAATATTGAATCTTAAGACTGCTTTTCTGGGTTGTGTTTGAAAAGGATGCTTTTTAAAATTTCAAAACATCTCAGTTTCTCCCTTTCTAGCTACATCATTCAATTCCTTGTCTTTCAGAGCTTCTATCAGATTTTTTTTAAAAAAAGTCTCAATTCCTCTGGGACAAAATGAGCAAAGTCATTTTGCCCTAGGTTACAATGTTGTGGGGGGATATAATTAAGTAGTTGGCTGCCATGTCTGCATGATATTCATATTTAATTTTTATACACCCTTGCGTGCCCAAGAAAATAATACTGTTTTGATTTCTCCAGAGACTTTCAAGTATAAATAAACAATTACAAGACTTATATAAAGAAAAAAAATTAAAAATATATATATCATATATCATGAAAAAAAAAAGAATTAAAACATAAACCTAGATAGGACATAAGGCAAATATTAAACTCCAGAAAGTGGTAAACCATCTAGTCTGCCTACAATAATAAGTATTATCTTTACTTATATTATTTAGGAAATACATAAGGATAATTAAGATTATTTACAAGCAATTCAGGGAGGCCGAATTAGGAGTGAAGATGTAGCAGTGGAAAGGGTTGTTTAAATCTTTCATCGGCGGCTGTTCTTATGCTTCAAACAAGATCTTTCAAAACAGTACTCCAATTTTTCTACAATGATGTCCTGTTTTTAATTCTACAAATTCTAATTTAATTTATGTATGCAACTCTGTATTAAACCATGGGGTACACTTACCCTGTAGAATTAATGTAGCTTGACACCATTTTAACTGCTGTGGCTCAGTGCCATGCAATCTTTGAATGTAAGGTTCCGTGAGGTACCGGTATTCTTTGGCAGAGAAATCAAAAGAGAAGGCCTTGTAAAACTACAGCTTCCAGGATTCCATAGCACTGAGCCATGGCAGTTCAAATGCTATCAAACTGCATTAATTTTACAGTGAAGATGCAACCATACAAAGAACTCTTTATGTGTCACACCTCAGCATGGTCCCCAACCTGACTCTAGCCCCCAGCAAGACTCATGCCATAAGAACATAAGAAGAGCCATGCTGAATCGGACCTCAGCCCATCTAGTCCAGCATTCTGTATCACACAGTGGCCCACCAGTTGTACACGGGGATCTCGAGCAGAAGGGAGGGCAAAACCCTGACCTGCTCCCGACCCCCCACAACCAGTACCCATATTGAATCCCAAGTCAGAACCAAAGTTTCACAGAGGCCTGCCAGGTCTGAAAGGCCCAAGCGGCAGAGGCAGGTTCATTCCTTGTTCAAGGCCACAGTTGCCCAAGATTCATCTCAGGCTCTGAATGATAAATAGTGAAAAACCAAGCGGAGTTAACTCCCTATTGCCAGCTGCCCTCACTAATTGGGAGCACATACCAATCTGATGCGGTAGGGATAGGAAAGGCCCAGCTGGGATCTGTTTTGAGAACTGACTTTCGACGCACTTTGGCGTCGAAGGGATCAAAGCCTCTGAGACCTATTTAAGTTAGATCCCAGCAATGGAGAACTATCCTTCATCAACGTTCAGAACTACGCTACGCTTCCACGGAAACTTGCCTGGGCCTTGGGCCTTCCAGCTTCTACAGACTTTGTTTGCCAAGCCTTAAGCCAAGGCTCTTTCTTTGGATTAGCCCGTTTGGGGCAAGAAGACTTACTTTGCTTTACTCCTGTTGCCAAAGAACTATAATCCTGTTCCTGCTTCCTTTTGGACAATTGCTGCTATCTATTGCTGTTTGACGAGCATCAATAGACTATATTTCCTAGCCTCTTTCCTTTAACCATATATTCTAAATAAAGCATTTAACCGTTGCCAAGTGTCAAGTGGGTTACTGAGGGGCTTCCAGGCTTACGGTGCAACAGTATGAGAACAACAATTTGGACTGGAGAAATGAGCAATCGCTGTTCCCTCTTTTCCAGTTGTCCTTCCTTGATGTCAATTTTACAGGTTGTTTTTAAATTTGGCTGACCCCTACTCAGTAATAGTACTCACCTCTATATTGAGTATCTTGTGTCTCTTTGGGTACTCTAAAAACAGAGTGAGCAAACAGAAGGGAAAAGGAAAGAGTAGATGGGACGGAACAGTGGAAAGTAGAAAGGCTACAATATGAATATGAGAAAATGGAATTTATCTCATAACATTAAATTAATTTACTATATTTGCTTGTTTCCAAGATAAGCAGAGGCCAGGTCACTGTTCAACATTTCCCCATCCTCCCAGATCAGGAGGGAGGAATCCCCAGAGTACCTATTGCTTGACTTCCCTGTGGACAGCAGAGTCCCACCCCGGCCCTCCAAGTTGTGGTTGCCCACCGTTGGCCAGCGTTCCACCCCACCGCCCCAACCCTCAAAGAGCAGGAGGGATGTATAAGCCCAAGGAGAGGAAAGGGGCCTCCAAACTTTCTTTGTGTTGATTCCCAAGAAAAGGATTGGATTAGTTGATTTCTAGTTTCCCAAAGTATCACGTGTAAGCCCAAGGAGAGGAAAGGATCCTGCTAACTTTTTTTGTGTTGTTCCCCAAGAAAAATTATGATTAGTAGAGTTCTATTTTCCTAAAGTACAACATGTAACCCCAAGGAGGGGAAAGGGGCCTCCAAACTTTTTTGTTGTTCCCCAAGGAAAATATTAGATTACTAGATTTATAGTTTCTTAAAGTACAACATGTAACCCCGGGCAGACAAAGGGGTCTCCAAATTTATGTATGTTTTCCCAAGGAAATTATTAGCAAGAAAGGGGGATTCTGGTTTTCCAAAGCACAGAAGTCAAACCCCAGGAGAAAATAAACCATTAAAAGTTGTTTTCCCTGCTTCAGGAAGGTAATTAACAGCAAAGGAGAAATTGTTTCCAACCCAGTCCTTCCCTTGCATAGTGGTGGTATGGCACCTTTCCCACCCAAGCAGCCTGCCCTAGTCCCTCTGCCTTTGCATCTCCAGCTCGCAATGAGCCCAAGAGGCATGCACAACTCTTTTTAAAGGGCAATGGCTGTTGTGCCAAAACCTTGCCCCTCCTGGGGTGGTTTCCCCTCATTAGCTGGAAGCAAGCATCCCAGCATGCAACCAGCTGCTTGCCTCCAAAGGCTGATTCCTTTCCGATTCACTTCCTGGATCGGAAAAAGATGGTGACAGTGGCTTTGAAAGAGCAAGATTACTTCCGGGTTCCCAAATCACTTCGAAATCAATTTTAAAAAGGATTAATTCCGATTTTAATCCAATTTATGAGGATTCTGATGGAACATACCCATACCTAGTAGTTAAGTTATGTCTTACATGGACCATTCCATGATAATTCAATCAGGATTTGGAGGGATTCAACACAATCAACACTGAGACCTCTTCTACACTACCACATAATCCAGATTATGAAAGCAGATAATCCAGATTATCTTCTTCTAACTGGATTATATGAGTCTACACTGCCATATATTCCAGTTCAAAGCAGATAATCTGGATTTTATATGACAGTGTAGAAGGGGTCTAGCAGTTTTTCATACTCCACATTGAGTTTGGCACTGGAACTCAGTTTGGGTAGGAAGAAAATTTTGTTTCCATCCTTCTCATGCAGTGCACCTAAACTACAACCAGATAGATAAAGGGTTAACATAAATAAGGTAACTGGTAGTTACTCATTCAGTAGGAGCAGTTTCTGGGTATTTAGGAGAGATTGAACAGCTGCAATGTTGATGGATCCCCTCACTATATCCAGGAAACCTAGCATTGCTTTATCATTGGAAAACAGTATTTAGGACCCTTCCTGAAAGGAATAAAGTACCGGAAAATGAGCAAGACATTACGTTTCCTTTTACAAGGAACACACCTGGAGGTTTTTCATTTCTGCAGCTAAGACTGCTTATTAGAAGGGAAGATTTTTAGATGCTATCGCTGTCAATTGTGGGGATATACTGGCTGCTGTGGGCATCAACTTAGCAGCCTACGCATTTTCTAGATTTGTCTTATCTTCTGATCTATATTACTGCATTTTAATTAAGCCATGCACAGAAAGCTGATAATATATTTTAAAGGTAGATCTCTCTTTTTAAAATTATTGTTAAGATGTATGATTTAAACATATATTCTCTCTCGGCATTACTTTGTGAATGAAGATTCTTAGGAAGGACTCATCCCATGCTTTTTACAAGCGTGTTGATGACTTAAAAGGCCAATCTGAGATAGGCAAGCTCAGTTGCAGAAAGCACAGCAGAAAGTCTCCTTGGGTGATGCTGTTTCCATGTTGCGGTTCTTTCTGCGTTGTCGTTTCTCTTCTTCGACCCATTCGGTGTGTCTTCTCGAAAGAGGCCGCAGAATTGTGGATAGTGTATCTCCATACCTCCCGATGTGAGGCCAGGGTGGACCATTGTTGGCGATCAATCTGGCCGAGCCTGAGATGTTGTTTCAGGGAGTCCTTATATCTCTTTTTGGGGGCGCCTCTCTTGCGCTGACCCGTGGTGAGTTCACCATAGAGTAGTATCTTTGGGAGGCGGTGGTCCTCCATCCTAGAGACGTGCCCTGCCCAGCGCAGCTGTGTTCCGAAAAAAAGGGTAGGGTGTTCTCGGAAAACGTCGAAGGAGTAAGCAGAGAAGGGTATCTTGGAAGATATTCAAGGTTTAATGTTCAATTCGCATATATCAAAGTTCAAATAATGGAGTAAGTGGAATGCATGCTGTTGTAAATCACAGGATACACACTTTCCAACCAAAAAAGTCCCAAGTACTTGTATATCAATGTGTAAATCACTTGTGGTATGCAAACAAATGGTGCGGGACAGGCCCACCTCCTTTCCGCCTGTCCCGCACCATTTGTTTGCATACCACAAGTGATTTACACATTGATATACAAGTACTGGGACTTTTTTGGTTGGAAAGTGTGTATCCTGTGATTTACAACAGCATGCATTCCACTTACTCCATTATTTGAACTTTGATATATGTGAATTGAACATTAAACCTTGAATATCTTCCAAGAACCCCTTCTCTGCTTACTCCAGCGCAGCTGTGTTCTCAATAGCATGGCCTCAATGCTGGTGATCCCTGTTTGCTCAAGGACAGCAACATTAGTCACATAGTCGGTCCAGTGTATATTTAGGATTGTGCGAAGACAGCGCTGATGAAAGCGTTTGAGGAGTTGTAGGTGTTGGCGATAGGCGACCCATGTTTCAGACCCATATATTACATGCATTTTAAAAGCACTTTCACATGATCTGTTGATTTATTTCAATAAAGTTTGATGCTATGATGATGTCCATGAAGGTCATTGTGATTTCCCAATGGTTACAGTTGCACCAAGTTCATAGCAACAGGAATGGGAGTAATGTCACCCAGAAAGCTTAAGAATTGCAATCTAAGTAATTATAAGATAATGCCTCTCTTTGATACAAACATTGCTGCAATTTGCTTTGGCAGTGCCACCCCCACTAAAGAAATGAAATGTGACATTTAAGGAGCTTTCTTGATTAAAGCTGTTGAAGAAATAAATAATATATAGTAAACCCTAAGATGCTAAGGCAGTGAGTAGGAAGAAATTCTACATTCAAATGGAGCAATAATTCTCAAAGAATGATTTCATCCAACATTTGATTGTAAAGGATGTTTAAATGAAAATTCTCTAATCACACTGGCTTATAATGCTTCCATCGTTTTGCATAATAGAGTTTTGCTTTTATCATTATACTTAGCAAGCTACTATTATCTCTTTCCATAATTTCTATTATGTAAAACAACAAGAACACTAGGCACTGTTCCCCTTTCTATTTTCGTGCACCTCATTCAAAATGTATCATATAAATATTTAAGAATTAATTGTGCTGTTGTTTGCTTTGGAACCACAGACATACAGAATTTTTTATATGTCTGCCCTGAATGTGACTGAGATATGTTCCCTTGAGGCAACAATTCTAGCAATGATAAGGTCATAACTAGTGTTTGCTATGAAGGGAATAAGTGCCGCTACATCTAATGTTTTCTTAAATGATTCAGATTATTGAAAATTTAATGGTAATACTTTGAAATTATAATTAAATGCATCAAGATAAGTGTTGCCCATTTCAATATGAGTTCATAGACTTCAATTTTCTTGTAAGGCTGGAAGTGGGAGCATCCTGGTATGTGGAAGTCACCCAAAGTTCTGTTTGAGCCCAGAAATCTTGTTAGAGAGTGGGCTTACTTGACACGCCTATGTTTTAAATGATTGCTGGAAGCAAGAACTGAATGCACATAGAAAATGGTGATGACTTAGCCAGTGACTTAACGTTATATGAAAAATTCCTCCCCTTTGATGACTCTCATGTGGCTTGCATTATGCTATAGCCTGGGCCATCTTCTCCTTGAATATACTGAAGAGTCTCTCTCTCTCTCTTCGCGAACAAAAATTCTTAGGAAGGACTCATTCCACGCTTTTTACAAGCGCATTGATGACTAAAAAGGCCAATCTGAGATAGGCAAGTTCGGTTGCAGAAAGCACAGCAGAAAGTCTCCTTGGGTGATGTTGTTTCCAAGTTGCGGTTCTTTCTGCGTTATTGTTTCTCTTCGAGACCCGTTCGGCGTGTCTTCTCGAAAGAGGCTGCAGCATTGTGGATAGTATCTAATTCACTGAGTCTTGGGTTAGCGCATACGTCAAACAAGTCACAAGACTAGAATATCAAAATCTCTATTTCATATTCATATAAAACACAGTCATGGGATATACAGGTGTATCATATGTACTCGGGCACGTTGTATACAGGATTTAGGGGGCAAGCATAATACATACAACATCCAAATAATATAGCTCAGAAGCGTAACTCCCAAAGTAAATATAGAGAAACTCGAGTATATCAGATCTAAGCTAAGATCTGATATACTCGGAGTTTCTCTATATTTACTTTGGGAGTTACGCTCTGATCTATATTATTTGGATGTTGTATGTATTATGCTTGCCCCCCTAAATCCTGTATACAACGTGCCCGAGTACATATGATACACCTGTATATCCCATGACTGTGTTTTATATGAATATGAAATAGAGATTTTGATATTCTAGTCTTGTGACTTGTTTGGCATTGTGGATAGTAGGCATGGTTTAGAACCCAAAAATAGGAAATCGGAAATCTAAGGGGGTTATTAGTAAAGAAAGACTTACAAAAAATTCCAAAAATTTCTAAACTCTCACGTATTTACTAAGGAAATTTGTTAGTAGTTAGTATGCCAGCGCATGCAATTCCAGATGGTTTTTTGGCCTACAACTCCCAGAAATCCTAACAGCTGGTAAATTGGCTGGGATTTCTGGGAGTTGTAAACAAAACTTGAATAAATCACACTGAATTCTAGATTGGACTCTCCAAATAGGAAGGAGGGAGGGAAGGAGGGAGGGGGTATTCTATTCTTGGAAGCAGCAAAAAAGGAGGAGGAGCCCCCCCCCTCGCTCCTCGCTGCCTCTCTCTCACCCCGATCCTGAGGGAGCGAGGGCCCAAGTTTGCCCAGGCTGAGAGGAAAAGGAAGAGGCCTAAGGCTGTGAGGAATGGTGTGAGTTGAAGTCCAAAACACCTGGAGGGCTGAAGTTGGCCCGTGCGATGGGGCAAGACAGAGCAACGGGGAAGAGAAGGGAGGGGGAGAAGCCACCAGGAAAGAGGAGGGGGCAGAGAAGCATCTGAGAGAGTGCAGAGAGAAACGAGGAGAAGTGTGTGTGTGTGTGTGAAATTGGCCCCTGCGGTGGGGCAAGACAGAGCAACGGGGAAGAGAAGGGAGGGAGGAAAGCATCTGAGAGAGTGCAGAGAAAGGAGGAGAACTGTGTGTGTGTGTGTGTGTGTGTGAAGTTGGCCCCTGCGGTGGGGCAAGACAGAGCAATGGGGAAGAGAAGGGAGGGGGGAGAAGCATCTGAGAGAGTGCAGAGAGAGAAAGGAGGAGAAGCGTGTGTGTGTGTGTGTGAAGTTGGCCCCTGCGGTGGGGCAAGACAGAGCAACGGGGAAGAGAAGGGAGGGGGAGAAGCATCTGAGAGAGTGCAGAGAGAGAAAGGAGGAGAAGCGTGTGTGTGTGAAGTTGGCCCTGCGGTGGGGCAAGACAGAGCAACGGGGAAAAGAAGGGAGGGGGGGAGAAGCATCTGAGAGAGTGCAGAGAGAGAAAGGAGGAGAAGCGTGTGTGTGTGTGTGAAGTTGGCCCCTGCGGTGGGGCAAGACAGAGCAACGGGGAAGAGAAGGGGGGGGGAGAAGCGTGGAGGACTATACTTTCCAGAATGCCTAGCCGCAGCGTCACTTCCAGTTCCCCATAGAACTGCGGGCAACAGAAGAAGATGAATGGCGGGGAGGAAATGAGGGGGAGAAGACAGGGAGAAGTGAGTAGTACAATAATTAAGAATTCATTACGATCATAACGCAAATTGTTGACCTCAAGGACCGTAAAAGAAAGTCTACTTCCTGGTTAGCTGCCGTGATGCGTATAAACTAGAAAGTCCCATTACATACGAATCACTTACGATTTCTTTTAATTTTCATAACTTTTTTTCTCATGCCTAGTGGATAGTGCATCTCCCTGCCTCCCGATGTGAGGCCAGGGTGGACCGTTGGTGATCAATCTGGCCAAGCCTGAGATGTTGTTTCAGGGTGTCCTTATATCTCTTTTTGGGGGCACCTCTCTTGCGCTGACCCATGGCGAGTTCACCATAGAGTAGTATCTTTGGGAGGCGGTGGTCCTCCATCCTAAAGATGTGCCCAGCCCAGCGCAGCTGAGTTCTCAATAGCATGGCCTCAATGCTGGTGATCCCTGCCTGCTAAAGGACAGCAACATTAATCACATAGTCAGTGTTGAAATTAATGGCAAAATGCTGTAGTTCAATATGTTTATACTGAAGTCTAGATGAATGTGATTTGTCTGGCTCATGAGATGCATGATAGAAGTAAGCAGATTTCCGCTCTCATGAGCGCCATCTAGCGGTAGAATAATATTATAGTCTGAAGGTATAAACATTGTTACTTGGCCCTGCCTACTGGCTCACTCTCTTCCAATCACAGCGATGAAGAAGGGAGGAGTTTAGAGATGCTGTAGTTTTTCTGCTGTGTGCCTCCATTTTGTGTGCCTCATGATATGTTTCTCCTGTTCTAACTTGTTTGAACATGCTGTAGCATGTCTGTTACTGCCTTTATATTTGCTTTTCTACAATAAAGTAGAAATGCTTTAATAACATGACATGCTTGCTCAGATGTTTTATTTCCAGTTTGAGTCCTCATATGCCACATTTGCTGTAAACTCTTTTGAACTGCTTCTCTGCTGCGATTTATACTTTGCACAACCCCCTTTTTTGAACAACAGTCAGTCCACTGTATATTTAGGATTGAAGAGTAAGGTTAGGTTGTACATTCAGGGTAAACCCTGACCTGGGAGGGCAGATATCTTTCATTCTCTGGTGCCAAAAGATCCATTTTTTATCAGCCCGTTATTGGGGGGGGGGGGGCGTTCCCACCCAGGCTCCCCTTCCCAGTACGTGCTTTAAGGAGGCTTCTTCTTACCTGTTGTTTCTACTCTAGAGGAGGTGCTTGGCTGCAGGCCCTGCCAGGCTCCTGCATGCCACACAAACTCTCCTTAGAAAGAAAGTGCATATGTGGCATGCAGACCCGGAGCCCCTGTGCCTGTCAGGGGCTAGAACTGAGCGCCTCTTACTCTGTGATGCCAAAAAGTAGGCCAGGAGTGGGGGCCCACTCATGCTTGCTTTTGTGTTAAGCTGATTTTTGTAGCGGGAGGGGCCTTCCTATTTGATGCTTCCAAAGAAACAAAAGACATGCAAGAAATGAAGGAAACTGGAGAAACAAATTCAGCACACAACTCTATTGAATAGGGTACAGCCATAAAAGTCCCAGACTGCTAATGTCTTAGGATGATGGCGGTAGAATTCATGGATTTGTTAGGATTTGGTCTCTTTTCAAACTGAAGATCCAATCTTGTAACTTGCCATAGTGTTAATATTTGAAATAACTGATAACATTTTGGAAAATTGTGATTTGTGAACTCATTATCACTTGAGATAACTCTTTTTGCAGCATCCTAATTAAACTTACGAAAACTTCAAGCAGAAATCATATTAAAACTCCTTTAACATTTTCAAGCTGATGATACAAATGATGTCTAGTTCTTAGTAAAATTTATATTATTCCTTGATTTTGATGGTGTATTGATTCAGTTCCATGTGCCGCCTCACACAACAGTGAATTGATGTTAAAAGCTTGGCTTACAAAAGAAAATAAAGCTCATAAATAGAATATTGCTTTCAGTGCTTCCCTTTTCCCCAAACATACAATTTGGCAGTCAGCACCATTAAGCAAAAAAGATTATAAAAAGTAAAATGCATTGCAGAATTTGTCATCTTGAAAGCTTTGCACTGTCCATTAGCTATGGTATGACAGCTCACCAGGCTCTTGAAGAAGAAACAAGGAAAGTAACTGAGATTGCAGGAACTGTGGATTGCTATATGCCCAGTAACCTGTATTCACGTTGTGGGGATAAATTATGTTGCTATTGTATTGCATTACTATACGCAATGTATAGGTGTTAGAGTTTCAGACAGTCACTCTTCCAACTACAGTTGCAAAAATTCCCATGCTGGAGATTTTGGGCATTGTAGTCAAATAGTAACTTTTCCAAGTTTTGGTGTACTGAGGCTTTTGCATTTCTCCTAGCACAGGAACTATTACTTGAAAGCAGCGGTGAACAAACTCTAGCTTGCAGGCTGCATGTGCCCCTAAGTCCTCCAAGTGCTGTTCAGAGGACCGTGGAAAGCAGTTGGCCAAGTTTTTGCCTCGTTGGGCCAATTTACATAGAAAATACCCCAGGAAGCCCTTTCTTCATTATCATACTGTTTGGTTTCTCTGATAGAGTTTACATTGTACCCCTGTTATTCCTCTCTTATGAATATTTAATTTTGTAGGATATATTCCTGAACAAATAGTTCAAATGTTCATGGTGTACTCCCAAGACAAATATACGTTGTAAGGTTGGTCTCTGCGGTTTAAAAATTCTTTGAAATCAGATTTAATTCGTATAAAAAGCTAATTTAACTGTTTTTTGAACCACATGCTCCAACCCGGAAGTATAATTTCCTTATCGAACCTGGGGGCCTCCATTTTTCTTAATTATTGTAATTAGAACGTATCTTCCCCTCTCAGTAGAGATTCTTCTAACAGAAATATCTATGTCCTCCAAAATTACTTTTCAGGGTGACTTACACACTAATGTAAACACACTGAGTCATAGACTAACACTGTCTATATGAAAAGACCAAACATTCAATAAGTATGCAATGTTTGGTCTTTTCATATAGACAGTGTTAGTCTATGACTCAGTGTGTTTACATTGCTGTTTATTCATAGTCGTTTTTGTCTGTTGTATTGACTTACACAGTACACACACCAGAGAGTCCTGTCCCTGCCTTCTGTCTGGTCCGGGGAAGCAGGGGGGAAGCATACTAAAGCATTGCCAAAACCGCAGACATGAGGAATGGATGGCAGAGGCAATGGATCGATCCATTGCCTCTGCCATCCATTCCTCATGTCGGCAGTTTTGGCAATGCTTTAGCATGCTTCCCCCTGCTTCTCCCGACCAGACAGAAGGCAGGGACAGGGCTCTCTGGTGTGTGTGCACTGTGTAAGTTACCCTGGAAGAAGCCCAGGCTGCAGCGCTGGCTGGGGGTGAGAATGCCATCAATCAGTGTCGCACCCCAAGGGCTTCAGACGGCCTCTTTCCTAGGGGCTGCATTTTTGCCCGCTTGACTCCAAGAAACTTTCCAGCACAGCTGGGTTAACTCCCCGGCTCCTGCCGTGGGCCTCTTGCTGCTCTCCTGTGCCTCCCAGGAAAGATGCTATGGTAAAGGCATGTCAAGGCCAAGCTGAACCCACCAGACTGATAGCAGAAGCGGGCACTCAGAGCACCAAGCACTACTCCCCAGCCCAGGTGGTTCGCGCTAACGAGGCGCCGCATTCTTCAAGACTGAGGTTCTCAAAACAACCCGAGGCCCATCCATTATCCGATTTGATGTTCGACGCACTGGGCCCTACGGTCAGAAATCCTATAAAGGCTGGGAGATCCTGCATGCCAGCATCTCGTACCAACAACTGCTATTGCCATGATGCTATTGTGAACCGGGCCTTTCGGCCAGCTACTAAGACCCTGCCAGCCAGCCTTCTGCAGCTGCCTCGTTCCAGCAACAAGCCTTGTTCCTGTTCATCGCCGAGCTCTGTGGAGCAGCCGTGATACTTTTGCATTGACTCTGCTTGCAGTACCCGAAGCCGCCCAACCTTCTTGCGCCGGTTGGGGGCCCAGAGACTATCTATCGCATCCCGCATTTGCTCGTGAACTTCCTCCGCTTGAGATCCTGCCGTTGCGGATACTCAAGCCCTACTGATTCCAGTATTTGTTGCTAGCCGGAGGCTGCATATTAAAGGCTTCCTGGACTCTATACTTACCTTGCTACCCTATAATCAATAAAGCTTGTTGTACCTCAGCTGCCTTGTGTGTTGTCCGGGGAGGTCAAGTGCCAAGGGGCCCAAGGGGGCGACAATCAGGCAGCTGAGCTAGCAGATCAACAAGGGTGGTTCCCGCAAAGGAAGTAGACAAGCAGAGCGTTCCACAATCGGCTTGGGGTGATGCATTAACTGCTTATCTACTTCCTTTGCGGGAACCACCTTGTTGATCTGCTGGCTCAGCTGGCCTGATGGGATTCTCTCCCCCAGCCAGCGCTGCAGCCTGGGCTTCTTCTGCGTTTTTCCTCAGCGCGGCTATTGAGATCACTCCCGAGTGGATTACAACACATGTAATTGTGGATTACAAGTAACCGACCCCTATTCCTGCAAAGATTACCTGATATTATGAGTGGATAGACTACTACCCTTGCGGAAACCACCCCTGTAGACTTGCTTGCTTTCCCCTCACACCTGCCAATACATTGTGATTGCACCAGCCTCCTCCCCCTCCTCCTCCTTTTTGCTGCTTCCAAGAATAGAATACCCTCCTCCCTCCCCCTCCCTCCCTCCCTCCTTCCTATTTGGAGTCCCATCTAGAATTCAGTGTGGTTTATTCCAGTTTTGGCCTACAACTCCCAGAAATCCCAGCCAGTTTACCAGCTGCTAGGATTTCTGGGGGTTGTAGGCCAAAACATCTGGAATAAGCATGCGCTGAATAAGAACTAATATTTAATTTTGTTATTAATTACGTTACATTTCAGAAATTTTTTGAATTTTTTTGTAAGTCTTTCTATTACTAATTTTAAAAAATCATCCCCCCTCCAATTGTATTTTAGAACCACTTTTTATGGATCAACCAAGCCTAATACGTTGAATTAGTCCATCAAAAATACTTTTAGAATTTCTTTATAATTGCTTGGATTTTTTCTCTCTAAATAAGATGATTCACATCAATGCCTGTCTCCACTTGCTTTTTCTTCTGAATAGCATCATGAGGTGACTACTTCAGGGAGAAGGATATGGGAGCTATGAATTGCATAGTTTCCCTCATCCTTGTCTGTCTTCCAAATTCCAAGCCACCTTCTATGTCTCCTAAGGAATCCCTAGGACAGCCAACTAGCAATGGTGAGAACAGCCACAGAACTATAGACTGGTTCAAGATTGGGAAAGAAGTATGGCAGGGCTATATACTCTCACCCTACTTATTCAACTTGTATGGAGTACATATCATGCGATGGTGTGGGGGTTGATGAATCCAAGCCTGGAGTTTAAATTGCTGGAAGAAACATTAACAACCTTAGATATGCAAATGATACCACTTTGATGCCTGAAAGCGAGAAGTAGCTGAGGAGCCTTCTAACCAAGGTGAAAGAAGAAAGTGCAAAAGCTGGATTGCAGTTTAACATAAAAAAACAGACTGATTGATAATTGGCAAATAGAGTGAGTAAACATGGAGACAGTGACAGACTTTGTATTTCTAGACACAAAGCTTACTGCAGACACAGACTGCAGCAAGAAATCAGAAGACAGAATAACCAATCTTGATAAAATAGTGAAGAGTAGAGACATCAGACTGACAACAAAGATCCACATAGTTAAAGCAATGGTATTCCCCATAGTAACCTATGGATGTGAGAGATGGACCATAAAGAAGGCTGAGTGAAGGAACATAGATGCTTTTGAACTGTGGTGTTGGAGGAAAATTTTGAGAGTGCCTTGGACTGCAGGAAGATCAAACTAGTCTATACTCCAGGAAATGAAGCCTGAATGCTTACTGGAGGGAAGGATATTAAATGCAAAGATAAAATACTCTGGCCCCATAATGAGAAGACAGGATAGCTTGGAGACAGGGCCGTAGCCAGGATTTTGATTCGGGTGGAGGCTGAGTTTGGTTCGGGGGGGCTGAGACTGGGTGGAAGAGGGTCTACCCTAGCAAACCTTTTGTATTGTTATCCCAATAACCCCATTAATGTGGGATATAATGAGCATGGTGATCAGATCATGATATGAATAAACATAACAGTTTGAATAATATACCAGTAAAGCCTTTTCGCGGACCACCCTGAGAATTTCGGGGGGGGGGGGGTGAAGCCCCCTTAGCCCCCCCCTGGCTACATGCCTGCTTGGAGAAGCTAATGATGCTGGGGGGGAAAGGAGGAAAAAGGAAGAGGGGCCAACCAAGGGCAGCAAATTTCCTGGGCAGTGTAGTGAATCCGTGGAGCAGCTGGGGAAACTGTTGTCAGAAGTCAATATAATGAGGTTCTAAGTCCTGCTGAAATCAGTCATTTCTTCCTTCTTCTCACTGCATATCTTTGAAACACTAATTTAACATTGGGATGGCCTTCCAGTTGAGCTCCAAGGACTGCTACTTTTGCACATCCTTAAGGGTCAATGAGCAAAATCAATTCTTCCCCTCATCCTGAAACCATTGGTCTGAATCTTCCCACCTCATAGAAAGTTGGGAGAGGCTGGGGTATCTGTTGCAAATTGGGATCATATGAGAGGGTTTGACAAGCTACAAGTGACAAAATTGCTACATTTGCTTTACAATATGTGCTTGATGAATACATTTCTCTTGGATTCAATCAGAGGCATGTCTAATTCTAAATTTCCTTTGGAAAGATCTACCTCCCATTCCAAAATGCGGTCAGGCTTCTTAAGCCACATTGTAATATATGCATATGCAAGTGTGGTTTGGCTGGTGAATTTAGATCCACAAGGATAGATTATATCCTGAGCATGAAATTAAAGTTGTAAACAAGGACCTTGCAACCCAAACAAAATAAAAGAATACTTCACGTTTGAGGTCCATGTTTGCTTAGCTAATATCCATTTGGATTTGCTTGAGTTGGTGGTTAAGTTACAAGTAGAAGGATAATTTGAAGGGTTCTCATTAGCAATGATGAAAACTAAATTGTAAAGTTCCATTTGCTGCATTTCAGCTTCATTCAGGCACTTAGACTGGTGCCCTTTATAGCAGCTTCTGGGGCCATTCATGTGTGTAACTGTACAAGAATGAGAGTAAAGCTTATCATAAAGTCCCCTGTATGTGGCCCTGATATAATAGAAAAAGAAATGTAGGCGTCTTCCTTTGAGATATAATCTAAACTGCTCATAATTTTCAGTCCCATAATTATTGGTTCATTCTCTCTTCACTCTAATGTTGAATGGCTTCCAAGTCATGAGACCAAAGTAGTCTTTCAGCGACTTAACACTGTACTTCAGAAAATGTGAAACCAGGAAACCACTTAGAGAAGAACGCTCTTTCTGTGTTGGCTTTTTCTCAGCAATACAAGAAGTGCTGTTCAGCACCTGCAAGTGTGTTGGGAATCATTTGAATGGGAGAATCTGTCCACGCCTCCAAGTTTTTAATAGGCTGCTTGTTTTCTGTAGCCAAAAGAAAGGGCAGCGGTGTTTGAGTTTAAATGAAAGAGGATGAAGGGCACTGCTGTTAGACGACAGGGATTAGTTTAGTGTGACTTTTCAGCATCAAAATGCTCCCTTTATCCCAACGTCTGAAAAAAAATACCCAACCAGTCTCACAAGAGGATAAAACTATGCAGCTTTCAAAAGTGTTGAAAACGTTTAGGCACACAGCACTGCAAAGAACTACAAAAATGCTTCAGTGCCAGAACCGTTAAAAAAAAAACCACTTCAGAGAATCGAGTCTGTGAGATTTTTTCTTCCAGTCTTGCTTACTGATTTGTGCTCAAGAATTATGAAAAGAAACGTTTTTGATGCTTTGGTGTGGAAAAGTTGAGATATTGATCATTACTAAATCTGTGTGCAGTCCTATACGTGGCATAGTAGTGAAATTAATCTTTGTTACGTGTATTTTAGTGTAGATTTTATAGAAATATGTTTTAATGGTCAGTTGCAAGGCCGATCAAAGTATAGGGTTATAGCCTGTGTTGGATGGGGTTAAACTCTTCCTGAAGACACAAGCTCGCAGTTTGGGGGTGATCTCGGATTCATCGCTGACCCTGGAGCCTCAGGTGTCTGCAGTGGCCAGGAGTGCCTTCATACAATTGAAATTTGTGTGCCAACTGCACCCGTACCTTGAGACACCTGACTTGGCCATAGCAGTCCATGCCTTAGTCACTTCCCGTTTGGACTACTGCAATGCTCTCTATGAGTCGCCCTCCACAAGTGTGCTCCGAGCAACTTACACAGCTAGCAATGCAGTACTAGAGTATTAAAACATTAAAATATTAAAATGGCTAAAAATATCGGACTCGGAAGGTGATGTGGTCTCGAAGATAGGTTGGACCTGAAGTGTATAATTATGATTATGATTATGATTATTATTACTAGTATTTTCATTCATTCATATATATTTAATTTATATATTCATATATATTTAATTTATAACTTCTTTGCCTCCTGGCAGCAGAACTAAAACCACATATGTCAAGATTAAAATAACTAAAAACCTGCTAACAGAAAAGTTAAGTAAAATTTACAGTAAAATATCCATAATGTAAAAAGAAAATAAGACCATATATAATACAAATAAAAATCTAGCATGCATGCACAAACCACTAAAAGTCTTTTGCATCAGTTGGTTGCTTAAATGAAATAATCTTTACCTGGCTGGTAAAAGAAGAACAGACAGGATGTCAACTGAGACTCTTGTGAAAAGTAACCCAATGTTTATCAGTAGTGACTAAAAAAGGTCTCCAACGATGGTGGGACTCTGAAAACCCTCCTCGAAGGAACTTAAGGCTCATATACGGAGACATGGTCTTCCAGATAGCCTGGACCTATGTCATATATTAGTTCTATATGTGATCTTAAAAGAATTTTAAGGATACTTAGAGCATCATTTAGAGATATTGCTATGGTCAACTCTGTCCACCTGAACAGACCAGAGTACAAATACTTCAGCTCTGCATCATTTTTATAACACTAAACATGTTTGCTGATGTTTTGGTAGTTACGTGCCCCCTACTGGTCTGATTTGTTGGGGACATCCCTGATTAATCTTCAATCACGCACAAAAATCAGAAGGCAACATATTCTCTAGTCCGGTTTTGAACCAAAACCATATTTTCACAGATTACTTTTATATTGTTGTCAATGTGCCTTCAAGTTGATCCTAATTTATGCAACTCTTTGATTTAGGTTACCCAGTGGACTTCCATGGAAGGGAGAGGGTTGAATCTTGTTTTGGGATTCCTAGTCCAACATTCAAGCCACCGCACCATACTGGCTGCCTGACTTTTATGAATCATATAGCTGGAAGTGATCACAAGGGCCATTCAGTCCAAACAAAAGTCTTTCTTTAATTTCTTCAATTAAATACCTGCCTTTTAAAAGCATCGATCAAATGTTGACTGCAGTATGTCTTCCCCAGGCCTCTGATTTGCCAACCACAGCAAAATGTGAATGCACAGAAGATAAAAATATTGTTACTGCTGCTCTCCTTGGCATTCTATAGATGAAGCAATGAATATCAAAAGACAGCATTCTGACTTGACAAGATGAAAGACTGAAGTAAGATAATTTAATCCTTCCATTTCTTTTTACTGATCATGCACATTTCTTTTCTGTAAAGTCACTTTCAGGTATCTGGAATCTTCGTATTAAACCACATGACAACATAAGCATTCAAACTGACTCTGTGTGTGAAATTGAAGGGAATGTGTGCCTACAAGAAGCAAAGCATCTTGTAATGAGGCATTTTTGAGAGACATGTCAAGCCTGAGTCTAATGTTTTTCATTTCTACACTTACATCTGTTCTGCCTAGGATAAACATATGCAAGCTTTAAGCTTGCTTGCTCCCACACCCACAAACTGCAAGTGTCTATTTTACATAGCAAAATCATTTTTTCTACAAATAAAGTCCACAAAATAAGAATTAAAAGACAAGCTGCTAACAAGATTGCTTAGGGCAGAAGAGCTGAGATTGTTCTATAAGGATCTAAGTAAGCAAAGGCAGTCGCGACACATTCCCGTCCCATGTGCTAGAAACATAATCCTTTTGACTATGCTCATGAATAAAGATAATTCTCTTTCATTAAATATACATCTCACAAGTTCTAAGGACTGCAACAAATTGACCATTTCACATTCTCAAATTGGTGTTGGCCATATGCTTCAGCAAAAGAATAGATTCAAATATGTGATCTTTGAGTTGTTAGTGGAATTTGTTTCCAGAGACCTATCCCTCACCAAATGGAGGTCATGGATATTCACTGAACTTCTCTTTTCTCTCTTCCACCCAATACTGGTCAAGTGACTCCCCATTTAGGACCAAAACAGTGCATGAAAAAGGGAGGAACATGCCCATCTGGCCAAAGTGACCTACCTGCTTCCACTGTCCCTGGCTTCCACACAGCCCAATATCCCAGAATATCAAGGCGGAAAATCCCACAATATCTGCTTTGAACTGGGTTATGAGGGCGGTTCCAGAGAGCACTTTATCATGGACTTTAGTGAGTGGCAAAAATCCCTGAACTTCAGGGGAGGTTTACATACACACCTGTTGGTCCCAAGATTTCTGCCTTCATTGTCCAGATGTCATGCTTTGATTTGAGATTTGGAGCTTCCAAAATGGCCTCCGGAGACAGGACCTCCACTAGAAGCTGGCAGTTTAAAAAAAAACATAGCGGGATGCAAATATGCGAATACGCAAATATGTGGACATTAGGATATACGGCGAACTGCAAAAGTTCTGTTCTGTGTTCTGGCCACAAAAACTGTTCTATCCAGACTTTTCATGAAGTATCTCCCACACTTACAAAGCTCATGGGAACACCACTTTTCTGCCACAAACTTCATTAAACAGATGAAGGATGAAGTCCCTCTTCCCAAGACAAAGTTTTGCCTTCCACTCAAGTGTCACATTTTTAAAAGGAACTGACCAATCAGGAACAAGCATTAAAAAAACCCAGGAACAAACCAAGATCAAAAAATCCCATTTGTAGGGACATACAGACATGCAAATATACGGATATTCGGCTAAAGAAACACAATATCCCCTCACCTGGAAATCTCAGTTTTTGTCTTTGTTGTGACTACTTCCGGGTTTACAGAGAACGGCGTCTGGCCACCCTTGTCATTGTTGCAGGAGCACCTGGGATAAAGGTACTGACAGGATGGGCCCTCAGACAATGTAGGATTTCCTGCCTTGATAGTCTGGGATATAGGGTTGTGGGGTAGGGCCCACAGAGGCAAGGAGATGGGGGAAAGCAGTTTCAAAAAAGAAAGGAAAAAAAGGGGGAGGGAAAGCTTTTATCCACTTTTGTTTTATTCCCCTATCCTCACAGTCATGGTGCAGAGTGCCATGATACTTATTTAGGTGTTTTTAGATGTTCAAGCATTCAGCTTGTGTTTTACTGTAAATCGCCCAGAGCCAACTGGGATGGGCGATTAATAAATCCCAAAATAAATAAAAATAAATAAAAATACTGTTGTCATCTCCTCACTAGAAGGCCAGTAAAGATAACTCCCACAACATAGGTTCTTGGCTACTTAGATATTCATCTAATAGTCAGTCAACATGCGGTACCTACTGTGCAGTGCCAGTCTTCATTGTATAGTTTTGACATCTCTCCTCCCATCTAGATTTTTGAAACTTCTGTAAGGTTCACTAGATAGATATCCCTCACATGGCAAAAGGTGCCTTAGCAGCAAACCTAATGTTTTAAAATTCATGCTGCTTGGATTAAAAATCTAATTCTTGATTCCAACTAGATTGGATCCATTAAAATCAATGTGAACTCAGTAAATCAACACTTATGTAAACTCAGTCCTATTGGTTCTAACAAATGACTCTATCTCATTAACTCCACGGTGCAGAAATCAAGCTTATCTGAAAGCTTATTCATGGTTGACAATTACGTTATGATATGCTAAAAGGTTGTAGGCATACTGTGATAATGTTTGTGTATATGTTTAGAAGTGTAGCTGAAGTTCTATACAGATGAATATCTTGCCAATATACTTTAGTTGATGGTTTCACAGAAGGCTGGAGTAATATTTAAGAATGGACCCAAGCTTTTGTTTTGTTTCCTTCTGCCAGAGGGAAGGCTCTATAAATGTCATTGGAGATCTTCATGAGGCAGCACATTTTAAGTCAGTGTTAATGGAGAGAGACAAGAGTAGTGTTGTAGAGTGATTTTATGTTTTTAATAACCTCCACCAAAGACCAAAAGGGAAGGTCTTCTTTTAAAACAAACTAATGACATAAAACTAGGAGATTCACTTATTGCAAATCTACTCAAGGGTAAAAATGTACCCTAAGTACATTTGTTTATGATGCTTAAGCAATACTCTCTTGCTGATTCCCTTCATGCAGAGTGATCCTGCTTTAACTTTAATTGGGGACCTTAAAAATGTGAATAAATTCTCTTACATTCCAGTCTCTTCTACTTGCTATTCCTTGGCAGTATCTCTGCTCAGTGAAATTACTGTAATCACTGATTGTATGAGACAGTAGTTAGGTTTTACTCAGTCTTTTATTTATAAAAGCAAGATATTAATGGGAATTTCGTCAGCTAAATTCAGTGGTTGGTTTGGTGATGTTCACAACAATTTATTGGATTATGATGCTCTTACTATGCCAAACAGGCCTAGTAGATTAACAATTTGGGAAATCTAATTTAGGGCAAGGCCTTCTGAATTCTCTGGCATAGGGCTTCTCACCTTCCCAATCTACATTTCCCAGAATTCTGTGCTTTCTCAGTTTCTTTCCCAGTGAACTCTGCTTTCTCCTTGCTGCTTCCCTCTCCTAATGGTGAGAGGCCATTATTTTAAAGAGGAATGGCAGCCTTTTTGGCTTGGCTTGGCTTGCTTGCCCTGAAAATGAAACTGACTTTGGGAGACTTCCAAGGTTTACAAAATTCAAACGCAAAAGTATTGGGTAAGTCTTGATTCTTAAGTTTTTTGCACAGGCCACACCTACATGTCAGATATTACATAGTAAATATGATTTTAATGAATTTGATCCAATTTATGAAGACTAATGATAATTTTGCACAGCCTTAATAGATAGAAAGACAGAGCTCCTCATATTACTAGACTGTTTTGCTCACCTAATGCTGACTTCATTTTTGATTGGGACTGATATACTTACAGTTGTTTTCCAGCCTCTTCCAAAGTATTTATTTCTCCATAGAAATGGCTTTGTTGCAAGAACTGTGGGCCAAAATGACTTTTTGTGGAGTTAAAACTAGAATTTTCTTTCTCAGTGCACTCCTCATATTAACACTGTTTTTTCACATAAACAAAATAGGTTTGTTGTTATAGTCTAGGTGGAGATGAAGTGCTTAAGGTATCTTAGACTTTAAAGAGAGGTGAATCATAATATGAAGTTTCAAAACCAGCTTTGCTGACACAGGAAATATGCATATGTTGCATATGAAGACAGGTGCTGCATTTTACGACGCAGCCCTCTGGCTCCCATCTCATGATGTAGAGCAACTTAGGTGGGGATCCATCATAAAAGTAAAGGCGAACCAGCGCATGCCACTGCTGTGGCATCATGGGAGGCTTCCCATGTTCAATAGCAACATGGGAGGCTTCCCCTGTCCACCTTCCGTAAAGACCTGAAAACTTTGATGTTTTAATGTGTCTTTGATTAATCAGTTCATCTATTGACTAGGCTCTCCTAGCCCTAACTTACTGTCTGGCTCTGTAGCACTTTATTACCAGCTCTGTCCTTACAGCTGTATTGCATTAGCCCTTACCCCACCCTCCTAGATCTTAACATGCCCACTATTCTTGGCTACTGGTTGATAGTTATTGATATTACTATGTTTTTATGATGTCTGTTGCACGGTTTTATTGTTTTAATTATTGCAATGCATTGTATTATAATTGTACTATATTTTACTCCTGTTTTTGCTGGGCTTGGCCCTCATGTAAGTTGGGGAGATGATAGTGGGATATAAGAATAAAGTTGTTGTTGTTGTTGTTGTTGTTATTATTATTATTTTGAAGTCAACAGGGGGAAGCCAGGCAGGCGATGCTTTCCCTCATGGAATGGGGACTCGGGTGAGTCAGGTGATGCAAGGCGTGGGGTGACGGGTTCCCCATGCCCCCTGATGGGCACAGCTGGATTCTTCACAATGCATGGCAATTCTGGCAGCCCATCTGATGAGGTCGAAAGACAGCCTCCATCTGCCATTCTTCCCTTGAGCTTCCCTGTTCCTTCTTAGTTTAGCTGCAATCATCCCAGTGACTGGGAAGAGATCTGAATTGATTTTCATAAAAACGTGTATTCTTATGAATTATTCCTGTTGTAATTCAAGGTTTTTGGACATAGCTTAGTATTCAGCAGAGCCAGTGCAACTCATTCTTTTTACAAACATTTGTTTCTGGTGAAGATAAAACTAATATAACTAATTATAGAACTATTTTGTTGATACAGATCAACACAGTTTCTTGTATTTGGCACTCTCTTTGATGGCTAAGTCTGTATCACTATTCAAGAATGTAATTTTGCATTACAGTTAAGGGCATAATTTTATTACCCCCTAGGAAATCTGCATTGGGTTCATGAGATACTGTAAAACTTGCTTATGCTGCATGGAAAGAGGAGGTCTAACTGCAGAGATTATAACAGCAAAGATTCGCCATAGAGTGCAAGATTTATTGGGAAATAAGAGAAATATTAGTGGATTTCTCAAGCAAATAACACTATGTAACAAAATTTGGAAAAAAAATCAGTTCCTGGTTTGAAAGTGTTATTTCCTATTTATATGTGTGGTACTTATTTTGAAAGTAGTTGTTATACCACAGAAACTTGGTTTTTGTGTCTGCCACAAACTGTGTTGAATTTGTTGAGACTTTGTGACATAGTCATTGAAAAACTGTAGCAAAATGTGCTGCAGGATGTCCCACAAAAACAGAGTTTTTGCAGTTTAATAAACCTTTTCCATGTTTTTAGAAGATGTATGACCAATGAAGATGTAAGAGTAAGGAAGGCATTTGGAGAGATTTAGGAAAAGGAAAGTGAAGGTTCATTCATAGAAATGGAACGATTAAAGATAGAGAAACACATAATTTCCACCCAATTCCAAGATAACACTTCCCAAAATGCTCTAATAGCAAACTTGGAAAATGGAAGAGAAAAGAGGATAATGGCACAATTTATTCCTCTATATTATTGTGATTGGAAAGTGCTGTTGAGACATGTATCCCAGATTAGAAGGTAAGGTTGTCGATGAACAATTTCCATCTCCTCTCTTCTCCTTCCCAGCCCTTGTCCCTCATCTTGATGTTTTCCTTATAGAGAGGTATTTAACATTATTTTGGAGAAAGCATTTGATTTTCTTAAATGCAGTGTGATGTCATAGTAACTAAGTTATCCTGACTTGCTTCAAACCAATTTGATATTTTTTGGACCCAATGCAGATTGTTTTAAAATGGCTCTATTTACATTGAGATTTGGGTTTTGTCTGAATGTGTTGCACAGCCCCATAAAAATGCCCAACATGCTTATTATTTTCTCCTGTGCAGCCTTATCTCTACATTCTGCCTTGGATGGTGTGAAACTGACAGGACTTTAGAAATCATGGTTGCTCTGGTGCAGAGTTGCCTTTATATAGAATTTCTATGTTATTTTCTTATTTCCTGTACTTGAGTTAACTAAGCAAACTGAAAATTACTTATCAATCAAAATTACTTTATCCGATTGCATAGGTCAGGGGTGCCCACACTTTTTCAGCATGCAAGCTACTTTCAAAACAACCAAGTAGAAAAGATCCACCTGCTGCCCCGCGCACTCCTGCCACCCGTGCATGTGCGCACCTGTCGCCCCGTGTGCTTCTTCCATGCACGGGGCATTACAGAGGCTGCTTTCGGATGAGAGGCAGGGTGGAGCACGAGGCGGGGCCTCCGGAGGCCCCACATCATGCTCCATCGTTCCCGCAATGCCCCACAGGTGGAAGGTGTGCCGAGCGGGCGAAAGAAGCGCTTCTTCCACCTGCGCGGCAGACCTTTTGCCTGCGGGGCATTGCGGGAACAATGGAGCGTGAGGCGGGGTCTCCAGAGGCCCTGCCTCATGCTCCGCCCTGCCTCTCTCATCCGGAAGCAGCCTCTGCAATGCCCCGCGGGCGGAAGGTGTGCCGCGTGGGTGGCATAAGCGCCCCATCCACCTGCGATCAACCTCATTTGGTCTCATTTGATCGACTTCATGGCTGGCCCTCACATAGGTGGATGCAGATCTGAACAAATATTTATTTATTTATTTATTTATTTATTAGTCAATTTTATATTCCGCTCCTCCCTGCAGGCTCGGGGCGGATCACAACATCACAATAAAATGCGCAATACAAATGCACAACGAATCACCATAAAACAGTAAAGACACATCAGAGTCAAAAGCCAGCTTATTACAAATCATCAATCGCAGTTTTGAGCATTAGAGCCATTTCTTTCAATTCAGCCAAAGGCTGTTCTAAAGAGGACAGTCTTGCAGGCTCTTCGAAAAGGACCCAGTTTATGTATTGTCCGGACATGATTGGGGAGTGAGTTCCAGGTCATGGGGGCCACAAATGAAAAGGCCCGTTGTCTTGTACTGGACAGGTGGCAGGTGCGGGGTGATGGAACAACCAATAGGTTCTGCTCTTCCGAGCGCAGTGATCTCGGGGGAACGTACGGGGTAAGGCGGTCCCTCATGTTGTTGTTATTCTTATTCTGTACATCCTTTCAGAATGATATTATTTCCATGCTTTTAAATATATATATCTGAACATGGAGATGGTAGAGTCACTATTGAGATGTGGCTCAAATAGGTCAAAATATTTATTTGACCTTCACTCAACCCTTTATGATTTAAACTATTTTGTTCCTGTTTTCCTGCATCACACTATTCATTTCCCATCTTTCTTCCAGTACAGGACCTAAGGCAGCACCTTTGTTGCTAAAATGTCTCATCTGCTATGTGCTCGTATTTGTTTCTTTGCCCCATCTCTTAATATCCATGGACAAAAGCAATAACATGGAGAGAAAAAGCCCTCACAAAGATTTTTTAATAAAAAAGATACATGACTGTAAAGATGAGATAGCAGAACTGCCAAATTAAGGTTCAGTTTCCAGTCATTTGCTCTTTTCCATTGTGCTCAGTTGGCTTTGTATGTATAGATACCTTATTGGTGAATATTGTTTGGATGGCAGTTGCATTCAGAATGACATCTCATATCACGTTCTATCTCAAAATGAAATGTGCTTCTCTCTTTTTGCTCACTTGTTTTTGAGTGTGGTCACAATTGAAAAAAGGTTAGAAACTTCTCACAAAGTACAAAAGGACACTGATAAACTTGCAAGCCAGAGACCGATGTTATCTCCATGATTTTTTTTAAAAAAAACACACACCAGCAGACAAGATCTTTCCACAATGAGCTGATGACAGAGTAATATCTCCAGATTGATTGTTCGCCCCCCACGGAACCCTTGAAATATTTTTACCCTGGAAAGTTGTAGATCAAAAGCATCAAACCGAAAGGGGAAAAAAAGGAACACAGAACGGAGGTGAAAAAAACCCTATCATAAAGAACCTACTCAGATTTCAGTCTGGTGATGAACAGGCTTGGTAAGTATTTTGAGACCTGGCAAATTTTCTCCTCTAAAATCCAGGCAAAGTTTTAAAAAAGAATTTCCATAATGAGTGTCTTTTTCCTCGTCGGAAGAAGTGGAGTATTTTCTGAAAAAGTTCCAGCTAGGCAGTGATGTTAAACAGATGATTACATGCAACAGTACAGGATACATGGAGTTCAGCTGACTCAAGTTTGGATCCGGGGGATTTGGGTAAGTGCCCTTCATAGAAACTGCTTAAGAGGTTCCACAATATTTTTGGAGAGTAAACAACAAATATGAATATTTTCCAAAGTTTCCTTTGTGTCACTCATCAGGCAATATGGGTTCATGGATAATTCTAGTGAAGCTTGTTGAGAGTTGGCTATGGACAAGATGAATTGAGCATCTGTCAAGTTTTCAGTATGAGAGGGATTGTGTTAATTTTGCATCCTGGATTGATTAGGCTGCTGTTTGGAACTCAGAAAAGAATTAGGATTGAAACTGTCTTTGGATGGAGATACAGATCTAGCACAGAACTTTGCAAGTGGTTCAAGATAGTCTTATCCGGTTTATGGCATCAGTCTAACCCATTCCCAAAATCAAAGCCATGTGAGAATCAAATGAGAGGATTTTAATCTATTGGATTTCTTATCTGGATTCTACTGCAACAGAAGGACAGTAATTTAATTTGTGCCCAGTTTCACTACTGCAAAAAGTTTCATATCATAGAGAAGGAATAAAATTTTTGTTTATTTATTTAGTTTCTTTTAATAATGTCTACATCTTCTTTAAGGAGATATAAATTGAACTTGAAATAAAATTCCTTTTCTTCAACCAATATACCTTTAAATAGGAGAACAATAGTTAAATGTATCCCAAACAGGATTTTATCCACCCTTGAGGATAACTAAAGTAGACATGTAGACCTTATCTAACTCTTCTTTATTATGAATATAATTCTTTATCAAAGAATATGGCACATTTCCTCCCTCCCTCTTTTCATCTAAACCAGACAAGGCATATTTTGAAAATTGCTCCCAGAATAACTGTAAAGCTTCTCAGAGTCCAGGATCATTACTGAGTGAGAGTCAAAATAAATGAGGAATCATTTTTCTATTTTGCCATAAAAATCCCCCCCCCCCCAGTGCTGGCTTTCCAACAAAAAAAGTAAAAGTATAGAAAATGTAAAGGTTTAGGTAAGTACTGGCATTTTATATGCAGAATTAATGAAATTTTGGAAAACATCTATACCAAAAGGAGGAGGAAGACGTTAGAATTGGGTATATTATATTGCAACCAAATTTTACATTCCTTACAGATAATTTCTTTTTCTGAAGAAGAGAGATCTAAACTGGGTATGAAGCAATAAAATAATACTGTCTTTATTCGCAGTGAAAAGAGCCCCCGGTGGCGCAGTGGGTTAAACCGCTAAGCTGCTAAACTTGTTGACCAAAAGGTTGCAGGTTCGAATCTGGGGAGCGGTATGAGCTTCCGCTGTCAGCCCCAGCTTCTGTCAACCTAGCAGTTCAAAAATATGCAAATGTGAGTAGATCAATAGGTACCGCTCCAGCAGGAAGGTAACGACGCTCCTTGCAGACATGCCAGCCACATGACCTTGGAGATGTCTACAGACTACGCCGGCTCTTTGGTTTAGAAATGGAGATGAGCATCAACCTCCAGAGTCGGACATGACTGCACTTAATGTCAGAGGAAAACCTTTACTTTTTCCTCACAGTGAAAACAGAAGGCTTCACTAAGATGTGTGCTATTTCCCTCAATCATTTTTGAAGGATTTCTGCCTTGACTTTTTGTTCACTTTGAAAGGATGTACAGAATAACAATAACAACAAAGAGATATTTGTTTGGATCTGCATTCACCTATGCAATTGGAGAAAGTCAACACTGTAAAACAAGAAGCTGCCTGCTACTGAATAAAATCTTCCATCTCAGTAGTTCAGCAATGTGTCTTCATAGAAAATGGCAATATTTGTCCCACTACTAGAAGATTGATAATTTCTATCCCTACCCTTAGAGCCAAAGCAGATCTTCTGAATGCATCTGTCCCTCGATCCTTCCTCTCCAAACCCCCATTTCCCCATTTCCACCTACATATATCCTATGACCATTTAATTTTTAGAAAAAAGGATTAAGAAAAGGAGAATTGCAGACATTTTTGGGTGAATGTATTTTTCTGCTGCAGCAAAAACTTTAAAAATAAAATTCAATAATCTTCTCATTAGCAATATAGTTATAAAATATGTCAAATACAGTAATATATTTTATCAAATCAAGCCTGCTATAAATAACACAGCCAAATTTAAAAAAAATATATTGGTGTCTTGGTTTTTAGGTCTGTTCCTGGGATTATTTTGTACACTGATTTAGAAAACTGAATTGGATAGACTGCATCAGCTCTAGTTTCTTAGATATGGTTATCATGGTTGTCTATGGGTAAGCAGATGAAGACGGATAGATGGCATATTATGTTCTATATCTCAAAAACTAGAGCTGAGGGGGGAAAAACTGTTGTCATTTTTGGAATCAGCAGGTCAGATATACTCAGAAACAGCTCTAACAGCTAAGACACCAAAATGTATGTTGGCAAGTTAATATATTCATCTAGTTATGTATGCATCCATTCACCAATACATTGGTCAAAATCCTTTTTTTTGGTCCTGACCATTGAAGCCATTGATTTATCCACATGTCAAGACACAACTCAACAACTAATTGAATGGACTAACCAACTGGATGCTAATCATAATATCTATTATGGATTAATCAATTTCTAAAATATATTAATATCTGTTGTAATAACTACCCAATTGACTTGTTGGAGTCCATCTTGACCATTTAGTTTTTGAGAATATATTAAACAGTCATACCAAGTTGATACAAAGTTTTTGTACAATGAACTAAAGGAGCAAAAAGAAAACAAACAGTCTAATGGTATTTTCAAAAAGTGGACATGTTTTATTGCGGACAGCAGGCCATTTCAATCATGTGGGATGAAACATATCATTCTTTAAGACCTCATAACACTCTCTGGTGTTTAAGAAATGCAGTGAAAGCTCTGGTCTTTTAATCCTGAAATGCAGATTGTGACAAATCTAAAAGATAAAGAAAATGGTTCATCAAAGGTATTTTTGAAATGTTGGTAAATTGTTGTTGCTATGAGCATGGTATCATTTATGCTGTCTTCAGCTACCTTTGCAATCAAATGGGTTTTACTATTTCTTAGTTATTAGATACATGATGCAGTTTTGGAAATGGCCAAAGTGAATTCTCAAAGGGAATTAAGCCTGCAGTCCAAAATGAATTTAAAAGTGAGTTAAGTCTTGTTAAACTCACTAGAATTTGTCATGAGTCAATATACTTATGACCATCATTTGGTTCTTAAGAATGTTCTGTCAAATATGCCAAAACCTTAATAGGTTTCTTATATAGTTCTTGAATAATGGAAATGAAATAATTATTAAACAGTCAATAATACTTTAAAATGTTTTAGTAGAGAATCACTCAGCACTTTGAACTACGGACAATTCAAAATGTTCCCGATTGTCTTGTGTATATTTAGTGATTCCTAATGCCAGAAAGATTTTAGGATACTTTTGCAGCGAGAAATGAAATTTGGTGTGAGGTGACTATCTCTTCCCAAAATCAACTGGGGAATCGGCATCTTCCTATAAGAAAACGTGTATAGTTTCCCTCAAAAATTATTCAAGGCAGTTCAAATATTTCACTGTTTCAATATTTAAGAAATACATATATAATTGCTGCAGTTGAAACCTTAAGACAACCTGTTAAATTACCTCAGGGTGCATAGTTTGTACGTTTACATGCATTGCCTGCCATCAAATGGCTATGAATCCAGTTCTGTCATTCATTATAGATCACCCAGAGTCACTTGCAATAATAGAAGAACACAATTGAATCTGAATAGTAACATATAGTTTGAACATAAGAATATAGAAAGAACATGGAAATCGGAGTACAGTGGAATATCAGAATATTGGGAAATTTAAAAGGCATAAAGAAAACAAAGCACACTGCAGCTAGGCATTTACATCTGTTTTGATTTGAATTTTCAAGGAACCAAAGCATATCTGATCTTGGAAGCTAAGCAGAGTCAACCTTGATTAGTACTTAGATGGGAGTCTGCCAATATGAGACTGCTAATACATTTGAGAAGAAGAAACCAGCAAAAATATATTATCTGAGTGTTCATAGAATTGTTAAATGTTGACAAGTGACCTGAAGACAGACACACCTGGACACACACACAGACAAAGGGGTTTTGGGGGGGGGGGGGGGGGGGCTTTGATTATAAGAGCTATTTGGCAATGGAATAGACTGCTTTGGGGTGTGGTAGACTCACCATCTCTGGAGGTTTTCAAACAGAGGCTGGATAGCAATTTGTCAGGAGTGCTTTGATTGTGTTTTCTTGCATGGCAGGGGGTTGGACTGAATGGCCCTTGAGGTCTCTTCCAATTTTGATTATTCCTTATGACTACTGTTTCAGAATCAGGCCAAGAGGATCATCATTCTTGTATCTTAATTCTGATCAGTTGATGTAACTTTTACATCTTGAATGTCCAGGACAAAGAATAATTGCCTGATGTTCTGCTAGGTTTTGCGATGGAACGAGTATGGCTGCTGCTCCTGCTCACTATAAAGGTGCTCTCAGTGACCACACAATTCAATGGGTACAACTGCGATGCCATGCTCCACAGCAGGTTTCCTGGTAAGTGCTAATTGGAACAAGTTAATTAAGTTCTTCGTTATCTAGTTTACAAGAGAAGCTTTTCCTTAAAAATGAAAAGTTTCAAAGCGATGGAAGAACTGGGAGAAAACACCTCATTAACTGTCTAATGGTGAGTGAAATTCCTGTAAAGTAGCAAAAAACTACCAACTTGGTTATACGTACAGTAGGTGCAAATTCAAATAATAATAACATATTTTCTTTTCATCCAAAGGGTGAACTTTAGAGCCCTCTTTTAGTCAAGATGCACACAATTATTGTTAGAAATATTGGTAACATGTTTTTTCCTAGAGCAATGTAGGAAGATGTTTCCTTAGGGTCAAACAAAATATAACATGATTCTCAGCAATTGAGTAAAAGATTTTTTTAAAATACACCAGCAAGAAAGTAGGATTCTATAACTGGAGTTAGATATAGAGTCAGTGTGGGCCAATCAAGAAGCAACCTCTACCCCTTGTTAGATTTTCATCAAGGTTAGGAATCCTATGCTTGCTACTTACTCTTAAAAAAGAATAAAAGAAAAAGCCATTCATGGAGTTGCTGATAACTGTAATGTCTAATGGTGACTGAGAAGTCACTAACATTTCATTTGAAAACTTCAAATTGCTTTTAACTAAATTGTCTTACTGATGTTCACTCTCCTAATAATGCAAAGCTGAGAATGAATGGCAGAACTATGAATATTTTGAACCCCAAGTATGTGCTTCCCCTCTTACCTGCAGAATATGTGAGTCACCAATCGGTTTAGACCTATCTATGTAAACCAGTAATTAAACCTGCTCAATTTTTATTGCTGTGTATTTATTTGATTAGTTCTTATGATATGTTGTGAAGAAGAATATTGTATTGTCGAAGGCTTTCATGGCTGGAATCGCTGGGTTCTCATAGGTTTTTCAGGCTATATAGCTATATAGCCCGAAAAACCTACGAGAACCCAAGAAGAATATTTTTTTTTCATTCTGTAATAAGAAGAATGTTTTCTTTTTCATCCTGTAATAAGTTTTTAATTCTGTTGTATCAGGTGTCTTGAGCACTTTGGGGGGCAGGAAGGTGAGGTATAAATTAAATATATTTCAGTCTCCAGTGGACTGAATTTTGCTTGGATGTTCACAATTATGTGGGACTTTTGGTTATCCTTTCAGATTGCAACTTTCAGAATCTTCCAGCCTGCACAGAATTTATAATCCAAAATATAATTTTTAGACTCTGCTTTAAGTCTTTGGGTGGATTATTTCAACTTGATCTATTATATTGTACTAAATGACTGAAGTTAAACACAAACTTTGTTATTGATTCATCTGTTTCCATATGTTAATTCTAAAATAAATATTAGGGCTGTTTAATAGATTTAGGATCACGTCACATTGATGATGTTCCTAGGGGCGATTTGCCAGCGTCTGTGATGAATTGGTGGGGCAGTGGGGCAACCACTGCCTTGCCCACAGTTATGCTTTCCCATCACATGTGGGGAAGTGTCACTGCATGGCTTCCCCATGCGCTGGCCCCATGGTTTACAATGGAACATGGGAAGCCTCCTGTGTTTCTGGCAGTGTTGTAAGATGCTTGCATCCCAGTTGAGTCACAAAGCCCTGCCAGAAGTAAGTCTGTATTGTCTGATGGGCAGCGTGGGGCAACCATGTCTCAACTGGAGCAAAAGCATCCTACAATGCAGAAAATGATGTGCCAATGACTGATCTGATGATGTAGTAAGTTAATTCCTGAATAAGGAGGGAAACTGGGGAGATTTGTACCAGCTTTCAAACTAAAAAACTAAGGGTGCTTCCAGACATATATTAAGCCCCCCCCCCCAAAACCCCAGTCTTTGCTTGTCTGCATGCCATCCCGAAAACATTCAGAATGGCATCAGGCCATCAAACTTCCCCCCAAGTCTTAAAGTCTATTTTAAAAGCCTGTTTTTATAATTTTTACCATTTATGTTATATGCTGTACTTTGAAGTGCCTTTGTAAGCCACCCTGAGTCCCCTTGGGGAGATCGTGGTGGGATATAAATAACGATTATTATTATTATCTGTATACCTTTATAAAACGGAATGTTTGTGTGTATGCGAAGGGCGGAAGGGTGGAAAGGCGGATATGTGGCAGCCACTTTCACAGGCCACAGTGACCAGCGCGGGTGATGGACCTGCACCAAACTTGGTACACATAACCCCCCTAACCCCCTTTACGCCCTGGCGTGGGTCGGGGGGACATGACCCACGGATTATGGGATTTGTAGTACTTTCCAACACTTTGGTTCCCACAGACCACTGAGGCCACCAAAAAGGACCAATACAGACCACACTCAGCACACACAGCCCCCATGACCCGCTCTACGTCCTGGTACAGTTCGGAGGAGGGTGGACCATGGATGATGGGACTTGAAGTGCCTCTACTCACTTCCCAAGTCCGCTGCAACCCTCATCCAATCACTGATCGAGACCAAACTTGCCATACATAACTCCCATGACTGCCTTCACGTCCTGGTGAGGTTTGGGGGAGGACTGACAATGGATGATGGGATTTGTAGTACTTTTACACCCCTCTGTTCCCACAGACCACTGTGGCCCCCAACAAACACTGATAAAGACCACACTTGGCACACAGAGCCCCAGTGACCCAGTCCACATCCTACTGAAGTTTGGAGGGGGACAAAACATGGATGATGGGTCTTGCAGTACCTTCCCTCACCTTCCAAGACTGCTACAAACCTAATCCTATGATTGATCAACACCAAACTTGCCACACAGAGCCCTCATGACCCACTCTACATTCTGGTGCACTTTGGAGGAGGGTGGACCATGGATGATGGGACTTGAAGTACCTCTACTCACTTCCCAAGTCTGCTACGACCCTCATCCAATTACCGATTGAGACCAAACTTGGCACACATAACCCCCATGACTGCCTTCACGTCCTGGGGAGGTTCGGGAGAGGACTGACAATGGATGATGGAATTTGTAGTATTTTCACACCCCGCTGTTCCCACAGACCACTGTGGTCCCCAAAAAACACCGAGAAAGTCCACACTTGGCACACAGAGCCCCAGTGACCCACTCTACATCCTACTGAAGTTTGGAGGGGGACAGAACATGGATGATGGGACTTGCAGTACCTTCCCTCACTTCCCAATCCTGCTACAAACCTAATCCAATGACTGATCAACACCAAATCTGGCACACAGAGCCCTCATGACCCACTCTACAGCCTGGTGCAATTTACTGTGAGACGGACCACGGATGATGGGACTTGAAGTACCTTCACTCACTTCCAAAAAACAATGCATCCCTCATCCATTCACCAATACAGACCAAACTTAGCACACAGAGCCCCCATGACCCAATCTACATCCTACTACACTTGGGGGAACAGAGATGATGGGACTTGCACTACCTTCAGTAATTTCATGATATCACTGAAACTCCCAATAATGATGGATCAAGACCAAACTTGGCACACAGAGCTCCCATGACTCACTCTACATCCTGCTGCGCTTCTCAAATAACCCGGGCAGGGCCGGGTCCCCAAGCTAGTTATTAATAAAAAAACCTTCCTCGGTTGCTATGAGGCACATACCATTGAGACGCCAGGAGGTATGGGGTGGGGGTGGGGGAAAGGGAAGGTGATAGACATGAATGATTCCCCACCCAGTCTCCTGACACATCATTGGTACAGGCCAGTAGGGCTGCTGGAGTAGCCTCATGGTGACCTAATCAGTTTTTATTAATTTTCAAGGCCAGTCAATGAGGTTTGATGAGGGAGTGGGTGCCCTCTTCACTTCTCCAGGCTCAAGGGACACAAAGAAGCAAATTGGGCTGTGGGGACAGGCTACTGGGACTGCAGAAGCAGCCCTAGTAGTCTATCCCCACAGGGCCCATACCCCATTAGAACTGGGCCTTTCAGGAAGGCCAGGATCTAATGGGGTATCTAAACGATTTGGGATAAAGCAGGGTTTACCTTCTTTGTCTCGAATTACTTCGCTTTTACCTGAGGTGTTGTTTGGAAGGGTCCTCAGTCCAATTTGATTACAGTTTGGAATGGCAATGGGCAAAGTGCTTTGAATGATTCACAGACATTGATATTAATAATATATGGAAGAAGGTCAGGTAGGATGTTTCTAACTTGACCACACAAGGAAAAAGCTCAAGGTGATTTGTAGGAGGAAGATGGGATCTAAGCTTGATTTGTTGATAGTCCCAATGTATATTTTGTAACAAGAATGTCACACATGTTCTTCACTCACAGCATTTATTATTATTATTATTATTATTTATTGCGATTTCTACGCCGCCGACTCCCAAGGGCTCGCGGCGGCTCACAAACCACTGGCTCCGTGCCAGGGGAACAGCATAAAAAACAAAGTACAAGTAATACAATTAAACAGTTAAAACAGATTAAAATGGCAGATTAAAACAGCAGCGGTGCAGGGGCCTACTCCCCAAAGGCCTGCCTAAACAGATGGGTTTTGCAGGCCCGCCTGAAGGGGAGCAGGTCCCTCAGGGCTCTGGCCTCAGCCGGGAGGGCGTTCCATAGCGTAGGAGCTATCACTGAGAACGCCCTCCGGCGAGTAGATGTTAGACGGGCTGTTTTGGCAGATGGAACTGCCAACAGGTTGGTCTCTTCAGACCGCAGTGATCTCGGTGGACAATATAGGGCAAGACGGTCCCTCAGGTACGCTGGCCCCAGGCCGTGAATGGCCTTGAAGGTAAGAACCAGCACTTTGAAGGCGACCCGGTGCTCAATAGGCAGCCAGTGCAGATCCCGCAAGATTGGAGTTATTCGGCAACCTGCTGGAGCCCCAGACAGGAGCCGGGCGGCGGTGTTCTGCACCAGCTTGAGCTTCCGGATCGACGACATAGGCAGGCCAACGTAAAGCGCGTTACAGTAGTCCAGTCTCGAGATGACCGTGGCTTGATCACCGTGGCCAGGTCATTCCGGGAGAGATAGGGGGCCAACCTCCTCGCCTGGCGGAGGTGAAAGAAGGCAGCCTTGCTGGCCATGGAGACCTGGGCCTCCATGGACAGCTGGGCGCCCAGGTGGACGCCAAGGCTTTTTTACTGACGGCGCTGGTTGTAGTGCCGCACCGTCCAGGGTCGGAAGCCGGGCACCCATCCCGCCCGGGTGGCCCAGCCACAAGATCTCCGTCTTCGCCGGATTCACCCTCAACCTACTGGCTCGCAGCCATCCAGTTACGGCTTCAAGGCAGTGCTGGAAATTATCGGGGACGGACTCCGGCCTGCCCCCCATCCTCAGAATGAGCTGAGTGTCATCGGCATATTGATGACAGGTCAGCCCATAACTCCGCACCAGCTGTGCAAGCGGCTGCATGTAGATGTTAAATAACAGAGGGGAGAGGATGGCCCCTGAGGAACCCCGCAAGTCAATGGGAGCCCTCGGAGACCACCCCACCCCTCCTCACACGCTGAGACCGCTGGCGGAGAAAGGAGGCCAGCCATTTAAGGGCTGTCCCCTCACTCCGGCCATGGCCAGGCGGTGGATCAAAAGATTGTGGTCGACCGTGTCAAACGCTGCCGTGAGGTCCAATAACACGAGCAGCGCAGACCCGCCTTGGTCGAGCTGGCAGCGGAGTTGATCTGTGATGGAGACCAGGACCGTCTCCGTCCCATGCCCCGAACGGAAGCCGGACTGGAAGGGGTCAAGCCATGTTGCATCATCCAAGAAGGACTGCAACTGCTCCATTACTGCCCTCTCAACTACCTTGCCCAGGTACGGAAGATTCGACACTGGGCGGTAGTTGGAGGGAACCGCAGGGTCCAATGATGGTTTCTTCAGTAATGGAGCCACCACCGCCTCTTTCAAGCACTCTGAAAAACCCCTTGCTCAAGGGAGCTATTAATGATCTTCAACAGAGGCCACGTAGCCCTCCAGGCAAGATCTAATATGTGGATGTATCATGTGAAATTAAGTTATAGAGTCATGTTATGTGAGGGAAAGCTGGCTGAAATCTTGTGACATCATATGTAACCCCATTTACATCTGATGGTGCTACCTTTCAGAAACCTAGCTTTTTTTTATAGCTTAGCAGCACTTTAACTGAAGAGTTGCTAAAGTGCTTTAGATCAAGGTGTCAGAAAATAATATCTGTAGCACACTCCCAGTCATAGAGTGTGTTGAGAGCAGATAGTTGGAGAGATCCTTAAGGTTCTGCCACAATGGCTTTTCTCAATGTATCCCCAACCTACCAACCAATGCTAAGTGTGAAAGCTACCATTTTTTGGTTCAAGATATTGGAGTGTGTGGTGGCATTCCAAATCCAGAGGTTTCTGGATGAAACAGGTTATTTAGATCCATTTAAATTTATTTTCAGTTCTGGCTATGGACAAGAAAAAGCTTTGATTGCCTTGGTGGATGACCTACACAGGGAACTGGACAGAGGGAGCATGACCTTCTTGGTTCTCCTGGACCGCTCAGTGGCATTCAATATCATTTACTATGGTATTCTTTTGGGCCTCCTTGCTGGGATGGCAAGGAGGCCCAGATGGCATTGATTACAGTTGCTTTGCTGCTTCTTGGAAAAGCAAAACCAAAAGGTGGTGCAAGGGGAAGGTCTCCTGTTTTACCTCCCAACCATTGGTATGTAAAATCTCTCAGGAATCTGTTTTGTCTCCCATGTTATTTAACATTTACATTAAACCAGTGGAAGAGGTTGTTTGGAATTTTGGGGTGGAATACCATCAATATACAGATGCCAACCATTCTACTACTCATTTCCATCCCAATCCAAGGTGGCTGTTGTGGTTCTTAAACAGTGTCTGCCATCAATTGAAATGTAATACAGACAAGACAGAGGTGCCCCTGGAAAGTTGGAAGGCAGATTGGAGAATAGAGATTCAGTTACACTCTTCCTGTAGACATGTCTATAGTTTGGAGATACTCTTGGATTCAGCTTTGAACCCAGAGACACAGGTTTCTACAGCGGCCAGGAGTACCTTTGCACATTTAAAGCTTGTGCTCCAAATGTAACCATTCCTTGAGATTTTTTTTGTAGTGTCAGGAGCGACTTGAGAAACTGCAAGTCACTTCTGGTGTGTGAGAATTGGCTGTCTGCAAGGACGTTGCCCGGGGGACGGACTGATGTTTTTTGATGTTCTACCATCCTTGTGGGAGGCTTCTCTCATTTCCCCGCATGAGGAGCTGGAGCTGATAGAGGGAGTTCATCCATGCTGTCCTCGGATTCGAACCTGAGACCTTCAGTCCTGCCGGCACAGGGGTTTAACCCATTGTGCCACCAGGGGCTCCATTCCTTGAGATGCTGGATCTGATCACAGTGGTACATGGCTTAATTACATCCAGTTTGGATTACTGTAACTAGTCTACTTGGAACTATCTTTGAAGAGTGTTTGAAACTTTAGCTGCTTCAAAGATCTGCAGCTAATTAACTTGTACATTGTATACCTCTGTTGAAACAGTGCAATTGGCTGGCAGTTTGTTTCTGGGCGCAATTTAAAGTGCTGATTAGGACCTACAAATCCCTATATAGCTCAGGTCCAGGGTATTTGGTAGACTGTATCTCCCTGTATGAGTTGGTTTGGACTTTGAGATTATCTCTTCTAGCAGATCATTCCATGGACTTGGGGCAGCTAATGCAAAGGGCCCCCTGGGTCACAGTTGTCAGTCAGGTTCTGGTAGGCTGGAGTAGACCCCCCCCAAGGACTTAATGTACAAAAGTTATTGCTAATACTTGCAATGTGACAAAATAATATTTATCACTGACACACATTAAATAGAAGTGGTGGAAATGATGGACTATGTCTGGATCCCATTGTCAGTGTGTGTGTGTGCAACTTGAATTTATGCATATGTGTGCCTTTTGGGGTGGTGGGCATTGTGCAAGGAGGCATTCAGTACAATTTTGTGCAATATCTAAAAAGGTCCCAGTGTTACTGTAACAGTAATTTATTAACTGGAGTAGGTAGAGTGAAGCAAACAGGCCATGTCTGGCTACATATCTGTAGATGTGGAAGAGAACTGAAGTTGTCCTCCCGGATTTCCAAATCCAGGAGGGTGTCCTCTATTTTCTTTCTCTAACTGCAGAACTCTGCAGGTTCTTATCCAGACGGAACTGCCATTGAATGCTGCCTGGTTACCTCCTTTGTCCAGTAAATGGTCATGGCAATGTTCCCAAGGCTTGAAAGCTGTTTTTGAGGGTGACCAGCACAATGGAATACATAGTATTATGCTGCACACTTTTGATGTAGGATCAGTCATGAGACCTCATCACGTTGAGGTCGAAAAAGTGGGCAACAGTGGGGGGGGGGGGGATTCACCAGGCAGTGTGGTGAATCTGATGGGCAGTGGGGGAAACCATCATCCCATGCCCCACATTGCCAGCATTGCCGCTTTCCCCATCCAATGGGGAAAAGCATTACCACCCGGCTTCCCCCTGTGCTAACCCCAATTTACCAAATGAGAATACAGGAAGCCTCCCATGTTCTCAGGGTTTTGCTGTAGGACACTTCCAGGACAGAGCCAGGATGGAGCCCCACCGGAAGTAGCTCTGTGTCATGTGATGGGCTCCATCAGGCTCTGTCCTGGCTCCATCCAGGAAGTGTTCTAGAATGCAGCCAAGACCTCATGTGATTAGGTCCATGGTCTACATAACATAGATCTTTTGCTATTCCCAATTTGAGTTCCATAATGAAATCAATGACAATTAAATGTGTTTAACTTTGCCAATATGTTTTTCTATTTATAATATCTATAATATTTATAATATCTACCAAAACTGACATAATCTTTCTTTTATTCTTATCTTTTCACTTTGAAGATAAACAGAGCCAGGAAAACACACAGATACTTTCCTAGCTCCTACTAGAAAGATGACATCTTGTTTCATGTACATTTATAGCTGGCACTGCAGATCTTCCCTTTCTTCAAAAGTGAATATTTTATCTTGTAGTGAAATGGAATAAATAGGAACCTGTCTGAGTCTTAATATTCTCAAGGGTGGATTTTCACTTGGTACCACCACTGACACAAGGCTGTCTGGTTGAAAGGTTGCCTTTATACCGAAAGTAGCTTAAAATATGGCATTGATCCCCAGTAGGTAAATCTTAATTTTTATTTTGAAGTGAATAGGTGATTATGATAATTGGCAATCCCAGGAGTTTGTCTGCCATCATGAATTACTGCTTGGCTAATTCACCAAAGTCTGTTGAGAAAAAAAGAATGCTGATTTTAGACTTTGCTTTAATATTTCAGTTGGTGATTTAATGCATCACAACAGTATAGTTCAATCACGCTGCTGCAAATTTACTGATGTAATAAAAAGATGATTATACTTGGTAATTAAATTTTTATCATCAAGTTAGCAACAGTAGAACTCCCACTGTGTGCTTGGGGATTTCCTAACATGCCAGACTATCTCTTCCATATGACTGTAACCTTTAAGTTACAGCAATCAAGTAGAAAAGAGGGAAGCAAAAATAGAAAACATGTGGACTATTTATGTAGAAACAGAAAAAAGTCAAAGTTTCAGCTGTTTAACTTTGATTTAGTCTGTGAAATCTAGTCTTCACTTTTCTATAATCTTTCCCAATGCCATAGTATGCCCTGTCTTGTTACTATAGGCCAGTGACATGTGCACATTCTGCTCCCATTACTTTTGGGGACATTATTGGTCTGTCCTCCATGACTCCACATGCCTATTTTGAGCTCTTTTGATAATGAAGTTAGCTATGTAATTATTTAATTGACATAATTATTTTATTAATAGAGTTGTCCCTTGTTATTCACTGTGGTTTGAGTTCAGGACTCATGTGGATACCAAAATCCATGGATGCTATTATATACATGACAAAAATCAAGGCTTGCTTTTTGGAATTCCTTTTTTGAAATATTTTTAAACCATGGATATGGAGGGCCAATTGTACTGACCATCATCATATGATTATTTTCTTAATTTCCCTTGTTGTTAGTTGCTGTCAAGTCACCTATGAATGAGAGACTTCAAATTCACCTTATCCTTAACAACCCTGCTCAAGTCTTGCAGATACTTTATTGATTGAGTCTATCTATCTGTGATGAGATTCTCTTCTATTTTGCCTTTTACCATACCAAGCATTATTGTATTTCCTAGTGAGTTATGTTTTCTCATGATATGGCTGAAGCATGGCACTCTCAATTTAAACCTGAAAAAAACTGAGTGCTTGAGCAGCATGGCCACTCAGGGGCTTAGGAGCTGTCCAAAAAGTAATCCTCTGAACTCTAGTGCAATACTATGTGTAACTGATGGTTTAGTTGGAGATATATCCCTGTGTTTCTACTAGGAGACATCAGGCCAGTTCAATATTGCTTGGGACCAAGGCTGACCCAGCATCGAAAACATTTTGTTGCTGGAGAAAGGCAACATACTTTCCCCACTCACTTTCCATATACATAACTTAAGAGGATAAACAATGGAATCTTATTTTTATAGGTGTATATTATCACTAGTGATGATACAGTTTCAAACTAAGTATGATACAAAAGAGCAAGCTAGTTTTATTGATACTAGGAAGGTCATTTGGCACATATATTGATACACTCCCTCAATGGACTGTCACCTTATTGTGTTCAGGGGGCTTGTGTGACTGGAGTCATGCACTCCCAGGAGTGGCTGTGAGGGAGGTTCCAAACCAAGCTTAGTCCGAAGACCAAAGACCTCAATGGCAGAGCATGCGGAGGGTAACATGGTACATGTTACAATGGCTGTGAAGGCAGAAGAAGGCTGCAACAGATTGAGAAGCCACGGTCATAGTGTTAATTATGCCACCTATGGAACCTCACTCTGTGAAAACTGTGTGTTGGTCAGTTGTGCACTGACTCCATGCATTAAAAAAACCTCATGCACAGACATCTTCCAAGAAAAATAAAAACAAACCAACAAAAGTCCCATGGTGATCAGCGAGGGGACAGGACTGTGAAATCTGGAAGCCCCTAGTCACCGGCTGGCACATGGGTGGTGGATACGGACTCAGTCATTCTACCTCAAAGTCCGAGGCAGTTGAGTAGTTCGGCAGCTGTATCCATGACTGAGCACTGCAGCCCTTTTGAGGATCCACTCTGCTCACCCCAGATGGGGAAGAGGCTAGAAAAGATGCCCTAAAGATAGTCTGCCTCTCTTATCCCTGACTGGACTGCCGGGGTCACCACCCTGTAGCCAAAAAAGAAAAAAGATCTTTGGAACATATGGAGACTGATGGACAACACTGACAGTGAATGCCCTAAACGCAAAACTACTATAATTGCAAGGGAGCTGGGATGCTACAACATTGACATAGCAGCACATCAGGAGACCTGGAGAGCAGGAGAGGAAATACTGCCTTCCCGAAGGGAGGCATTAACCACCACTTCCACCTACTCGGCCAATCCGCCTCTGGCTTCCTTTAAAATCCAGGATGGGCAGGGGTCTAGGATGCACGTGGTTGGCCTAATCTCTCCTAGTATCTTGTCCACATCCTCGGGTTTCACCAATTGAAATGAAGCCATCAAAATCAGACAAGCAGATGCTCGTGTTACATCCTCAGAGATTGCAGTTAACATGGTGTCCAGACTAGAACGGATCAAAGCTACTTTGTCCACGAAGAACCAAGCAAATGCTTCACAGCGGGCTGCCGAGTTGTCAGGGCTTCCATCCAATCATTTGTGCATCTGCATCTGCAACAGATGAGAAATGCTAGGTGTTTACACATATGCTCTCTCTTGTTGGATTGAACTGGATATTTCTAAGTAGAATTTTGAAGTGTGTTCAGTTATAATCTACTGGATTGGTTTTGAAGTAAATATAATTATGATGAAGATATGAGTGTTGGGATACCAAAAAGAAAGCCTATAATAGTTTTATGGAATTTGGGTGACCTATTTCTGTTACATTTTTAACAGTTCTGTGATTCAGACTGCTACTACTACTGCTGCTGTCTTCGCTGGAAAACGGAGATGTCATCACGGGAAAACCTTTCAAAACCTTGTTATTCTGATAATTTAAAAAGTTGTTAATGACATGTATGCTCCTAGAACCAAATTAATTGGATGCTCTCTCCAAATGCTCTCTTTGACTATCTTCTCAGTCCTACATTATATGATGAACAAAATGTGATGTTAGATCAAATATTGTATTCAGAAGCCGGTTATGATGTAAGACCATGCTGATTATGGTTCTGTGTCAAAATAGTTTACACAGGGATCTCCATTAATCATCCTCCCGACCCCCACAACCATTATTGGGTGCTGTTCAACACAGAGGTGGCATGTGCATCATTTAAGTGATTATGGTTCCTCAAAATATTGCTCCCATTAATATCCTACATTAATTGGGTGCTGTTAAAAAACTTCATGTGCATCATTAAGTGAGGTCATATGTTTCATTGCACTTTTTCCTATAACATTTTATTTAAGTAACACTGATATTTTTAATTGAATGTCAACTGCAAATGATTAGTGTGTTGCTATAGTAAAAACCTTTAAGTACAGTGGGTACTGGCCTTTCTCTTTGAGAAGAAAGAATGTCTGTCAGTGAAGAGCTCTATTTTCCTCTCCTTTATTGAAAGATGTACAAAAATGTAATACATGGACCATGTCATACAGGACCATAGTGTTCACAATTTTGATCTGGTTCTTAAGATCTTGTCACATGGCAACCAGAATCGCCTTGTGTCATCAACGAGCATGGGGAACCCGCCGCTCCATGCTCCACATTGCCTGGCTCCAGTTAAGAGTGATCCCATGGTAGCAAGTGTCGACCACGCAGCTTCCCTGCATTGCTTCTTATGGCAACACAGGAAGCCTCCAGTGTTGCTGCAGTGGTGACATGCACCAGCTCCACCCCACAGCACCCATGGAGCTGATGGGAGCTGGTGGGTTCTATGAGTGATGTATGGTGGAGCCAAAGTATGCCATTGAAATCTGCCCTTTGTGATGAGGTGGTCTATCTAACATCTGTGAAGTTCTGGGGTCATTAAGATTAACTTTGCTTTGGGTTTTCATCTTTAGTGATGTGAAGGGTCCAGAGTCAGGGAAATATACATCTTCCAGAGCTCCCAGCCAGCATGTTAATGGGGGACTTCCAGGAATTGTAGCCCAAAAAGTAACCTTTCTACGATCCTTATAAGTCATAATGTCTTGCATGATCTTTTCGGTTTTGACATCCACAATACAGAACTATCTAAGAAGAAATCCATTTGTGTCAATCCAAACTGCGGACATTCTTAATTTGTTTATGTGGCATGCATTTTTTAAAAAAAGATTTTATATTAGGATTATTCTTGCAATTAAAATAAAAGTATAGATAAATATAAATAACTCTTTTTTTGTTTCATTTTAGCGGAAAGAGACATCAATGTCTACTGTGGAGTACAAGCAATTTCTATGAAGATTAATTTTTGCACTGTCCTTTTCTCCGGTTATTCTGAAACAGATTTAGCATTAAATGGGAAACATGGGGACTCTCACTGCAGGGGATTTATAAACAACAACACATTTCCTGCTGTGGTCATATTCATCATTAATCTCAGCACATTGGAGGCCTGCGGTAACTCTTTGATGGTAAGACAAGTGTCTTTCAACCTTACATGTTGCTTTAAAATGGCCAGCAATGTGTAAAACAGTACATATTGCCAGATCAAGTGTATGACTTGTAGTCTCTATCTCTTGCTACCATGTAATAAACAAAAATAAAATATGGCAATAAACAAAAATAAATGTAATAAACAAAAATAAAATATGGCATTGCATTTGTTACATTTCAGTGGAATGAGGCATAATGGGGGAAACTTGTAATGGCAGCATACCACCCATTACTAGGACAAGTAGAGGAGAAAGGGAAAGAAGTGTGGGGTTGGCAGTCTTGTTTGAGTCTCTTGAGAAGTTGTGTACACCAGTGCTGTTCAAAGTGGTAGTCTCTGGACAAATACCAGTCCATGAACCATTGACTTCCAGTCTGTGGTAAGTTTCCAGGTAACAAACAATTGCAGTCAGTGCATACAAAAAGGGGGTAATGGTCTCTTGCAGATTGCAAGAAAAAACCCTTGCTAGTCACGCACATCATGTAGCTTGTGAGGCGTGGGTCTGTATAACTATGGATGCTGTAGGAGTATTCTTTACTGAATATAGGTTTTGGTTATTGAAGAAAGATAGGAAAAATGGAATGAAACAGCTAGGTTTAATGATACACTTTGTTCTTGTGAGTATAACATTTCAGACTTACAGACTTCATTGTGGTCTCTATTCTGTCATCCTATGCTGCATAACAAGAAGTTGAACATTTATGAAATTACGTTTGAAATTAAGAGGCGAGGTGCAGGAGTTCAGAGTGTTGGTTGGTTACTATTATTTAAACTCTAGATCTCACCCACCCCATTGGTATACTATTTGCAGTCTTCTCATATGAAGGAAAAGGTATAGAGAAGCAAAGAGAGACTGTAGCATTGTGACTGGCAGTACTAGCTTCCAGTCACAGGAAATTGTTTTACCAGATCACAGAGCTTTGCAGAATGTGTATTTAAGAAACATATCAAGCTTGTTTAGTGCTATTTGCTAGTTCTGTCTCTCAGTAACAGAAATGTTAAAAGTAGTTTAACAGAATGCATGGGATCTGTGAAAGTGAAGCAATTTCTTTGCTAGATATTCAAGTCCTCCTGCCTCTACCACTGTATGCTTTTTCATATGCATCATACACCCTGATCCTATTGCCTTTTTAGGCTTGTACATTCTGCATCGAACCAGCTTTCCTTACCTGGCTTGTAGGTTTTGGCAGGTCCTGCATGGACCAGATAAGGTTTGAGGGAGGTCATAATTTGCTGATAACCCTCTATTGGGTCCACAGTACCTTTGAGGATCTTGTCTCTACAAGTTACCAATATTGGTCCATTGCTTAGGTCCATATACTTAACACTCAAGGGCTTAGACCACTCGAACCGCCTAGGCCCCACAAAAACCAGGTCCAATGGGTATTTATTTGGCAATCAGGTCTACTCTACATCTATTTTTATCATTTTCTGGGCATACATCTACTGTAAAACTTTTGACTGGTGACCACATTCCTGGTGAGATTTTAAAATAACCCAATATACAAAAATGTACCTAGATGGATTTGTCTTCAGGAAAAATTGTAGCTATAAATTCACATTAAAACATTAGTCATATAGCTCAAAACACAATGCACCTATTTGATGAACATTTGGCAAGCATAATCCTTCTACCTTATTATCTAATTGTGTGTGCAAGGGCAACACACCTCATGCCAAGAACAATAACACAGATACAAGTGGTTGGATGAAAATGGCCACAACTCATTTATTGAAAACAGGAACAAAAGGTTGGCGGCCACGCATGGGTCCTGGATCAGGGGTCGTACAGCCCCCACGAATGTCCAAAGGCACTTGAAGCCTGGGTGCGAGCGGCCTAATGCCTGTCCACGGAAACTCGGCACCCCAGGGGGCCAGGGCGTTATCCCCCCTTACAACCAAGGGGCAATAAGCCAGCCTGATCCAGGGGCCATGCCACATGTCAAACACGGAGTTGCCATAAAGAACAATATAACGCATAACCAAAACCAATGCAACAATGAAATGGCATATGAACCACATGGACACTAACAAGCCATGAAAGAATTAGGGAAGGTGGGAGGAAAAAACAGAACAGGCCCATGCGTGCTGCAGGGAAGTCCTGGGCAGCCTAAAATAAGCTGCCCGGGTGGAAGTGATGGCCAGCTGGCTGCAGCGAAGGGGCGGGGAGGGGCCAGCCCCGTCATTGGCCAGCTGGCATTGGTGGCGGGAAACCTTCCCACCACCCCAGGGGCTTCTGGGAAGAAGAAGCCCCTTCACTCTAAACAAGATGGAGGCGAGAGCAATCCCGCTCCGCAACCTGCTTGGCCGGTAAGTTGGCCAAGCCAATTCTGATAAACATAAGACAATCTGATTCATGGGAGCCATAAAATTTTAGAATTGCTAAATCCAGATTTTATATTTGGTTCCAAGTTAAATCAGATCAGGGCTAAACTGAGGCAAAGTGGAACTCAAAGCCAAATTTAAGCTAAACTTAATTTGTGATTTGCACTATTGTTACTATACATCCCTAATCATCTGGAGAAGCAAATCTGCCTTTCACAATCTTCTTATGCATTCACTGCAGCCAAGAAGGGTACAACCCTTTTCAGAACCTAGTTCCTTTATAAAATGTGAAATAGGCCAAACAATCCAGCATCATTGTTTTGCCTAAGGAGCTCAAGTCTTAACATTCAGACTTTTGGAACATGATTTCTCTTAGCTGTGAATCTTACATACTAGTCCTCAAGCTTCTCTACCCAGTTTTATAGAATGTCTGCAGGTTTTCAATTTCCCAGATTGCCAAAAGTCCCAGAGTTTGAAATATTTTGCAGTAAATGCCATACAGCTGAAATTCTTCTGTTTTTAAAAATCTGTCCCTATCATTTTTTATTTTAATGGCACCATTTTTGGGACCTGTTTGATTTGTTGTAAGCTGACCTGTGATTACAACTGATTGACAATTCATAAAGTTTCCTAAAAGGGCAAACACTTAAACTTGATACTTTAAACCAAATTGTTAATGTCCAGCATTATTTGTGAGTTTGCACAGATCATTGCAACCATTTCTATTATGGGTCAAATGGCAAAGATATAAATTCAGAAAATGCATTAAAATAATAAAACAATGGACTGTAGCACAGAATAGCTTTTATTCTGAAGTCAGCAGGGCTGTTGTGGTGAAAGCAATCTGAGGATTATGACCAATGATTTGCTCTTGCTTTAAATGGCCCTTAAAAAGTACTAACAATTCAGTGCTTCTCTTGCTAGAGTGACACAAATCAAGAGGGAACAGGGCAAGGTCAACCACTTCATGGTTGGAGTTCACTACAGAAGTGGAAAAACTGAGGAGGGAGCAATTAAATGCCTTTTGAGAGCTCTAATTGAAAAGAAAATTCAATTTCTTTTGTGTTTGTATATATGTAAATGTTCTGACACATGTTATAGGCAAAGGCTAGTGTTAACTTATCAAGCTGAGAGTTTAGGTAATATAATTCATTTTCTCCCATGCAAACATTCCAGTTTGTTTTCACTTGAATGAAGACAGAGTCACTAGAAGTTTCTATGATTACAGCAGCTAGGAAAAGTGTGTGATTATGGGAAATGTTGTTGACTGCATATGTGAGAGCTGGGGTCATCCAAGATTGTGGACTCCAAAATAGTAAAGACTTGCTTGAGGGGGGGGGGGGGGATGGATTTCATGGATCACCCTGCACTGTCAGCAGCAGCTTTTTATTGTCAGAGTGAATGTTCCTTTACTTTTTGGATGGCAAAAGGTGAGCTAATGTTTGGACAAATATGTTTTTGAGGGTCAATGCCATTGGGAATACTCTATTAAGGACTGCTATCAAATGTGCAGTGGCTCTGGTTTGTAGTTTTCGACACTAACAACATTGCAAACTCTGGCTTCCAAATGCATTTTTGATACAAGTTGTAGTCATATTATAGTAGAAAGTTATAAAATAGGAAATATATCCTTATCTTCAAATGACATTTATGGGAACAAAATATTAAGGATGGAAAAATATTTGAAAATATCCAAAAATGGTCAAAAATATTTTTCTGAGTGTTGAAATTGTGATGAGAAATTTATTGGAGTGAGGACAACCTTTGCAGTTTGGGATTTATTGTTGGCAAAATTTCCACTCGGTTGTTTGGCATAAAAGTCAGATTTTTTTTCACAAAAAACATTTTTGCATGATTTTTTTCAAACTTCAAATATTAATTTTTGAACACAAAATACTGTAATTTTTAGAAATCACCCATGTGCAAATTTTATGCAGAATAAATCCCCAATTGTGAAAAATAGCAATTTTTTTGTACATGAATGAAATTTTCAATTTTGGAAAATAATTTTACACACACAGAGAAAGGCCCACATTACAAATAGCCCTCCAAAACTGCATGAGTTTCATTATTTCCTTGCTGTAGGAAGAAATTTGCAGAAGTTGCTCATTACAATATCTGAGGAGAAAATTTGTGAAGAATTATACCATACAAAATATTGGTAGGACACTGAGGTATGTGTATCATAGAGTCATAGAATCATAGGGTTGGAAGAGACCTCATGGGCCATTCAGTCCCACCTGCCAAGAAGCAGGAAAATCACATTCAAAGTGCCCACAACAGGTGGCCATCCAGCCTCTGTTTAAAAGCCTCCAAAGAAGGAACATCCATCACACTCTAATGCAGAGAGTTCCACTGCTGAACAGCTCTCACAGTCAGGAAGTTCTTCCTAATATTCAGGTGGAATCTTCTTTTCTGTAGTTCGAAAACATTGTTCTGTGTCCAGGGCAGTAGAAAAAAAGCCTGCTTCCTCCCCCCTATGACTATCCCTCACATATTTATACATAGCCATCATGTTTTCCCTCTCAGTTTTGTCTTCTGCAGGCTAAACATGCCCAGCTCTTTAACCCTCTCCTCATAGGGCTTGTTCTCTGAGCCCTTGATCACTTTAGTCACCCTCCTCTGGACACATTCCAGCTTGTTGATATTTTCCTTAAATTTTAGTGCCCAGAATTGAACACAGTATTCCAGGTGTGATCTGACCAAGGCTGAATAGAGGGCTAGCATGACTTCCCTGGATCTAGAAACTATACTCCTATTTATGCAAGCCAAAATCTCATTGGCTTTTCTATTCCTATGTTCTATTTCTATTGCACCTGTCCTCCATTGGAACAACTACCAACTTTCAAATGTTTTACAGACAGATCTGAAGCTGACTTCTTCATTTTTTTGTGACAAACACATTTAAAAATGCAACTTGAATGCTTCTCATTCTTGCTTGCTGTTGAAAGATTGGAGGGGGAGTTGGAAGGAAGAAGGCTGTAGGGAATCAAGATGGAGATACTTTTTCAACCTCCCAAATTCCAGTTTAATCAAAGATTGTCTTCTGTCAGCAAATGTGTGTCTGCTGAGTGGGTAATGACTGAGGAAATAAGAGGAAACAAGAGGATGTTAAATGTCTCTTTCTGAAAATTAGGTTACTCTTGGGAAGATGGTAGATTTTTGAATATGTTTTGATGGATTTCAACTGTTTGTTTACTGTTTGTGTTTAATTCAGTTTCATTTTTTTATGTTTGTATATTTTAAATTCTATTCTAATTCTTTTATGTCAAGTTGCTTTAAGTTCCCTTTGGGGAGATAAAGTGGGGTAATAATATAATCAGGGGCGGTCTCAGGTAATTTCGCATGGTAGGCGAAAATTATTTCGGCGCCCCCCAACATTATTTTTGCGCCCCCTCCCCAAATATTTTTCTTAGTACCTTGCGCGCGCTCCTTCCGTTCCTCCCACGCGCTGCCGCTCCTTGCCCTGTCCAATTCGAAGGCTCTCCCGTGGCCCGCCCTCTGCAACGCCCCGTGGGTGGGGCTGGCAGCGGGCACCAGGAAGCGCTAGGAGAGGCCTTATCTCTGCGTGCATGCGCTGTGCCTACGGAGCTCTCTAGAGCTCCGTTGGCACAGCGCATGCGCGCGGAGGGCGACGCCATCCGTGCTGCTGCTGCGTCGCCCTCCTGCGCGCATGCGCTGTCCCTATGGAGCTCTAGAGAGCTCCGTAGACACAGCGCATGCACGCGGGAGGGCGACGCGCACGTGCGCTGTCCCTACGGAGCTCTCTTGAGCTTTGTAGGCACAGCGCACACACGCGTTGCCCTCCGCGCGCATGCGCTGTGCCTACGGAATTCAAGAGAGCTCCATAGGGACAGCACATGCACGCGGGAGGGCGATGCGGCGCATGTGCTGTGCCTACGGAGCTCTCTTCAGGTCCATAGGCACAGCGCATGCGTGCGTAAATCTCCGTGCACATGCGCAGTGCCTACGGAGCTCTCTTGAGGTCCGTAGGCACAGCGCATGCGCGCGCAAATCTCTGCACACATGCGCAGTGCCTACGGACCTCAAGAGAGCTCCGTAGGCACTGCGCATCTTTGCGAAACCGCGGAGGCAGCGCAGCGCAGCAGCAGCAGGGCGGGCGCTGCCGCCGCCTCACGATGGCGCCCCACCCCGCCGCGTCAAGATGGTGCTCTACGCGGTTGCGTAGGCAGCGTAATGGCAAAGGCCGCCCCTGAATATAATATATAGATTTTGTTAATTTTCAGATAGTAATGGTTCAGGATAATCTTGTTTTCCCCTTGGGCTTTTCCTGGTTAGAAGAAGCAAACATGCATTTTTTACATTATATCTCCTTGCCACTTGTCATGGCTTTTGCATCTGCTTTTTTCATTCAACTGCAGCAGCAAATATGTCCCAATATTCTTTCTGATGTAACCCTTTCTTTCTAAAAGAACAGTAACACTTTGCTATCGCTTTATGTGGTGGCTTAGCTGCTCTCAGTTGTCTAACTGAACTCCTAAAAAGAGGTTGTGTCATGACATTCAATTGCGAAGGGCATTCTGGATGAAAGAGATGCTTGCTCTCCCACCACTGTGGCTATTGACAAAACAAAAAAGGAACAGAAAGATGGACAGAGAGAACTCCCATCTTTATATTTAAATGTAAGCCATTTGTTCACCAAAATCCAAAGAATGTCCCTTTTTGGCCACATAAATATCCAGACAGAGCATTTACACAGAAGATAAACGGTATCACAAAAGGGTATGTACGCATTTTTGTCTGAACAGAGGAAAATTTTGTCTGAACAGAGGAATAGGCACAACAAATCATATAATGTGATCTCTTCAGCATAAATGGACCACATGCTACTTTTCTTTGTGTCCCCTATGATGGCAATGAAAAGCTTAAATGGAGACAGAATAACATGGGTGATGGGGTGGAGTTGGTAAGAAGAGAATTAGAGTCTGGTGTTGAAGATAACTCAGATCAAACTGCAAGCGTGATTTCTAATTTGTAATATCTGTCCCTAGTAGCTTTTAAAAAAAATGATTCTCTTTTATAGATGTTGCTTTTTCAATTATTTCTGTTGTCTTATCTTATCCAAATAGGTTACCTCGGTTCCAGGTGTTAATGCTTATGGCAATATATCTACAGTCCAGATAGGGAATGTTTCAGGATATATAGATACCCCAGATCCACCAACAATCATCAGCTATTTGCCAGGACTTCTGTATAAATTTAGTTGTAGCTACCCTCTGGAATACTTAGTCAACAATACACAACTTGCTTCGTAAGTATGGGCTCATATTTATGTTTAGTTTCTTCTTTTATGCATCAAACATTCTTTGTGTTTTATTTATTCCTCTGATGAAGCGGCTTAGAGCCTTGGAACAAGGTGCAAATAGATATGCTTTGTGAACCCAACTATATAAAGCAAATATACCAAAGCTGACTCCTTCACTCTTTCAACATTCAAAGTATGAAATCTAAAAAGGAGAAAAGGTGGAAATGTTACAGGAAAAATATACATAAAAAAAGAATAAGGGGAAGAGGGAAAATGATTTCAAGGACTTTTGAAACTATAAAATTATTTTAGTAGTGAAGTTTCTACTTTGGTGCTTGCATTCCAGGATAAAAATTGATTAAAAAATCTGATTAATCCCAGAGTAGCTGTGGAATATATAGTGACATCTTATTTTAACAGTAGTCATGTTTCCACAATAGTGTATCTATCTATACTAGTTCGGCGGTAATTGAATCCTATTTTAATTCTGACTTTTTATTTGTTTTTAACTATATTGTAATTTTAAACTTGGATGATTTGAGTTTTCACATTGGGGGAAAGGTGGGAAAAATATTAGAAAATGGTCCATAATGTGTTTCTTGAATATTGTGAAACCTTCATGAAGAAAATTGTAGATTGTTTTGAATTTTTGTAGTTCCGGGATGTATTTTGCACAAAATTAATGCATGTTTTCCCCCCATTCTCACACACAGAAATCAGTAGAAGTGTGATTTGTAAATGCTTCAGAGGGGTCCTTTTCAATTAGTAATTCAGAGATTTGTATTTATGAATCATCTGAATCTCTGAATTACAAAATGGTGCTCCAAAGCTTTGCATATCCCCTAGAAATCATCATTTTCTGTGAAGTTAATGGCTACCTACTAGGAATGAGAAAAAAGTTATGAAAATTGAAAGAAATCGGAAGGGATTCGTATGTATGGGACTTTCAAGTTTATACACATTGCAGGGCCAATCCCGGAAGTGGACTTTCTTTTCCGCACTCCCTGGGCCCAAATTTTCGTTAGATTTCTAAATATTTTGGAAGGCTCCCTATTATCCCCTCCAAAATAGCTTCCCAGACATTACTCACAGTCAGATGGGGCCTTTCCATGCTCGAGGCCTACCTTAACTGAAAGGCCTTTCCTCCAGGAAGTGGAAAAGGAGCCGGACCATAGAGAGATCCAGAGCGGCAGTCCTAGAGCGGCTGGAGGACTCATCAAAAAAGCGGTTTAAACTGCAGGGAAAGAAGCCTAGATAGGAGGGCAGGCGAGAAGGACATGAGGAAGGCTGAAACAATGGGAGAAGGGGGTGAAAACAGCCCGGAGAGGAGCAGGAAAAGTGCAGAATCAAGGAAAAGCCATAGAGTTCAAACCTCCTAGAGAGCTATGGGAAACTGATTGGGGGGGAAAGCTGCAGTGAGAAGAGCCCAGGAGAAGGTAGGCATAGGCAACTATTTTATAATTAATAATAAATATAATAATATTTACTCCTTCTAATTTCCTGGTAGAAGGGCCCTGGGCATTTAATTCTAATAAAAATAATAAATATATTAATAATATTTACTCCTAATTTCCTGGAAGAAGGGCCCTGGGCATTTAATTCTAATAAAAATAATAAATATATTAATAATATTTACTCCTTCTAATTTCCTGGAAGAAGGGCCCTGGGCATTTAATTCTAATAAAAATAATAAATATTTAAATATTTACTCCTTCTAATTTCCTGGAAGAAGGGCCCTGGGCATTTAATTCTAATAAATGCTCTGGAGAAGCAAGCCTTGACCAGAGGTGGGCAACTATTTTATTTAATAATAATAATAATAATATATTAGTGCATGATATGTCCCTGCAAAGAAACCCTGGCTTTTTATAATAATAATAATAATAATATATTAATGCATTATATCTCCCTGCAAGGAAACCAAGGGGAATGTTGCCCCTTGATTTGCCTGTGCTTAAAACAGTGTCAGTCCTGTTTCCCTGCTTTGCCTACTTTAGAACTAATTAAGAATTTCGTTACTAATTACGTTACATTTTAGAACTTTTTGGTAAATTTTTTGTAAGTCTTTCTATTACTAATAACCCCCCCCCATTTGATTTTAGAATCACGATTTTTGGGTTCTAAACCATGCCTGCTACCTACATATTAAACCTTGCTTGTTGCTTCTGGACAGGACTAAAATTCATACCAAAGCAGGTTTTTAAAATGTGGTTTGTTCCAAAGTAATTCGGTTTTACTAGAAGTAAAACCAAGACAGTTTCCAGGATATGGGCCTGTCTGGATGGGCCCCTCTGTGTTCATATCTGTTGAGACAATGATGAAAATGAGCATTCCTGTTGATAAATAGGTGCAGTGAAAGAAAGGAAAGGGGTGGAGGAATGGGAGTGGGGTGGGTGGGAAAAAAGAAATAAAACAGCAAGAAATAAAGAGAGGAAGTTAAAGTTGCTATAAAGCCCAGCTGGCTGATTTTTATTTCATTCTGGCTATGACACCTGGCACAAAATTGTTCATTTAGCTGATTTGGATTCCTAGTTTTATTAAAATATCACCCAAACACATTTACATGTTTATATGATACTCATACTACTTGGGACTGAGAACACAATGAGGATGGAAGATTAGAAGATTAAATTTAATTCTGTAGAGAAAATAGCATTCAGGTCATTTTAAGAATTGTAGTTCTGGGGAGCAGCCTAGAGCTCTGCCACCGATAATTTTATTTACTTTATTTATACCCCCACCTTTCTTACCCCGCAAGGGACTCAAGGCGGCTTACAAACTCTGGCAAAAATCAATGCTACATCAAAATACCGCACAAAGCTAGATTTTCCAGGTTGGAGAAATGGCAAAATGGCAGGGAATTGATGTAATTGTGTTGCCAACATATCTAGATCTCTAGTCTTTGTAGATACTGACATAGCTGTAAAGTAAATTAATATACTATGTGTCTAGCTTCTGTAGAAATCAAAATGCAAGGCAAAATGTCCAGTCATTATTCTGTCCAATTATTCTGGAAAACAACAAGCTGCTACTACTTTTCAGTGTGTTTAACTAATGAGTGAAGCCACAGCTGTGACTCATATCATGTAGAGATTTAAAACTATAGAGTGACCTATTGGTCTCTGCACAGTAGTAGCTATCCTGGCTATGGGAGTTATACAGTGATTTTTCCAAGTTAAGTTTTTAAGCATACAAAACAAGTTAAGAGAAATCTAGTGATGGAACAGGACAGTACATTGCCCCCTTTGTATACCTGAAACAGCATATATTAGTAAGCATACTGTAAGCATACTGTAGAACATGCTGGAGGACTTAAAACAGTGGTTCTCAACCTGTGGGTCCCCAGATATTTTGGCCTATAACTCCCAGAAATCCCAGCCAGTTTACCAGCTGTTACATTTGCAGTTAAAGCTTGTGTGCCATACCTTGGGAAATCTGACTTGGCCACAGTAGTCCATGCTCTGGTTACATCCCATATAGACTACTGCAATGCACTCTACATGGGGTTGCCTTTGAAAACTGTTCAGAAGCTCCAAATGGTCCAGTGGGTGCCAGCCAGATTACTAAGATGAGCCGTGCTCAGGAAACATACAACTCCTCTGTTGCACCAACTCCACTGGCTGCCAGTTTGCTACCGGACACAATTCAAAGTGCTTGCTTTAGCCTATAAAGCTCTAAATAGTTCCGGCCCAGCTTACCTGTCCAAATGTATCTCTCCTTATGAACCATATAGGAATTGAAGATCATCTGGGGAGGCCTTGCTCTCGATCCTGACTTCCTTGCAAGCGTGTCTGGTGGGGATGAGAAACAGGGCCTTCTCAGTGGTGCCCCCTCGGCTGTGAAACTCCCTCCCTAGGGATATTAGATTGGTCCCTGCCCTCCTGACCTTCTGAAACAGAGTAAAAATTTGGCTCTTTGAACAAACGTTTGGAAATGCAGCGGAATAAATAATTATGAAATAGGAAGAATGAAAATGGAATGACCAGACAATGCTGTTGAATAATGATTTTAACAGGACGACACTGGTGATGATATGTTTTAGTGGTTTAAATGGTTTATATGGTCTTTATAATATTAGGCTGAATGTTTTAACTGTACTTTATGAATGTATGGCATCAAATTCTGCCAATTTCTGTAAGCCGCTTTAAGTCGCCGTAAGTCTGAGAAAGGTGGGCTACAAATGCCGCAAATAAATAAATAAATACAATTTATGGGAGTTGAAGGCCAAAACATGTGGGGACCCACAGGTTAAGAACCACTGACTTAGAAGGACTCACAAAAACTTCTGGAAAAATATTGTTTAGAGTGTGGGTAAGTAAAACTGTGGATATTGAGTCCATGGAAAAGGAGGATATAATGTACTAGGATGAAGAAATATTGAAAGTTTGGATGTTGGTCATAGGCAAAATACAAGCAAAACTGTGTAATCCCCTTTGAAATCTATGAATAGCTACTGCAGCTCATGGAACATTAACTGTTCTTTATTTTTGGTCACTTTGCTTGATCTATTGTTTGAACATACCCATTGCTTCAAAGCCCAGTTAGAGCTTCTTCTATAACCTTCTGTTCATAGCATTTTATAAACAATAAAAAGAAAAGAAAAAAGTATTCCTTCTGCTGAGTCTTAAGAAGCTAACTTAACAAGTAACGTCAATGAAATATGACATTGTTAACGACAACAAAAGTGATCCCACCAAGTGTTTTTGCTTTCTAAATCTTTTCTAGGTCATCAGCTGCTATATCTGTCAAAGAGAACAACGGCACATTTATTAGCACTTTGAATTTACTCCTTTACAACGTAAGTACAAAGAATTAGATGTCTCTTCAAGACAGAAACTTGTTCTTTGCTAAGAAATCCATTCTGATTGACCTTAGAATGCTACCAGTCAAATCTTTCAGAAAATGCTACAAATGTCAAATAGTTTGAAGATGCCATTCCACTTCATCCTGCTTCGACTTCTTATCTGCTCCTTCCCTGCAGAAAGTGGATATTACATGTCCACTGAATATGGTATGCAGCACTGGTATACTGTTTGGGGTTTCCCCTAAATGTTTTAATGTTATTTCTGCAGATTTGGGTATTCCTCTGATACCCACCTCCCCCTTGGATGTGAGTGATGCTGTTTCAGTTGCACATGTAATAATGATCACAATGTAAAACCTGGATACAGTGGGAAATCTGATTGGGTTGCTGTGAATTTTCTGGGCTGTATGGTCATGTTCCAAAAGCATTTTGCCCACATCTATGGCAGGCATCTTCAGAGGTTGTGAGGTCTGTTTGAAACTAGTCAAGTGAGGTTTATATATCTGTGGAATGTCCAGGATGGGAGAAAGAACTCTTGTCTGTTTGAGGCAAATGTGAATGTTGCAATTGGCCACCTTGATTAGCATTAAATGGCCTTGCAATTTCAAAGCCTGGCTGCTTCCTGCCTGGGGGAATCCTTTGTTGGGAGGTGTTAGCTGGCCCTGATTGTTTCATGTCAGGAATTCAAGTGAACAAGAGTTTTTTTCTCCCACCCTGGACATTCCACAGATACAGGGGCTGCTGATAAATCTTTGGCTTTACCCAGAAAGAAATGAGATAGGAAGATGAAACTTTACATTTATTCCGCATACTCTCCACTGATATCAACACACTTCTTACATCGGTATTCCGAGTTCTGTAAGCCTTGCAAAAGGAAGGATTTTGGTTGTGTCTCAAACCAGTCATCTGTAGCAGCCATGACATTAGAAATGGTGTGAAATTTGATAGCCTTGAGGTGTTTCTTCAGGTTTGGAAACAGATAATAGTCAGAGGGAGCTAGATCCGGTGAATAAGGTGGATAGTCAACCAGCTGGAATCCTAACTCCACCAGTTTTGCCATGGTCACTTGTGCAGTGTTAGCGGAGACATTGTCTTGCAGGAACAAGATACCTTTGGACAGTTTTCTGTGCCTTTTGGCCTTCAGAACTTCCTTCAATTGGTCCAAAAGTTCAGTGTAATACCTTGCTTTGATGGTGGAACTATTTTGAAGGTAGCTCACTAGCAGCACGCCCCCCTTATCCCAGAACACAAACACCATCACCTTAGTGGCTGATTTTTGCACCCTGAACTTCTTTGGACAATGCCTCCACTCTTTTGACTTCTCCTTGGTTTCAGGGTCATACAAATAAAACCAAGTCTCATCCATAGTGACCAGTCAATCCAGAAAGTTCTTATCAGAACTGACAAATGGACTGGGAAGTTTTCACTCGCATGCTTTTCTGATCTGTTGTCAAACATTTGAGGACATACTTTGCAGAGAGCTTCTTCATGTTCAAATGTTCATGAATAATGACACAAACACATTCACGAGAAATCACCATGATGTCTGCTATTCCTTTAGCTGAAATTTGCCGATTCTCCAGTATGAGGCTGTGCACAGCATTAACGATCTCTGGAACAATAACCACTCTCAGTCATCCAGGATGTTCCTCATAATTGGTGCTGAAGTGGCCCATTTTAAATTTGGCAACCCAGTTCTTAACTGTAGAATATGAAGGGCACTGATCCCCCCCAATGTGTGCAACATATCACCATGAATATCCTTCGCAGACTTTCCTTGCAGAAACAAGAATTTTATCACTCCTCTGCTCTCATTTGCTGTGAATATCGCCTTAGACTCCGCCATTTTGTTTTCCCGCGTGCCTAGATCACTGTTGCCATAAGCTACAAACACAACATTTTGAAAACATATATTAGACACAGAAGGCTTTCATGTGATGTACCATTCGTTACCACAGAAACAAAACAAGAACACAAAGCCAAACTTATCAGCAGCCGCTTGTATAAACCGCACTTGCCTAGTTTCCAAAAGACATCACTACCTCTGAGGATGCCTGCCATAGATGTGGGCTTATCATCAGGAGAGAATGCTTCCAGAACATGGCTATACAGCCCAGAAAACTCACAGCAACCCAGTGATTCTGGCCGTGAAAGCATTTGACACCACATGGAAATCTGATTGTTAGAAACTATACTAAAATAGTGATGGAGACTTCTTCTTTGCAGGATGGATGGTCAGAAGCACTTGATTGTGTATTCCTGCATGGCAGAATGGAGTTGGACTGGGTGGGATCTGGAATCTCTTCAAGTTGTGTTTTTCTATGATTTCTAGTTAATTTATTAAAATATCAATGAGTTGAATTGATTGAAAAGTTAAAAAATGAAAGTAATGAAAATTATTTAAGCACACAAAAGGCATTTTAAAAACTTAATAGATTAAAAGAGATTTGAAATAAAGGAAACTGAAGTTAGATAGACCTCACATCGGTCTTGAAATGTCTTATTATACAACTAGCTTGAGGACCCGGCGGTGCCCGGGTTATGTGGGAAACGTATTAGTTGGTCTGTAGCAATTACTTATGTGGCTCGCAGTGGTGTCATGAAGTTAGTGAAGGCACTGCGAGTCCCGTCGTCCATGTTGTACCCTCATCCAAAGTGCAGCAGGATGTAGAGTGGGTCATGGAGGCTCTGTGTGCCAAGTTTGGTCTGTATTGGTGAATGGATGAGGGTTGCATTGTTTTTAGGAAGTGAGTGAAGGTACTTCAAGTCCCATCATCCGTGGTCCGTCTCACACAAAACTGGACCAGGATGTAGAGTGGGTCATGGGGGCTCTGTGTGCCAAGTGTGGTCTTGATCCATCATTATTGGGAGTTGTAGTGGTATCATGAACTTTCTGAAGGTACTGCAAGTCCCATCATCTGTGGGCCATCGTCCTCCAAATGGCAGTAGGATGTAGATTGGGTCATGGGGGCTGTGTGTGCCAAGTGTGGTCTGTATTGGTGAATGGATGAGGGTTGCATTGTTTTTAGGAAGTGAGTGAAGGTACTTAAAGTCCCATCATCCGTGGTCTGTCTCACACAAAATTGCACCGGGATGTAGAGTGGGTCATGAGGGCTGTGTGGCAGGATTGGTCTTGATCAGTCATTGGATTAGGTTTGCAGCAGTCTTGGAAAATGAGGGAAGATACTTCAAGTCCCATCATCCATGGTCTGCCCTACTCTAAACTGCAGTAGGATGTAGAGTGGGTCACTGGGGCTCTGTGTGCCAAGTGTGGTTTTTATAGGTGTTTGTTGGGGGCCGCAGTGGTCTGTGGTAGTAGAGGGGTGTGAAAGTACTACAAATCCCATCATCCATTGGCAGCCCCCCCCAACATCACCAGGATGTGAAGGCAGTCATGGGGGTTATGTGTGACAAGTGTGGTCTCGATCAGTAATTGGATGAGGGTCGCAGCAGACTTAGGAAGTGAGTAGAGGTACTTCAAGTCCCATAATCCATGGTCCATCCTCCTCCCAAGTGCCCCAGGACATAGAGTGGGTAATGGGGGATGTGTATGCCAAGTATGGTCTGTTTTGGTCCTTTTAGGTGGCCGCAGTAGTCTGTGGGAACCAAAGTGTTTGAATGTACTACAAATCCTATAATCCATAGTCCATGTCCCCCAAACCGCACCAGGACGTAAAGGGGGTCAGGGGGTTATGTGTTCCAAGTTTGGTACAGGTCCATCACCCGCGCTGGTCGCTGTGGCCTGTGAAAGTGGCAGCCAATCAGAATGCCGGCACATACATACAAATCCACCCACATACATACATACAAACATTCCACTTTATTATATATAGAGATGAGGAATAAATGCCTCCACATTGTTCATATTCAGGCCAGTGGCATAATGCATATAGTAACTACTGATATACCCCTCCCCCTGGGAAAATATTTCTGTAGTACAGAGTTGGTGCTACTTTTTTCTGGTCCTTTGGACACGATGAAAGCTAATATGTTGAAAATCTCCTTGGGATAGCTAACGTTTTCACCTTATTAGCATGATAATCCAATTTGAATATATATAATTGTGTACACTTGTATTTCATAAATGAGGACACTGGAAAGAAAATGTAAAAGATTTTTACCAACTTATATTTATAATAGCAACACTAATTTTCCAAATGTTATTTTTGTGTTGATTAAAATTTTTATTCAACCATTCAAACGTCTGATTTACAAATCAGCTTTCCTTCTCTGAAACAGCATTTTAGTAAATTGCAAATCCGTTTTTTGGGATTATTATTCATGTCATCATGGACCTGGGTTATAATTCATGCGGTTGATTTAGAAGTCAGTGCTTGAGGCTTGGGAGTGTAATGAATGAGCTATAAATAGTACCGTAGTAGAATATTTTCAATCACATTTAAATGAATTTCCTGTTTGTAAGTTTTGATATCTGAGTTCTGCAGAATACATTAAAATGAGATAGATAGGAGACAATATTACTTCTAGTCCAAACAAGGTTACTGTTCTGTAACCATGGAGAGAAACTGGAAACTTCATTTTAACTTTTTTGGGGAATACTTGTTCGTGTTTATTTAGTACAGTGTAGTTAGTTTATAAAAGCTCAGTTGAACTCATGAGAATGTAGTTCATAGAATCATAGAGTTGGAAGAGACTTCATCGGCCATCCAGTCCAATCCTATTCTGCCAAGAACCAGGAAAATCGCATTCAAAGCAATCCCGACAGATGGCTATCCAGTCTCTGTTTAAAAGCCTCCAAAAAAGGAGCCTCCACCACACTCCACTGCTGAACAGCTCTCACCATTAGGAGGTCCCTCTTAATGTTCAGGTGGAATCTCCTTTCCTGTAATTTGAAGCCATCTTTCTGCGTTCTAGTCTCCAGGGCATCAGAAAACAAGTTTGCTCCCTCCTCCCTATGACTTCCCCTCACATACTGTATTTATACATGGCCATCATGTCTCCTCTCAGCCTTCTTCAAGCTAAACATGTACAGCTCTTTAAGCCACATCTCATAGGGCTTGTTCTCCAGACCCTTGATCGTTTTAGTCGCCCTTCTCTGGAAACATTCCAGCTTGTCAACATCTCTCTTAAATTGCGGTGCCCAGAACTGGACACAACATCCCAAGTGTGGAATAGAGGGATAGCATGACTTCCTTGGATCTAGACACTATGGTCCTATTTATGTAGGCCAAAATCCCATTGGCTTTTAAAGGTGCTACATGACATTGTCGGTTCATGTTTAACTTGTTGTCCACGAGGTATTCATGATCTTTTTCACACATGCTGCTGTCGGGCCAGGCATCCCCATTCTGTATCTTTGCATTTCAAAGAGTTTAAAGAGATGCAGCTTTTGCTGCCCACAGAGAAGTTGTAAATATCCTTTCCTCTGAGGCAAAGGTCAACAGTGCCCTAGTTATTTTGGTACCAGAGGCAAACATCTCATAAGCACAATAAACATACAATTATAATAAATTAATTACTATTTCATGGTAACAATATTGGGCTCATGCCCAATGCTTGGGCTCACTCTGATATCCTCTGCAAGCAATCAAATTTCAATTTTGCTCAATTTCCATTTTACAATTTTGCAATGTTCCGCTTTCCCATTTCCACCCAGGATACTTTTGTGAGTCAGTCCTGTATGTTGATCCTGTTAGTATAATCTTAGAGTGTAGAAAGGTAGACCATTTTAAGGACAGCTGTAGCAGTCGCTTCAACCATGGCAAAAAGCAAAGCTACATAGGAGCAGGAGAACTGGGGGCCGCACTCGCCCTGTTTTCTCTAATCCTGGACAGTTGTAAGCCACTTCTTCCATTTAGTGTAACATTGTTATCATGAATCAAAATAAATGTTCATGAGGTTTTTAAAAAACAGATCTTATTTCTTATTCCATGCTGAAATACTTCATATTAATCTGGTGGGTTTTACTTGCTAAATCAAAGACATCACTTTGGATGAATTATTCCTCCTGTCCGTGTTCTTCTCAACTCATACATATGTATCTAGTAGGACTACTTGGTGAACAAGAGATGCTGATGGGCAAAGGGGTTTTTTTTTTCAGAGTCAAGCCCTCATTTTGCAAGGAGAGCAGTTAATTAAGCATGAATATGAAACCTTTTTATTTCCATACATTTAAATTTTAATATTCTCTATTCAAACTGTGCAGTGTTTGCATAATGGATTGAGGGACAACTTCACCCATTGTCAAAAGTGGTTTAAATACTTTTAGAACTGAGTGCACTCTTTGCCGCATCCCAGAGGTGGGTAGACTGAGGGAGTTCTTTAACTCCCATACTATTTTGCTAACAAATGATTAATAGCTTAAATTAGTATTGCAAATACCATTATTTGATATGTAATTTAATTAACATTCGACAACTTTTATACACCAGAATTTAATCAAAATTAAAACTAGGCACAGAGGACAGGAAAACGTTTTTTGAAAACCTACTACAGGAAGCAAATAATAAATGATATTACCTATGGAGGCAAGAAACAACTGCAAGAATGGGGTGGAATGGGAATATCTGTCAGTTTCTTCTGTGTTAAGACTTGGATGAAAAAGAACCAATTTCCACCATTTTGGAGGTTCTTCGGAAGGTTGTTCTGGGAAGGATACCTAAACATCCATATTTTGGGGCTGTTTTTTGCCCCTCCCAATTTTCATACCCAAGGGGTTCTAAATGGTTAAATATTATATCTCTTAGATAATTCAGCTGGCCATTTTGCCCCATTTTAGTGCCTTTCCAACTGGTTTTTTTCAGTTCAGTTTTAGAAAATAGACTTCCTCATAGGCCTAAAATGGGTCAGTTCACATACAATCAAAGAACATTCTGAACTCCATCAATGATGGAATTGAACCAATCCTAGCACATAGAACTCCCATGACCTACAGAAAATACTGGAAGGGTTTGGTGGACATTGTCCTTGAATTTTGGAGTTGTAGTTATTTATTTATTTAAAACTTTTATATCCCGATCTTCTCACCTCCGGGGAGGGACCCACCTACATCACCTGCATCCAGTGAGCATTGAACTCAAACAATGATGTATCTGGGCCAAATTTGGCACAAATACGCAATATGTCCTAATGCAAACATTGGTGGAGTTTGGGGAACTAGACCTTGACATTTGGGAGTGGCATTTATAGTTCACCTACAATCAACCTACAAGTATTCTGAACCCCACCAATAACAGAATCCAATAACAGAATTTGGCCAAACTTCCTACACAGAACCCCCATGCTTTGAAGGGACTTGCTGGCACGAGACTCCCCCCAGCCTTGCACACTATCCCTCGCCTTCACATGCACACCATGCTGCCATGCACTGAGCACGCCTGCTGTCCCCTGCCCACTTGGAATCACAGAAACAGCCCTCCCCTTGGCTGAGAGGCCAGCCAATCACAGCGGAGAAGGGCTTTTGGTGGGAGGATTCACCATCTCTTTTCAAAACGAAAGAGAAGGACAGGTTGAAAGATCTTTAGCCTTCTCTGCCAAAGGGGTTCCTAAGACCATCAGAAATATTATGTTTTCCAGTGGTCTTTGGTCACCCCTCTGAAATCCTCTCACAACCCCCAAGGGGTCCCAACCCTCAGGTTGAGAAATGCTGTCTTAGAGGCAAGGGCAATTGACAATTTTGGGACCATATTTTTGGGATAGATAGGAGGTCACAGGCAAGCTAGGAACAATTATTATGGTTCAGGGTTCTTCATATATTTCATAAATTACACTTTGTTCCCCTCTGTTATTTGGAGTATGTCCCACTGAATAAATGTAAGCATGTCTATGATTTGCAACCTAAACATAAGTATTCATGTGTCAATTTAGTACCTAAATCCCATAGGTTTCAAATTATTTTGGAAAAGAAGAGAACAATAGTATGAAACATACGACTGACTTACTAACATTTAAAATGATACAAGAAATGCTCCCCCTTCCCCCATATTAATCTGAGTGCTTTGCCAGGTTAAAAATGCTGAGTGGCTAGATTATTTGCTAGTCATATATCATGGTTAGTATTTTATTTTGTTCCTTGTAAATTATCTGGGAACATTTGCAATTGCTATATACCTTTCTAATAGCATAGATCTTGATACAAACTGGCAGCCTTTCTCCCTTGGAATCTATGACATTATTAAACATAGTTCACTTAAAGTGCATGTGGTCACCTTGAATTACACTGACATGGAGATCCAGTTTTATGTAGTGTTCAATTCGTAATGGGAATTGGTAAATTTAAAGCCAGTCGGGTGCATGTCCTATTCAATTTTGAATGATCCTAGAGAATAAGCATTATCCTCATGGATTGTGCCCCCATCAAGTCCAACCAATCAGTGCCGAATATAGGTTCGGGAATCTGGCATACTGCTTCTTTGGTGTAAAGTAGCCATGGATTTGCAAGACTGAACTACAGAATGAAAGGATTCTACTCTACTATTTTCCCCCACTAACATTTTATTTTAAAGTGGTTTTTATCATCAAGCAGGGCTGGCAGTGAGGGAAAGAGTTTGAAAGAGTACAGAAGAAGAAAAGTTGTAGATAGGAATAATGGCTTAAGCCACTATAGTATGTTCCTACATTAACTGCAAAGAGAATATCATGTCCTGTTTCCCCAGATTTTAACATGTTTCTGAGATGCAGCAGTGGAATAGACACTAAATGCATCTTCTCTGAAGTAAAAGTTTGCAACAAAGAATTTATCACCTGCATACTTCCAGTGACAAAATGTGCCACAGAATAAATATTGAAGTTGTTCAGCAGCTGACTACCAATAATCCTTGTATTTGTTTTTCTAGGACTCTGCCTACAGTCAACAGCTGATCATCCCTAGTATAGGATTACCTTTGAAAACAAAAGTTTTTGCAGCTGTGAGAGCAACAAATCTTGATGGAAGGTACAGTACACGACATGGTTAATTTTCCTTAATATGTTTGTGAGTCTATACTTCTGCACCAGTTCCATTCATATATGTCAAAGGTTCCAAACCTTTTTTTGACTAGGGACCATTTTGACTAGGGACCACTTGACCAGGAACCACTTTGACCAGGAACCGCTTTGACCAGTGACCACTTTGAACACTCTCCAACATTATTTATTTATCTATCTATTTATTATTTCAATTTACAGTATATGCCACCCTTCCCGAGAGGCTCAGGGTGGTTTACAACAACGAAACAATACAATCATAGTAAGATTAAAAACATGAAACATAAAAACAGATTTAGACCAGAGTGGACTATGCAGCCATTACAGATTAAACGCCTGTCAAAAAAGGTAGGTCTTACAGGTCCTCCTGAAGGCTTGCAGATCAGTTATTAATCGGGTCTCCTCAGGAAGGGCGTTCCAAGAAACAGGCGCTACTACAGAAAAAGTGCGCTGCCGCGTCGATGATAGACGGCAGACCTTGAGTGATGGAACCTCCAATAGATTCCGATCCATGGACCGTAGTGGCCTCTGGGGAATGTCCGGGGAGAGACGGTCCTTCAGGGACACTGGCCCCAGACCATGCAAGGCCTTAAAGGTTAGCACCAACAATTAGTACCAAAAGGGTTATGAATCGGGTTTTGGTCAACTTTAGAAACAGTTTGGGGTGCTGATTCAGAAAATTGCATTGGCTAGACCACATCAGCTCTTGTTTCTGATACAGAACATATGCCATGATCAGCAACAGGGAAGGAGTGGCAGGAAGTGTGAAGAGTGAAAATAAAATAAAGAGGAAAGAGGCTCGTGGACGAGATTTTCGTCCTTGTGGCCCACTGGTGAAGTTATCTTATACTAAGTTAGAACATTATGCCATCCAGTCTTATCTATCTGGCAGTGTCTCTCCAGGATGTTTGGCAAAATTGTCCCTCCTGTCTCCTATTGTTTGACTCTTCACTATGGGAATTTTCTCCATAGATATAGCTATGTATGAAAAATGTGGAAACATATCTTATATGAAAACATCACTGCCATTCTTAGATTGCCAATTCTTAGCGTTAGGTTTCGACAGAAGAAAGACCAACTTTCCAATTCTTTAATTAGTTTATCTTTGAAGTATAGAAATAGGAAAAACATGCAAAATGAAATGACATTGACCATCATTTAATTTCCAGGTTTACATGTGCATAAATTTTACCAATGTCAAAGCTTTTTCTAATACAAAATCCAGCCCAGAAGGCAACCTGAATTTGATTGAACTGTGGGGCATATTGTACATGCATATGTGCATGTATAATAATAACAGATGGTTGATGACTTTCCAAGGTATGTTTGGGAATAGGAATCCTAGTGACATATTGCAAAGAGTTTTGTACAATAATGAAGTCATGTTGCTTTCTGCCATGTGCTTTAGAGGCAGAGCATGACACAGATGATTTAAATCCTCCTCTAAAGTATTATAGAATCTATAATGAGTTGTGCTTGCTGTGGCGAACCTTCACTAAAGCAGGTTGCATTGATGGGAGAGCTGTCTGCTATACATATCTTTTCTTCCTCCATTTATTACAGTCCCTCTCTTTTAACTACAAAGGTGGGAGCATCAAGCAAAACAACACTATTTAGTAACTTTCAATTATTCAACCAAGCCTTCTAACTTTCAGGAAGGTAAGAGTGGTACTTTCTCAAGAAGCAGCAGAATTTGGCCTTTCATGGTTGTGAAAGCCCTCTATGCTCTCCTTTCAGAGGAGGCTTTTTGAGATGACATCAAGGCAAGATAGAAATGAGAGTACATTCTGTATTGAACTACATTCTTGATCTGTTACTGTAATAATAAAATTGTTCAGTGTATTGCAGAGTAGCTGTTGCCTCCTCCTTCTGGGTTTTATGAAAAAGTAAGCACCAAATCCCATCTGATATTGGAAGCTAAGTTAAGCAGGAAGGGAAACCACCCACAAAAACCAGGTGTTGTAGACCAGGGCTGTCCAACTGGCGGCCCGGGGGCCGTACACGGCCCCCAGCCTGTTGGACACGGCCCCCGCTATGCCCCCGGCCGTCATTTTTAATTTTTTTTTTAAAAAATCTATTTTTTTAAAAAAATGGCGGCCGGGGGCCGGGGGGAGGCGGTGCAGGGAGGAGGAAGAGAGCTAGCTCCTCCTCCCTGCACCACCCCTCCGTCCCCCTCTCCACGCTGAAAAGGAGAAGTAGGCGGTGCCAAGGGCAGCGCGTCATGCCAGGCCTCTGACGTGCTGCCCTTGGCGCCGCCTTCTACTCCTTTTCGCCGGCTCCCCCTCCCTAGGAAGAGCGGGGGAGACGGCGAAAGAGCAGTAGGCGGCGCCAAGGGCAGCGCGTCAGAGGCCTGGCATGACGCGCTGCCCTTGGCTCCGCCCCCGTCCTGCCCCCGCCCTGCCCCCTGCTCACTGATCACCTACGGCCCTCGAGGTGATCAGTGACACTTCTTCCTTGGGTCGGATGAAGTTGGACAGCACTGTTGTAGACTATATTTCAGAAGAAGAAACACCTAAAAAATTCATAGGGTCATCGTAAGTTGATTAGTAGTTGTAAGACACACACACACACACACACAAGCTCAAAAAGAGCTTAATGTCACTATGAACTAGGTGCTACTTCATTTTTTATTTTGTCAGGAAAAACAATTAGATATCCTCTAGCCTTTACCAATACAGATTTTATTGATGTTCCACCTGTCTACCAGGAATAGAACTCAAGGCAGTGGCAAACTACTTAGGGGCCTTCCAAACAGGACTCATAATGTGGGCCCTAAAGCGTGCAAGCAATGGCTCATTTAAAAGAGGACTAACTCGCGACAAAGCAGGTACAAATTTGAGACAAAGCTTTGCCCCAAATTAATTAGATACCTCATTAGACCTGGGCCTTCCTGAAAGGCTTGGGTTTGATAAAGTATGGGCCCTGTGGGGACTGGCCCCTGGTAGTCATGGGACTACCAAGGGAATCAGTCCACACAGCCCAATTAATTTCTTCGGGGACACCAGTGGGGAAAACCCGTTGTTTTGGAGTGGGGGCAGGGACAGCAATACATCCCTACAACTTTAACCCATTTTTGCCCACAATAAATTGCTGTGTGGAAGCTCCCTTAGTAGCTCAAAGGCAATACATATAAGGTAAAACCCAGCTACTTCTTTAGGCAATCTTTCTCTCTCCACAAAATGTGAGAATGAATTTGTCCATAGTACATGATTTTAAAATAGTAGATTCTTCTTGAACAGGAGAGAAAAGGATCATGTCTGATTATGAAAGTGGGCTCATCTGGGCAAGTCTTGTTCAATGGTGAAACTGGACTCATGCAAGATTCCTTATGGAGCTCTAGTGGATGAAACATTTTGTAAAGTAATAGATACTGTGACTTCTAAACCATTGTTGAAAGATGCCACTGCACTGGAGAATATGATTGATAGATAGATACATCTAGTAAAACAAGCTGGACTGCAATATCTTTGGATTTATGTTATTATTCAATGAGCAGAAGATTGGTAGGTTACATACCTGTGACCATCTTTCTTCGAGTGGAGCTCTGTGAATCCAGACTTATGAAGTTTGCGCGCCAGCGCGGGCTTCCAACAGAAAGTTTCTCAGTTTGAAAAGTTTTGGCGGTAGCTCCGCCCAGCCGCCCTGGAGGGCATAAAAGGCACCTCCATGCGTGCCCACCCCATTCCTACGCCACAATTGCAACTAGGAAAGGGTGGTTTGAGATAGAGGGGACGGCCAGGCGGGTTCGTGTGGATTCACAGAGCTCCACTCGAAGAAAGATGGTCACAGGTATGTAACCTACCATTTTTCTTCGAGGGCTCTGTGAATGCACACTTATGAAGACTTACCGAGCTAAGGTAAAGGAGGTGGGAACAAACCAGCCAATTTTTTGAAAACCGAACAGGTTTATTGCAACCAGCAATATGTATAAATAACATTATCAACAGTGTAATAAATAGGAGTGGAAGACATGCCCCCACTTGTAAACATAGTGCAACAAGCACCATTCATGTCAGGCACACAGGCCTCACAGCATAAAGTGCAACAAGCACCATTCATGTCAGGCACACAGGCCTCACAGCAGTAAGTGCAACAAGCGCCATTCATGTCAGGCACGCAGGCCTCACCGTATTATTGCACAAAAAGGTGCAACATATAACAATAATAACTCTTAGGTCAAGCGCTTTAACAGGTAGACTGTGACCCGGGGACCGGGCACGGCAAACACTTAGCCTCTATAAGAAGCAGAGAGGTCTGATCGACTTCGGAACTGTCGATCTAGACGGTAACATAGAGGGAAAACCCAGGGTCTAGCCTGGCAAAAACTATCCCTGAAGGACTTTGGGAGCGAGGATCGCTCGACCAAAAGCCGCTTCCCTTCCAAAGAGGGTGTCTACCCGGTAAAGGGAAGTAAAGGTGGAGGGGTTGGCCCAGATGGCCACCCTACATATAGAATCCAGAGGAATCCCCTGGAGGAAGGCCATCGACGTGGCCAGTGCTCTCGTTGAGCGGCCCTTAACTCTAGGGGGACACGGTTGGCGGGCTATCTGATAGCACAACTCAACCAGGGAAGCCACCCAATTTGACAGCCTCTGAGACGACACCGGCAAGCCCAGCTTGTCGGTGGCGTAAGATACGAAGAGTCTGGTCGACCGTCGATAGTCTGCAGACCTGCCCTTGTAGACCCAGAGGGCTCTTCTCACATCGAGGGCTCTGAGGGTTGACTCGTTCCCCGCAGACGGGGAGGAAACCAGGTCTGGAAGTACAATGTCTGTATTTACATGGAACGGGGACACCACCTTAGGGAGGAAGGTAATGTCCGTCTGCAAGATGGCCCTGTCCGCTAGGAATAGTAGGTAGGGCTCGTCCACACGCAGCGCCGCCAGCTCGGTAGGTCGACGCGCTGAAGCAATGGCGACCAGAAACGCCACCTTCCAAGAAAGGAGGCGTCGGTCTATGGACGACAATGGCTTGAACGGTGGGGCCGCAAGGCAGGACAACACCAGGTCAAGGCTCCAGCCGGGCGTCGGTGGATGCACGGGGGGGGGTGGGTGTTGTTCACCCCTCTCAGGAATCTCTTGACCATTGGGAACTGGAACAGCGAAGGGCCACCCCTCGGCTGATTCTGCCAGGTGAGCGCCGCCAGGTGGGTCTTCACTGAGGACATAGACAGCCCCCTGCCGACCAGCCCGGCCAAGAAGTCAAGGACCGCCGGGACTGAGAGCGGGAAGACGGCGCTGGAACGGGCGGTCTGGAACTTGGCGAAGCGGGCGAGGCACGCTGAGTAGGCCTTCGACGTTGCTGGTCTGTGCGCCGCAGCCAAGATTGCCGCTACGGCCAGTGAAACGTCCGGCGCCGAGAGATTCTCCATGCCGTCAAGTGCAGGGATGGGAGGTCTGGGTGTAGAAGTAACCCCCTCTCCCGAGTCAGAAGATCTGGTCGGCGAGGGAGATGCATGTAATTCCCCTCGGCCAAGTGTAGTAAGGTCGGGAACCAGACCTGCCTCGGCCAGTAGGGAGCGATGAGAATGCAGTCGGTCCCCGAGAGCTGGATCTTCTCGATGATGCAGAGAAGCAGCGGGAACGGCGGGAAGAGGTAAAAGAATCCCATCGTCCAATCGAGCAGGAGTGCGTCCCTGAGGCATCCCCGGTGAGCATCTGGGGCAAGCCGGGCACCGAAAACTGGCAGTTGACTGTTTTCCGGAGATGCGAAGAGATCTGCATCTGGGAATCCCCACTTCTGAAAGACACGGTGGAGTTCTTCCGGATGCAGCATCCATTCGTGGGACGACCAGCTGGTTCTGCTGAGCGAGTCCGCCTCCAAGTTCTCGACTCCCGGGAGATGGACGGCCCTGGGGGTCACCTGGTGACGAACACACCACTCCCACAGGCTCTGGGCTAGAGCAAGGAGTCTTCTCGAGCCCGTCCCGCCCTGTTTGTTGACGTAGTACATGGCCACTATGTTGTCTGTCCTGACCAGTACTACGTGTCCCCGGACTAGAGGGGCGAAAGCCCGAAGAGTCTTGACTATGGCCAGGAGCTCGAGGTAATTGATGTGGTGGAGCCTCTCCACCGCCGACCATTGGCCGTTGATCGACAGGTGCTCCGTGTGGCCTCCCCAGGCCAGTAGCGACGCATCCGTCGTTATCGTGATGGATGGGGTCACCATGTGGAATGGTACCCCTACGCAAACGTTGGCGCTGGAAGTCCACCACTGGAGGGAGTCCTTGACTTTCTCTGGGAGGGAGAGCCTCTTTGAGTGGTGCTCCCTGACTGGATCGAAGTGGTCCAGAAACCAACGTTGAAGAGGCCTGAAGCGCAGTCTCGCTAGCGTAGTGACGGCCACCGTGGATGCCATATGGCCCAGTGTGACCTGGACCTGCTTCGCCGTAATGGAAGGCCGGGTGCAGCTGTTCACCTCGTGTCGAAGCGCCTGAAATCTGACCTCTGGCAGATAGGCGAGCTGATCGACGGAGTCGAACATTGTCCCGATGAACTTGATGCTCGTAGATGGGACAAGCTGTGACTTCTCCTCGTTGAGGCATAGGCCTAACGACGAGAGTAATCGAAGTGTCGCTGTGACTTGTTGTTGTAGTAGTCCTGGGGACTGAGCCGCCAGCAGCCAGTCATCCAGGTAGGGGAAAATCCGGATTTTCTCCCTTCTCAAGTGCGCAGCCACGACCGACATGCACTTGGAGAATGTTTGAGGAGCCGTCCCGAGGCCAAAGGGCAGGACGTTGAAATGGTACGCCCTTCCGGCCACCTTGAAGCTCAGGAAGCGCCGATGGGCACGTCTGATCGAGACGTGGAAGTACGCGTCCCGGAGGTCGATTGAGGCGCAGTGGTCGCCCAACCGTAGCAGTGGAAGAATGGACGACACTGACACCATTCTGAATTTCCTCGGCAAAATGTACGCGTTTAAGTCTCTGAGGTCCAGGATGGGTCGCAGGGTACCGTCTGGCTTCGGCACGGTGAAGTATCGTGAGAAGAATGCCTCCCCCTCCTTGCCTCGCAGAAGCGGCGATATTGCTCCCTTTGAAGCAAGCTGTCGACCTCCTTTAAGATCACCTCGGACGGCTCCGTCTCGACGATGAACCCCGTTGGTGGGAGCTCGTCGAATTCCAAGGCATAGCCGTCTTCGACAATCCGGAGAACCCATGCATCTGAGATGATGTGTCGCCAAGCACCGATGAAGCGGGTCAGGCGGTCTCCGAACGGCGGAAGAGATGGTGGAGGTCGAAGGGTAGGAGGAGGCATGATGGTGGCAGCGGTACCTAGCGAGGAGGCGGTGTCGTCCTTCGCCCCGTCAAACACGGCGTTTCGACTGTCCGTTACCCGTGTTTTGACGTGGCCTCGACTTGTTGCCCTGGCGAGGGCGGTTATTCTGTTGCTGCTGCTGCTGTCTCAGCTGCTGCTGTTGCTGCTGGGGGGCCGAGTATGGTCGTGGGGACTGGCGGTATTGCGACCTGGGCTGATACTTCGCCCGCTGGTAGTATTGGGCCCTGGGTTGTGCCGGTGGTCGATCTAACTTGGCCGTCAAGACCTTGAAGTCATGATTGGCCTTCAGCTTGTCGTCCATGCCCGCATCAAAGAGTCCCTGGGCATCGAACGGCAAATCCTCGATGACTTTCCGGGAATTGGAGGACAACCCCGACGACTTCAGCCACGCGTGTCTCCTGATGGCGACGCCGTGGGCCAGCAGCTTTCCTGAGGTGTCCCCAGTGTGGCGGGACATCAGGATCTGGTGGTGCGCTAGCGCCTGAGCCTCTTGGGAGGTGGAGGTCAGTGCAGCTTGTTGTTCCTGGGAGAGATCCTGGAAAAAGGGTTGAGCCCTTTCCCAGAGGATCTGGTGGTAGGCTCCCATGCACGCCCCGTAGTTGGCCATCTTCGTCAGAAGAAGACCAGCTTGGTATATTTTCCTGCCGACCGCGTCAAATCTCTTTCCCTCCGGGTCAGAGGGGGCTGTGGACTCTCTGCCTGAAGACTGGGAGGAGGTGACGATCATTGAGTTGGGTGTCAGATGATCGTGAAGCCACTCCTTCTCCCTCTCGTCGATCTTGTACCACGCCTCGATACGCCCTGACGTGGGTGGAATAGACGACGGGGTCTTCCACGATGCCTTCACCACCTCTTCCAAGGGTTCTAGCATGGGAAGATGTGGCTGGGCAGAGTCCTCGACCTGTACCCTGCTGAAGACGGGGCAGGCGCTGGATCTTCTGGGCACATAGGTTTGTATGCCCAAGGATCTTGCCATCCGACCAACCTGCTCACCAAAGGCTCTTGCGGAGTCTGTCGGTGACGAGGATGGTTCCAGCTCACAGTCTCTGTGTGAGGGTGTCCGGTCCATGGCGACCGACAAGATGGACCCTGACATCACCGATCGTGGGGCTTCGCCTTCCTCCACCTCATCTTCCGACAGTGGTCTGACCACTTCCGGTCCTGCTGGAAGTAACGCCGCCAGTGTTGTTCTCGACGTGGATGGAACTGCGATCACCACCGTCGATGCAGGGGGAGGCTTCTTGGAAGCTGGGGCCATGGCGAGCCGTGTTGTCTGCCTGCCCTTCTCGGGGGACGTCACAAAAAGTTGACGAACTGAGGGTTGAGCCGGGGGAACTCTGATGATTGTCTGTACCGAGTCTCTCGGTGAGATGGCCTGCTGCTCTACCCCTGTCTCCACAGCGAGAACAGGGGCAGGCGGGGAATCAGGGCACGACGCCGATGAGGATGACGTCAGAGTCCTACGGCTCTTCAGAGATGGGGGTCTCGAGGCTGCGGCCTCCAGAGACTTGCCCGGAGTCACAGGAACCAGGCCTCTGGTCTGGGCTCTACGGGCTTCCTCACTCGACCTCCGGAACGCTATTTCCATAGCTCTGTTGGAGGGAGTTCTCGAAATGGCTGACCTCTGGGAGAGGCGCGATGCCATTGAGCTCGCCGACGACCGGCGGGGTGGAGGCAGCTGAACCGTCTCTGTCGTCATGGTGCAGGGCCTCTTTGGCGCCGAAGTCTTCGATGAGACAGACTTCGTGCCCTTCTCTTTCCGTGGACGCTTCTTCCCAGCCAGGTGAGCGGTCGACACGGTGGGGGCCGGAGCAGCCGCCCCGGTCCCCAAGGAGGTAGATGGGACAGCTGTCGCCATCTCTGGAGGGTCGAGAGCACACTCCGTCAGGTAGGCCTGAAGCCTCCGGGCTCTCGCTCTTCTGGTCTGCAACGAGAAGGCCTGGCAGTGTCGGCAGATAGGAACAACGTGTCCCTTTCCGAGACACCGAAGGCACTTCGAGTGGCCGTCGCAGTCCGGGATCTTGCCACCGCAGGTTAAACACTTTTTGAAGCTGGTTATGGACATACTATGCTCACACAACCAGCCGAATTTCCGATGTTGCCCAAGTGGCGGAAAACAAAGGAATGGGGTGGGCGCGCATGGAGGCGCCTTTTATGCCCTCCGGGCCGGCTGGGCAGAGCTACCGCCAAAACTTTTCAAACTGGGAAAGTTTCCGTTGGAAGCCCGCGCTGGCGCGCAAACTTCATAAGTGTGCATTCACAGAGCCCTCGAAGAAGAAATAGAATTATTGATACCATGCAGAATAGTACCCACGCCATGTCTTTTGCAAGATGGTTCATCATTGAGTAGATTACTGGACAAGATAGATCATTGGTAACCTCTAACATAGGCTTGATAAATGTTCTTGCACTTTCAGTTTATAAAAAGAAGATGTGAATTTTGACAAAATGATCTCAAAATGAAGAACAAAATTGCTAATGAAAGAAGTGCAATCCTGGAAGAAATATCACCTTTTGCTCTTTATTATTGTGGAATCTGTATTTAGTAGGGGAGACTAGGGGCATATCTACACTGCAGATTAATGCAGTTTGGCATCACTTTAACTGCCATGGCTCAATGCTATAAGAGAATCATGAGAGGTGAAGTTTTACAAGCCTTGTCTGTCAAGTTTTACAAGCCTTGTCTGCCAAACTACAAGTCCCAGTATTCCATAGCATGGAGCCATTGTATTCCAGCGGTGTCAAACTGCATTATTTCTATAGTGCAGAGGCACCCTAGATCTTAATTGTTGGATATTGTGTTAATAACACTGAAAAGAGAAAAAAATTCAGAGCATAGTGAAATTTGTTCATTTGTTCACTTACTATAGAAGATACTTGTTCATATTACAGTTATCAGCAAGCATTTCCAATCCATCTGAATATACTGAATTCCAACTTATCTTTTAACTGTTTATTTTTTATTGCACAGATGGAATGTTTTGATGGACTACTGCTATACAACTCCATCTGGAAATCCAAACGATGATTTGAGATATGATCTCTTTTTTAGGTAGGCATGTTCTAAATATATTTATTTATTATTTCGACTTGTATACCGCCACTCCCCGAAGGCTTGGAACGGTTTACAAAACTACCAGAAACAATATACATAAGCACAATTTACAAAATTTAAGAACAACAGAACCCCAATCAGCAGAAACCAAATGCTTGCTAGAAAAGAAATGTTTTACATGCCTTCTGGAAGGACGGTAAGCTTCGGATGGCTTGTGTTTCTGCTGGTAAAGCATTCCACAAATTTGGAGCCACGATCGTGAAGGCTCTGCGTCTGGTTGCCGACAAATGAAAAGTTCGAATGATGGGGACTTCAAGCAGGTTTTGGTCTTCTGACCAAAGTGATCCCTGGGATTGATAGGGGGTGCGGCGGGCCCTCAGGTATGCTGGCCCCAGACCATATAAGGCCTTAAAGGTCAAAACCTTTATGTTTCTGCTATGATGGGATTATATGGATTAATATATTAATTATTTTCAAAATGAATTCAAAAAATCCCGATTTAAATAATTCTTTGGTTAAATGCAATTCTTTACAGTGGGGAAAATACATACCAATAAAAGTCACAAGTAACCCTTACAGAAAGACTGAGTCCCTCTGCATCAGTGCAAAAATGTATTACCGTATTTATGCAAATTTAAGGAATACTGTTTTGGTTAAATGACCATGTCAAAATTGGGACAGACATGATTTTCAGTTGTCCTTTGCTTCAAAAAGGACTCCATGGCTGAAAATGTTTGAGAACCCTAATCTAGATTATTGATGTATATCCTTGCTTATCTCATTCTTGTGATAATATAGCTTTTTCCCTTGCCTGAAAGATGAGACCCCTTGTGGGGAGAAGGGTGGGATAGAAATGTATGTAATAAATAATAAATAAATAAATAATAGTACAAATAGCTTTACTCACTCTTAAGCTGAATGGTTTCAGGACAGCTGACATTGATGGAAACTGAACAATAGAAGAGGATAGTTAAAATATCTTCACTTGGATGAAGAATTTGGTGAAGTAGCAAATGAAATGGTATCATATGATAATCCCACATAACATTTGAAGTTGTGTATCAGATTTATAGGCTACAAATACAATAAAATAGAAAATTCAAAATCTGGACATTATTTTTAGAAAAGCATTTATATTTATATAATTTATTCTTCATTAATCTAGGCATTGTCAAAATCTAGACCAGTTTAGGTTCTTTAAGGCTACATAATCTTGGATGCTGCCATGCAGGAAATGCTAATAATCTCTAAACATGATTCTGTATTTTCTAGCATTTATGACTCTGTCATCTTCTTATTTGAGGCTCTGCAGTCTTGGAAATAGAAAATAGTAATTCTCATTTCTCTTTCTACAGCTGTGACAAAGACCCTCAGACAACCATAATTGAAAATGGGAAGAGTCAGATGGGCCGGTTTTCCTTTGAGGTGTTCCGCTTTGTGAAGCACAAGAACCAGAAAATGTCCACGGTTTTTCTTCATTGTGTGACAAAGCTGTGCAGAGCTGATGACTGCCCCTTTCTTGCTCCTGTAGGTTTTTGACAGTTTTGGTAATGCTGCAATTGGAGTTCAATGGGGAAAGGGTTTTCTCTTTTACACTAGATATGTAGATATGAGACAAAAACTGAAATGTCTACTTTAATTAGTCACACACTTAACACACAATGTTGCATGACAGAGTATGGTGTAAATATTCTGCCACATCTGTCCTGAAAACCACACTTTTTGCACCATTTAGCTGTTTCCCCTCCCATTAGCCATTTAGTGGAGAGCAAATGGGATGGAACTGGAGAAGTGTCTGGCAGAAGTACCAAACACGCTTCTCCATCCCCTCTTCCCTCACTCTTCACCAACCATTGAATGGCCATGGTGAAGGCTCTCACAATGAAATGGCAACTCCTGGGTTGGGTGAAGAACTTTGTTCAGTGCAGATGGGGGAACAGAATACCAGCCTCTTCAATGAAACAAAAAAGAGAAAAATAGATTCTGGCATATATTTTACTTATGTATGTCAATAACAGGATGCCAGCGTAATTGGCATTGCTTAGGCAGGTCTTTTTAATTTGGTAGTTACAAAGTGTAGTAATCTGCCAGGACTTTATTGTGCCCTGAGTGATTATTTCTATACCAGTGCACTTTCTTGAGAATAAAAGTGTATCTATTGCAGATTAATAGTTTCATATAAGGCTTCTTGAGGTGTAAAAACCTTTACACACAAGGAGGGAGAATATATTCTTCCCATCGTATGCCATGTGGAGAGGATATCTTTCTGGAAACTCAAGGAGCAAACTATAGAGAGAATATGCCTAGATAAAGGACAGTCTGTGTGGCAGACTGAGGACTTCATTACATTGAGCTTGACAAAATGAGGGAAAGTGGGGGAAAGGGTGGAGTTTCATGGGGTTCTGTCTTTAAAGAAGATGAAGATTTTACTTACTCCCATCACACTAAGATCACCTCCTCCAGCTTCTAACTCAACCATCCGTTTAATTCCCATCACATGGTCAGGTGATGACTCCTCCAATTTCAAGGATACCAGTACATTTTTTAAAACAGGCATCCTTTAAGGCAGCCCTGCCTCCAAACTCCTTCAACAGAAACAGCAGCACCTTTCTTAAGGTGGCACTGGAGTTGTTTGCACTCAACCCTCTTCCACTGAAACAGAAGTACTTTAAGGTGGCACTGGGGTCATTTGTACTCAAGAACCTTGACTGAAAAAGAAGCACCTTCATAAGGCAGCACTTTCCCTGGGGTCATTTGCACTCAGTCCCTTTCCACTGAAATAGAAGCACCTTTCTTAAGGCAGTACTTTCCCTGGGGTTGTTTGTACAGAGATTTCCTTCCATTGTCCCTCCAGGATTTCGATTATTTATCTTAAAAATAAATCACCCAGAAGTGGTTTTAAATTAACCCTCATCTTTCCCAGAACCTTGCATTAGTGAACGTAGGACGTAGTCTTAAATTAACCCTTTCCCCAAGCCTGTGCATTGTTGATCTGGGGAAACGGGCATTTTGGATTCTCCCACACACAGTGTTATCGTTTTACTTACAAGCGGGCAACAAAAGCAGGCATTAGTGATTAACATCACACTGGGAAATTGGCCCTCTAAACTACTATTATTATTTGGGCTCAAAGAAAATTATGCAACCCCATAATTCTTTAAAAATTCAGAGCAGCCACACATGCTTGTTGTTTTTTGGGTACCCTCAAAATGGCAAGACCCCCTTCTCTAAATGAGTAATGCAACATTGCTTCTAGTTCCAAAATGGAGACCAGAACAACGGGGCATGCCCTTCCTTGATTTAGAGCAGATACACTTTCATTAGAGCCCTGGAAGATCATGTATTATACAACAACATCTAGGGTGGAGATGACCCACTCCAGTCAAACCTCCCTACTGTTTTGGTTATCTCTCCAGATTTGTAGCAACAGAAAAAGAAGAGATGTTGCAAAAATAACCACTTGGAGCCCTCAGAGCACATCTGGAAGTGCGGTCATCTCTGCTGGACCCATCATAACTAGAACTGGTAAGAATATGATTATCATGGCCTGATTTTGAAGACACGGTCAAAAGTTTTCTTCTTTTTGGGATAGCATCCAGCTGGTTCAAAAGCTTGGGCATTCAAACCTGCCATGGTTTTCACTCCCACTCTGAGTGCAGAATGGGAATGCAGTTGTGGCTTTTGCACCCATAATTCACATTACATAATTAGATTGATATGATTCGAGTTCAGCTCCCATGGCAACAGCCTATGGCCTTTCCAATTTGCTGAGGTGCTACAATTCTCTTGCAGAAAATTCTAAATGTCAGGATGTAACCATGGCAGCTTAAACTGGAACACAGCTATATATGAGAATGGGCTCTATTTTAGTTGACCTATGGCCTAAGTGCCTCAATAAGCTGATTTTTCAGTCCCTTGACCTCTCCCACCAGCACTGTCTTCCAGATATGTCCCCCATAGATACATATGTCCTCTACAGGTAGATAGACAGGTATTTCAAAACTGAAAATTATTGGCACTGGGAGCCCTCAAAATAAATTTGTCTCCTTCACATTCTTCAGAAGGGTTTATATGGAGGGACTGATGTACTCTAGTAGGGTTTTTTGGGTTGAAAAATTATACTTTGGAACGTTTCTATCCCTTCTGTCCCTTGTGTTTGGGACAGGTTTGTCACAATTTCTTTTCACAGGCCAAAGGGAAATTTTAGAAGCAAAGAACCAGCCATATTTACTTAAACATGCCCATGGGTTCGCAATGTTCGCTTTTACACTGACTGCTGGATGGAGTACACTTGGCAGTTGATAGGGACTCTCTCAGCTACCTTGGGGTTGGCAAGGAGTTCCTACTATCCAAATGCACTGAACATGTGTTCAGTATAGGTTGTGGCACAGCTGGTTGGGAGTCAGCTGCATTAAAATCACTACTGACCTAGAGGTCATGAGTTTGAAGCCAGCCTGGGTCGGAGTGAGCTTCCAGCCATTTGTCTAGTTTGCTGTCGACCTTTACAGCCTGAAAGACAGTTGAATCTGTCAAGTAGGAAATTTAGGTACCGCTTATGCGGGGAGGCTAATTTAACTAATTTATGACACCACAAAAACTCTCCAGCATGCAAAAGAATGAGGAAGTACTCCATCGGTGTCACAAGTGGATGGTGAAGTGACAGCTTCCCCAGTGGCCGGAATTCAAAACGCATACCCTCATGAAGCTGGAAAGTTAAAAAGCCTCTGTATCTCTGCCTATATATGTTATGTGTCTGTGGCATTAAATGTTTGCCATGTATATGTGCATTGTGATTCACCCTGAGTCCCCTGTGGGGTGAGAAGGGTGGAATATAAATGCTGTAAATAAATAAATAAATAAATAAATAAATAAATAAATAAATATGGCTGAAATGTCATTCCCTCTCTCTGTGTCACAACTGTTGCCAGCTGCAATACCCTCACTTATGTGATCCTTGAGGCACACTGACTGACATCAAACAGTGTGCTGTTCACTAAGAGAGCTAGGGGGAAGAAAACCCCCCCTCTTCCCTCACCCATCTTTTTGGCTTTTCTTCGCAAACGAAGATTCAGGAAGGACTCATCCCACGCTTTCTACAAGTGTGTTGATGATGGAGGTTGGATGTGTCCTTCGAGCCTGTGCAATGGATTTTTCTGGTGGAGCACAGCATGCACAGAACTGGCCTTGCCCTTTAAACCAAAGGTTCATCTGCCAGGACCTAGCAAGCTTGGACGGTGGCAGCGAGATCCTCAGGTCGTAGGTTTTATTTGGGTTTCCTTCTCTTAGATGGTGGACCTTACAGGGTTAGACGAGCACCATCTGCCCAGGTTTGAAATTAGAGTTTTCCTTCTCTTAGGATGGTTGCCAAAAGACTAGAGAGCCCATCCTTCCCATTGACGCTCTTTGTCAGACCCTTCAGTTGTGACCTGTCTGGCATGGGAGGCCCTACCGGTGGCTATTTTGCCACCGCCAGCATAGCTCACAACTTAGGGTACGCAAGCCTCTTCCCCACGACAAGGGGGCGCCAACGGAGAGGTCTCACCCATACTGCATTCATAATCCACTTGAGTCTGGGTACTGTGGGATGGCTGTTAAACCAGCTGTCACCATTTCCATTTAGGTCCTAATTCAGGGTCCCTAACTTTGGGAGGCAACTATAATTCAGGATAAGAATTTGGGTTTACCATCAAGTTAGCTTAACCCAGGGCAAAGCCATGTTAAGGCACCTTCTCCTGAATTAAACTGGATCAACCCCATGCAGACGATCCCACCTCATAGTGGGCAGTATAGATGTGCCTCAAGTGATTTTAACTCTTAAGGCTTTGAATTTTCACAGTGAGCCTCCATGCATAGAAAAACTTCCTGCCTTCAAAAAGCCCCATCCAGTATGTGGACAGTATGGCACCAGTTATGGGGATGTTAGAAGCGTTGAGGCCAGTGAATGTATCTCTGATTGCCCCTCCTGCATGATGAGGAACGGCTTGAACAGGATTTAAGGCACATAGACATTTACTTTATTGTCATGTTTAGAGTGTCAGGATTTATTTCTCAAATGAGAATGGCTTGTACATTTTGAGATTTACTGTTGATTACAAAAGTTCAATTTCTGAAGTGGATGTTTGGCATATGGTAATTCATTTCTTCACTTCCTTATTTGTTCTTCATCTGTCAAAGTTTAAGCTGTCAAATTATATTACTGTCACAGTACATTTAAGTTGTCCCTGTCACATTATGCGGGTGTAGCAATTAATATCTTGCCAAAAAAGAATAAAAAATCCATATTAGAACTGCATATTATTCCTGACTCATATTCTCTCTTCAAGTAGGAATAGTTGAAACAATCAGTATGTTGGTGTCCAGTCATCGTTGTTTTTCCAGATGGCGTTTCATGTTTTTAAAATTTATTTTAAACCCAACATTCCTTGACCATTTGGCCATATATTCTCTGTTTTGGTTATTCTCTGTGTCTGTTGCACCGTAGACCTGGTGCCCCTCAGTAAACCCACTTGACACTTGGCAACGGTTAAATGCTTTATTTAGAATATATGGTTAAAGGAAAGAGGCTAGGATTTATAGTCTATTGATGCTCTCAAACAGCAATAGATAGCAGCAAATTGTCCACAAGGAAGCAGGAATAAAGATATAGTCCTTTGGCAAACAGGAACAAGGTAAAAGAATCTCTTTGCCCCAAACGGGCTAAATCCAAGGAAAGGGTCTTGATGCAAGGCTTGGCAACAGAGTCTTTGGAAGCTGGAAGGCCCAAGGCCCAGGCGAGGTTCCGTGGAAAGCGTAGCGTAGTTCTGAACGTTGACGAAGGATAAGTCTCCGTTGCTGGGGTCCAACTTAAGTAGGTCTCAAAGGCTTTGATCCCTTCGATGCCTAGGTGTGTTGAAAGTCAGTTCCCAAAACAGATCCCAGCTGGCCTTTGCCTATCCCTGCCGCATTGGATTGGTATGCGCTCCCAATTAGCGAGGGCAGCTGGCAATAGGGAGTTAACTCCGCTTGGTTTTCTAGGCACTGTTTATCTTTCTGAGCCCGAGGTGAATCTCTGGCAACTGTGGCCTTGAACAAGGAATGAACCTGCCTCTGCCACTTGGGCCTTTCATGCCTGGCAGGCCTCTGTGAAACTTTGGTTCTGACTTGGGATTCAAGATGGCATGAGTCTTGCTGAGGGCTAAAGTCAGGTTGGGGACCATGCTGGGGTGTGACAGTGTCCCTTTTAAATAATATTTTGTATATTTTTCCTACTAACTTCTCTTCTTCTTTCATAATTTTGTTCTCAAGTTCGTTCTTCTCATCATTAAAACCTAACTTCTCGTCTTCTTTAAATTTTTCTTTTATTTGGAGAAATGAAAACCAACTGATCTTTATTCCTTCCTTTTCTAACTCCTCCTTAGTTTTTAATATATGTTTGTTTCCATTCCACCTTAAAGCTTTTTTGTTGATTGTCCATTTGTTGTTTTCTAAATGAAACTTTCTTTTAAAAAAATGGCTACAAACTATTTCAAATGTTCTGAGTGTTCCAATTACAACATATCTATTTTTATATTTTACACAGATGAGACTCCAACCAATAATTCACAACTTGGTAAGTTGTTCTTAGAACTGCAAAGTACTCTTTTTCCTTTTCTTAAAAAAAAAGGAATATTTGAATTTTACACCAGTGATTATTGGAACGATTTGGATTTAATCTGATATGTTGCAGTAGTTTTCATTCATTTGCAGGAAGTAAACGGCAAATGTTGAACATCCAATTAAATTCCTATGGCCATCTTTGATAAGCTTAACAGATTCCACTCTTCAAAATGGGTCTGACATTTAAAAAGCCATTTGCAGGCCAGTTGATACTATTGTGACCTGACATAGGTCATTTCTCATGTACGTCTGCAAACTTTCTGTAAGAGATTGTAAAACAGAGAGAGCAAAGAGGGAGTTTGCTATGCTGTAGTATTAAGAAAGAAGGCATTTAGCAATTAATTGGGGGCAGGAGCCAGCCAAAGTTATGCATTCTAAGTACCACTAATGACATTTGCGGTGGTGGGGATTAACTGTGCCACTCTCTCACATCAGAATCAATAGAACACAGCAATTCATTCTCAAACCAATAAGATGGCACAATCCTAATCACCTTGGGGCAGGAGAGAGTGAGAGAGTGCCACTGCCCTATTCAGAGCCTTAAAACCATAGAAACACAGAGTTGGAATAGACCACAAGGGCCATCCAGTCCAGGTCCATTCTGCCAGTCTACACAGAGAAGCCATTGAAATCCACAAGCATGTGGACAATTTCAACAGAAAGGTAGAAATCATGAAAATGAACAAAATCTGGCTACCAGTATTTTTTAAAAACCTCTAAAATTGTAACAATAAATAAAGAACTATACTCAAAAACAGGGGAACCCCAGACAAGAAACAAGCAGGGACAGCTAATCACCTCTCAACAAAGGATTCCCCTGGGCAGTAAGAAGCCACACCGTGCAACTGCTAGGCCATTAAATGCCAATCAAGGTGGCTAATTGAAACATTCAAAGCTACCTCAAACAGACAAGAGTTCTTTCTCCCTCCCTGGACATTCCAAAGATATATAAATTCTATTTTCCTAGTTTCCAACAGACCTCACAACCTCTGAGGATGCCTGCCATAGATGCAGATGAAACGTCAGGAGAGAATGCTTCTGGAACATGGCCATGTAGCCTGAAAAACTTACAACAACCCAGTAAAAGTATTCCTGACAGATGGTGAACCAGCACTGGGACTGTGGCGCAGCTGGCTGGGTGTCAGCTACATTAAGATCACTACTGACTAAAGGTCATGAGTTCGAAGCCAGCCCAGGTCGAAGTGAGCTTCTGGCCAATTTTGTGTAGCTTGTTGTCGACCTTTGCAACCCGAAAGACAGTTGCATCTGTCAAGTAGGAAATTTAGGCACCACCTACCTATGTGTGGGGAGGCTAACTTAACAAATTTACGAGGCCAGCAAAAAGCATGTGGGGGAATGCGAAAAGTACTTCATCAGTGTCAGAGATGGACGGTGAAGCGACAGCTCCCCTGGTGGCCAGAAAAAAGTTAAATAGCCTCTGACTGTCTGTCTATATGTGTTGTATGTCTATGGCATTGACTGTTGCCATGTATGTGTACATTGTAATCCACCCTGAGTCCCCTGCAGGGTGAGAAGGGCGGAATATAAGTACTGTAAATAAATAAATAAAATGTTTAATAACCTTCAGAGAAGGAGATGGCACCAAACTCTGAGGTTGATGTACAGTGGCTAGTGTGGAAGGAAGAAAGACAAGGTTTTCAAAAAAGAACATTTTCCTTCCACTTAAGCTAAGGGAGGGCAATGGACTATTCTTTATCCAACAAATTTTGAGTTCTGGTGAGTAGGTAAAGAAATGGAGCAAAATAAGAGAATGGTTCTACACATAAGAATTCTGTCCCTTCCCTCAATAATTTTTTCCTTGAGCCTCCACATTTCTTTTCTTATTTATTTTTCTTTTATTCATTATACAAACTATTTACACAAACAACTGATACAATGTAAATTCTTGCTAAATCCTATCTAGATCTAGCTATTTGGAAATAGGCCCTGGCCAGCTGAAATGGAACTTGATTTCTAAAGCATGCAAGATATTTCTCACATGCAGGTGAAGTTCTCTGATATCCAGAGCAGCTCTAGAGGACAGAGATTTACTCGAGACTGTACCATGTCCCCAACTTCCATCTTGAAAGCTGATGCATTAAATATTAAATGGGTCAATGAATAGGAAGAAGTCTTTTCATAACATACAAACACACTATAGATGGCTAGAGCAGCCTCTACCATGGCTCACACTTGGGAATCTGAGCAACATATAAGGTTAGGAATTAACACTAAGAGCCTCTACATTTCTAATGTTGCAGGAACCTCAAAGATCAGTTGAGCATTTAGAAATATATTTTAGGCATTCAAAAGAAGAGACAAGCAGAGTTTTCAAATCAATGGAAACACAGAAGATATGAGGTTTCCACCTATGGCCCTTCCTTCCATATCCTCCAACTACTCTAATGGGGCAGAGACAGTGCCAATTAATTTTCTGCTGCTTTAAAAATGTCCCAGTTTCTCGGTCCTCTTCATACTCTCCCCATTCTCTGCTTAGTCTTACAAAATTAAGTTTATTTTTTACAAAGTGAGTTCAAAGTACAAAAGTACAAATTTGATTGACTCAGCATAGCAGAGAGGACAGGAGAAAATTTTCAATTTTCTGTTGTGCTCTTGTGTTATTGTGTTTATTGTATTGATGGGCATGGCCTCATGTAAGCCGCCCCGAGTCCCCTTGGGGAGATGGTGGTGGGGTACAAATAAAGTTAATAATAATCATAATCATAATAATAATAATGCTTGTGGATTTCAATGGCTTCTCTGTGTAGCCTGGCATGGTAGTTGTTAGAGTTGTCCAGCATTTCTGTGTTCTCAAATACTATGCTATGTCCAGGTTGGTTCATCAAGTGCTCTGCTATGGCTGACTTCTCTGGTTGAAGTAGTCTGCAGTACCTTTCATGTTCCTTGATTTGTATTTGGGCAATGCTGCATTTGGTGGTCCCTATTTTGGTGGTCCCTATTTGGTGGTCAGCTGCATGGTATATGGTAGACTCCTGCAGAGGTGGGAGGATCTCTCTTATCCTCAGGAGAAAATGCCGTTAGAACATGGCCATACAGCCCAGGAACCACAAAACACTCCAATGATTCTGGCCATGAAAGCCTTCAACAATACATCGAACTTGAATATCTTCAGCTGGATCATTCCCAGGGTTTGTATAATAATAATAATAATAATAATAATAATAATAATATTGTGACACAGATCTTTCCAATTTCTTTTATTTGTAGGACATCCAAATGGATCTTCTTTCCAGCTCAACTCTGTCACCAGTGCATTGATTTCGGGAATAGTAATTCTGGGAATTATGAGTGCCATCTTCCTCACATTCTCCCTCCTCCTCCTCCACAGGAAGTGGCCCAGCAGTAGTCCAGTTTTGAGTGGTGTACGAAACCCTGTTTTTAACTAGAAAAGACAAATCAATGGGACATTTTGTGTGGGATTGCCAAGGAATGTATTTTCTTTGAAGTGTCACCAAGGCAGCATTCTGCCACTTTCAGATTCCAGCTAGTCTTACTTGTAGTTTTATACATGTTATTGTATAGATAATAAGCTGTAAAGATGATGGTGGCTCTTTTTCATTAATGTTTATGGTTATGTGAGTGATTGAGCTATTTGACATTTGCCAACAGGATTATAGATAATTGAAGTGGTTTCAAAGTGGCATCATAAAGGGTTTTTTTAAAAAAGCTTCAGGCGCAAAAAAAAAAGCTTGAAGAAAAAACATCCTCCAAATATATCCATATTATACAAACATGACTGCTATAAAAGACCCATAGTTAATATGCCCTTTTGAATGGGGGCAACCTCTGTGCTTATTTCCATTTTTTGACAATGTTCCATTCTTTATGAATTCTGTTACTTGAAGCACATAGTTTTCATGTTCTACTGCACTGCAGAAAAGAGCAGCAAATAGTTCAAAATAATCATAATGAGTAGTTATAGTTTTAATTGCTTGGGAAATATAATCAAATGGGATGGGGTGAATGTTACTCAGTTTTAGGTTGAGCTCATATTGTAAAAGGAATGACAACAATGAACATATGACTGACTTGTGTTTAATCATATTTTTCCTAAGCCAAAATGTTTTGTGTTGCAAATTTAGGACTGAACTGAAACTATTCAATGCCCTGGAAATGCATTTGGCAGTGTTGAAAAGCATCCACTCATTTGAGATGTATTGCTGGGAAAGAGTCGCCTATTTAATTTATTCAAATTGCCCCTTGCTCTTTGAATTTCTTTAGCCATAATTATGTATATCATCTCTTAGCAAAATGCAGCCTCCTGTGTTGTGGGGAAGGAACGGACTTTTCTGGCTCCCTTCTTCTTGGCAGCCCTCACAGCCCCACAAATGCCAATTTAGGGTGTAGATGGACTCTTTTAAGTGGAACTCTCTGCCTCGGAGTGTGATGGAGGCTCCTTCTTTGGAAGCTTTTAAAGAGAGGCTGAATGGCCATCTGTCGGGGGTGATTTGAATGCAATTTTCCTGCTTCTTGGAAGGGGGTTGGACTGGATGGCCCATGACGTCTCTTCCAACTCTATGATTCTATGAGAGGGTTGTGGATAACAATAGAAAAAAAAACTATTACATTAAACTAATTGGAAGCAGTCCTTCTCCACTCACAAATTCATTTGAACAGCCTCTCTATAAAGTTTTGCAAACTTATTGCTGGAACAGTTGCTGCATGCAAAAACATTGTTTTCTCATAAAATCCAAGACAGGTTTTTGGATAGGGGGAAGGGGTACAAATTATTTTTTTTTTGGTGAAAAGGCCCCTGAAATACAAAAAGTCTTTGGGTGGATTCTGAATGGGGAGTCTCAGTGTATCAAGGCTTCCTTTTTCACTGAAGAGAAGAAAAAGTGTGCATATTATTTACACCTGTACTTCACACAATCACACATTGAAAAGGATCTTGCAAATTTGGCTGAACGCCTGGAATTCTTGTGAGTAGAGTTCAATTTGGTTTGGTCTGTAAGTGAGTACACCTGAATGTGCTTACAGGACTCTTTGCAGATGGTTGCACTGACCTGAAAGTTTAGCAGCTGAGCACACAGAGGCATCTGGAGGCATGAGTTACATGTATGCCCACTTCCTTCTTCCCATCTGAACCATATGTATATGCAGGTGAAGTTTTGCATAAAGCTTGCTGTAACTAGCCAACCCTTCAATGCTTGGTAGGCTTTCTGTAGAGGAAGACATATTAACTATTTTATGCTTAGTTTTTACCCCACCTTTAAGATGAAGGTCAGTTCACAAAGACCACTAGAGGAAAGTATCTTCCCAAATGCCTTCAAGTATTCGCAAGGCTTCAGGGGCACTATGGGCCTCATTCAAGCTAGGATGAAGTAATTTAAAAGTGTTTATGCTAGAACACGTGCTTTCTCCAGCATATTTATGACTACAAACTGTATTAAAATGTTTTTAAAATGTTAAAACCAATATCATTGCCGCAGCTAGAACAACAACATGCTCCCTCGACCCGTGCCCCTCCTGACTTGTTAGATCTTGCTGGGAGGGGTTACGTGGACCTCTGTTGAATATAGTAAACAGCTCCCTTGAGCAAGGAGTTTTTCCAGAGAGTTTAAAAGAGGCAATGGTAAGTCCGCTGCTGAAGAAACCGGGTCTAGATGGCTCGGTTCCCTCCAATTATGCCCAGTTTCGAACTTACCATTTCTGAACAAGGTGATTGAGAGGGCAGCAGTGGGACAGCTGCAGCAGTTCTTGGACAATACAGCTCAATTAGATCCCTTCCATTCCGGCTTCCGTTTTGGGCACGGGACAGAGACTGTGCTGGTTTCTATCACAGACCAGCTGCGCTGCCAGTTGGACCAAGGTGGGTCAGCGCTGTTCGTGTTATTGGACCTCATGGCAGCATTTGACACAGTTGACCATTCTCTATTGATCCACCGTTTAGCCATGATGAGAGTTAGGGGGTCCGCCCTTAAATTGGAGGCCTCCTTTCTCCAAGATCGGGGACTACAGGTGGAGAGGGGAGGGATGGTCTCGGAAAGGGTCCCCCTTAACCGTGGGGTCCCCCAAGGGGTTATCTTCTCCCCTCTATTATTTCACATCTATATGCATCCACTTGCCCAACTGGTGCGTAGCTTTGGTCTGGAGTGTCATCACTCCAAAGTAGGTCTTTTATATTGTTTTAAAGTTTAAAGTTCATTATGTTTCACGTCTCCTTTTTATTTCCACTTTCAAATAGCCATATGATACTGTGACCAGACATATAACTAAAACTAACAAAAGTAGTTATTGCTCTGAAACTGAGATGCAATTCATCTATGTTGAGATTAATGACAAGTGACTCATTCTTTGTTTTTGTTACTTCCAAGTTCTGGTTGTATTTTATTATGGTAAGCTAATAGCCAGAATTCTATTTAAGTACAATTCTGGTTTACGCCAATGTCAGTAGGTTTTATAGGCTTGCATAAGGGTTTTTCAATACCTTTCTTAAAGAGACAGTTCTCCTTTGCCTTGCAGTGTAATGAGTCTAACTAAAATTAGCATATGGACACTTGTCTGCCTCCTCTGAGCTAGAAAAGTCACTGGAGTGGACTGGTGTGCACTCCACCTGTGGAACTTTACACATCACTGAGGGTGAACAGTAGGGATGGTTTTGGCCTACAACTCCCAGAAATCCTAACAGCTGGTAAATTGGCTGGGATTTCTGGGAGTTGTAGGCCAAAACTTGAATAAATCACACTGAATTCTAGATGGGACTCTCCAAATAGGAAGGAGGGAGGGAAAGAGGAAGGGGGAGGGAGGGAGGGGTTTTCTATTCTTGGAAGCAGCAAAGAAAAGGAGGAGGAGCCCCCTCGCTCCTCGCTGCCTCTCTCTCACCCCGATCCTGAGGGAGCGAGGGCCCAAGTTTGCCCAGGCTGAGAGGAAAAGGAAGAGGCCTGAGGCTGTGAGGAATGGTGGGAGTTGAAGTCCAAAACACGTACCTGGAGGGCTGAAGCTGGTCCCTGCGATGGGGCAAGGCAGCAGAGCAACGGGGAAGAGAAGCATCTGAGAGAGCGCCGGGAGAGAGAGGAGAAGCGTGCGCGCGTGTGTGTGTGTGTGTGAAGCAGGCCCCTGCACTGGGGCATGCATGGCAGCAGAGCAACGGGAAGAGAAGGGGGGGGAAGCCTGGAGAGAGAGGAGAAGCGTGCGCGCGTGTGTGTGTGTGTGAATCACTTTCCAGAATGCATTGCCTCTACCTAGCAGCAGCGTCACTTCCAGTTCCCCATAGAAATGCGGGAAAAAGAAGAAGCTGAATGAAGGCGGGAAGGAAATGAGGGGGAGAAGTGAGTAGTACAATAATTAATTAATTAATAATTAAGAATTTCTAACGATCCTAACGCAAATTGTTGGCCTCACGGACCGTAAAAGGAAGTCTACTTCCTGGTTCGGGGCAGCGATCCGTAAAACAACAAAAGTCCCATTAATTACGGATTTCTAACGAATCAATTAGATTTCCGTTTCAATTTTAGCATGCCTAGTGAACAGCATCTTGACCCATAAGAACGTGAGGAGAGAAACCTATTTTAGAAGTCTGGAACCTGTGTCTTCCCAACATACTTTGTTTTACACCTTCTACAGCAAGGAAAGTTTGTCCCAAGAGATGTTGTTTCAATAGTTAGTAATGGCCACTTAGAGATATATGTACAGCTCACCAAAATATGTATGGTTATATTGTACTGACAATAAACAAAACTGCATAATGCAGAACATATAACGGGATATAGTTGGATGCTGATTTTATCTGCCAGATGCTAGCATTTTGGGTTTGTGATTATCACTACATTGAGCAAACAGAATTGCTACTGTACATATTGCTTCAGACAATATATTTTCGGCATTGTTCGGTTTCCTGTGTTAATCATGTCTGTATTTTTAAAAATCTGAAAACCTATGCAAATATCAGGGTTATTTCACTTCCATGACTACATATAAAACACACACAAATAATTCATACCACGTCAATCTTGACCTCTAAATGGTTCATAAACATCCTGCTTGTTGCAGTATCAGTGCTTTCACAGCAAGGGACCAGCCCTGCCATTACATGGAGAGAGGCAACCACCTCAGGTGCCAGGGGATAGTAGGAGAAGTATAATGTTAAATAAGAAAGCTTTATGGCAAACTGCTTGACCTGCATCCCTTAGATAGCATAATACTTTCAGATATGGCAAAAAATGTTGTCTTATTGTCAGTTCAGCTGGATTTGTACATGGGATGTGTGCTATCTTGTTCTGCCACAGGCGCCAAAGTGCCATGGGTTGGCCCGGTTTCACAGGTACTGTGTTTGGTTTTCTCCAGTCTTAATACCTCAAACATATTTTTGCACTTCAGGGTTTAGTTCTGATAATATGTAAAACATGATTGTTTAATAAAACAATGACAAAAATCAGATAAATGTTTGTGCGAGCCCTTTGTTCAACATTCACCAATATGGAATTTGCTGCAGATCTTGTTACAGTAGCAGGTTTTCTTTATTTATTTGGAACATTTGTACTCCATCTTATTTCGACCTCTGAGGAGGGACTCAGGACGGCTACCAACAGACAACAATTCAATGCCGCAACAATAAAACACATCATAAAATACAATCAAATGCCTAAAAATAAATATCAATATACATTAAGGTCTCTGCACCTTTAGAAGGATATAACGGAACTGGAAAAGGTACAGAAAAGGGCAACAAGAATGATCCAAGAGATGGAGCGGCTCCCTTATGAAACCAGGTTGCAACGCCTTGGTCTTTTCAGCCTTGAAAGACGGCGTTTAAGAGGTGACTTGATCGAAGTGTATAAAATCATGCATGGGATAGAAAAGGTGAATAAAGAAAAACTATTTTCTTTGTCACAAAACACTAGGACTAGAGGGCACTCCCTGAAGCTCCAAGGTAGGAAAATTAGGACTAATACAGGGAAATATTTCTTCACCCAGAGGGTCATTGGGTTATGGAACTCACTTCCAGAAGAGGTTGTGACAGCTGTCAGCCTGAACAACTTCAAGGCAGGATTAGACAGATTCATGGATACCAAGTGTATCAGTAGTTACTGAAATGGACATTCAAGTGCCACCTCGGAGTTGGTTGAGGTAGGCAGGATTTCCATGGGTACTGGTTGTGGGGGTCGGGGGAGCAGGTCAGGTTTTGCCCTCCCTTCTGCTCGAGATCCCCGTGTACAACTGGGGCCACTGTGTGATACAGAATGCTGGACTAGATGGGCTGAGGTCCGATTCAGCATGGCTCTTCTTATGTTCTTATTAAAATGGTTCACCAGGTTAAAACGTCATCCAAATCCATCCAAATTGCAGTCCAATAAAATTTCTTCATTGCCAGTAAAATCAATCTAACCTGCAAACGCTTGCTCCCACAACCAGGATTTAAATTTATTTCTGAAGGTCAAGAGGGAGGGGGCAGTTCTAACCTCCTTAGGGAGGGATTTCCACAGCTGAGGGACTACCACAGAGAAGGCCCTGTCTTTCGTCACCACCAATTGTGATGGCGGTGGGACAGAGAGTAGAGCCTCCCCAGATGATCTTAAAGTCCTTGATGGTTTGTAGGGGGGAATCTTCAGGGTGATGAGTCTCTCACTCCTCTTCGCTTTTCCCAAGCTGCCTGTTTTCCTTTTAGTTTATATTTTATATTTACATCAATTTGTTTTGTTTTCAAATGTTGGAATAGTGCTAATGCACTAGCAATATTGTTTTAGTGTTACTGCTGCTTCTGCTACTAAACAGCAATAGTGTGGAAAGGTGAGATGACAAGGATTTGCACAAATACACCTGTAGAACCATGGATTGACAAATCAGTGTAAGTGGGCTACTGAAGAAAGGTGCCGAAGTGAAAGTGCTTAACATTATGTATACTTTAGCAATGATAATGTGGCTATAAAGCAGTGGTTCTCAGCCTTCTGAATTCCCCAACCCTTTAATACAGTTCCTCACATTGTTGTGACACCAACCATAACATTTTTTTGTTGCTACTTCATAACTGTAATTTTGCTGCTGTTATGAATCATCATGTAAATATCTGATATGCAGGATGTGTTTTCATTCACTGGACTAAATTTGGTACAAATACCCGATACTTCCAAATCTGAATACCGGTTTGTTGATTTTGTCATTTGGGCATTGTGGTTGCTGGGATTTATAGTTCACCTACAATCAAAGAGCATTCTGAACTCTACCAACAAATTGAACCAAACTTGGCTCACGAACTCCCATGATAAACAGAAAATACTGGAAAAGTTTGTGGGCACTGACCTTGCGTTTTGGAGTTGTAGTTCACCTACATCCAGTGATCACTGTGGACTCAAACAATGATAGATCTGAACCAAAGTTGGCATGAATACTCAAAATGCCCAGATGTGAACACTGGTGGAGACCTTGACATTTGGGAGTTGTAGTTACTGGGATTTATAATTCACCTACAATTAAAGAGCATTCTGAACCCCACCAACAGTAGAATTGGGCCAAACTTCCCACACAGAACCCCCATGACAAACAGAAAATACTGTGTTTTCTGGTGTTCCTTGGAATACTGGGTTTTTGTGATGAAGTCTATGTTAAGGAATTGATATTTTAATGTCTGAAACATAAGTTATTCATTATCTACACAGCAGAGGTATATTCAGAAATACCACTGGATCTAGGCCACTAAGTTGAGGTCTGGGGCCCTACAGGCTAAAGATCTGGGCTCCCAAGTGTGGTTGCAACACAAGCCTTTATAAATTACTTTCAGGCCAGAAATGCTTGCCCATCGCCGTCTCTTTTTAATTCCTTGCACTTGCTACACCCTGGTTCTCTGTATTTCTTGTCTTCATGAGGTACTGGCACATTTCTTCCTTTGTTTTTCTGTCTTTCAACTCTCAGAAAGGGTTCAGTGTGGAGGAAATGTCATTCACACTGAGAAAATTTTCATTTCTCCAAAGAGCAGGCTCACGGGGGTCCAGAGGCATTCAGAGAAAATTAGCATGCTGGGAGCTCCTGCAGTTAATACTTGAAAAGTTAATACCTGGAAAGGATGCATGCCCTCTTCTGAGGGTTTAGAGAAGCAGACAGCATTTCTACCTGGTGGTAAGATGAGGGAAAGTGGGCATTAGAGTTGGTTAGTGAAAGAGGGAAAAGAATGGGAGACATATATCAAAGGAGAAAATGTGTGTATGTGTGAGAGTAGGAAGGCGGAGGTCAGGGAGAAAGCAGAAAGAAAAAATAGGGGAGTAGAAAGAGAACTCAGAGAGAGCAATGGTGGGAGAATGTGTGTTTTGGAAGCGGGTACAGCACACTTATGAGGATGTGTGTGTACATACATATGCAAGTGAGGCATAGATATATTTTGTCCAGCTCAACTATCCTGGCAGGGTCATTGTGCATAAAGCAAGGGTCTTGTTGCATAAGTGTTTTTCATGCTTCCTAATTTAAACTAGTGCTAGGCTGAAAACCTCCACAGTCATCTTCATGGTTTGGAAAGACCTACCTGCTATGATATTCCTTCTGAATTGTCACGGGGGGAAATATAGCCAATACTCCATCAAATCACCACAGGCTTGGATGTGGAAATACCATCCATCATGGGGACTGTGGGTCTCATAGTCCAAAACAGTTGGATAGCTAAAGCTACTATTCTCCTGATTGAGACAAACATTTGAGCTATTCACATGCTCTGCTCATGAATGTATTTAATCTGTAGTGAGGATTTAATCATGAATGTATTTAATCTGAAGTTGGCAGTTTGAATCCAGGGAGTGGGTGAGCTTCTGCTGTTAGCCCAGCTCCTGCCAACCTAGCAGTTCGAAAACATGCAAATGTGAGTAATGAATAGGTACCGCTTCTGCGGGAAGGTAATAGAGCTCCCTGATGTCAGGCTGGCCACATGACCTTGGAAGTGTCTACTGGTAACACCAGCTCTTTGGCTTAGAAAAGGAGATGGGAACCACCCCCCAGAGTCGGACATGGCTAGACTTAATGCTAGGGAAAACCATTACTATATGTATTTGCCACAATTGAAATTTGCACACATTACAAGGGCATGCATTTTTTAAAAGGACAATAAAATGGTTTTATATTACAGACACAGTAATGTAATTCAGCTCAGTACTAATTCCTTATTAAAGTTCCTTGCTTTTGTTCTTGATTTAATTGTCCCGATTTCTTCAAACGCTAGGCATCCTTCTTGTCCCAATTGCTTTATGTTACGTTTGCTCAGCAAGGAGTCATTAGTGAGATGTTTTAACACCCAGATTGTTGTTCTTGATGCTTTGATTGACTTTCTTAATTCTGCTTACAGGTGTATCCCAGACAAGCAATAATCTCTCTTTATGATAGTATGCAAATTGCATGCTTTTTATTGTCTTCGGCTCAGAAAAAACAACTGTGCCATAGTCTTCTCCTTGCTGTTTGCATTACAGGCTCTCCACGACTCTGCCGTAGGGGGAGAAAAATACCTTCCACAATTTCACGAGGCATATGCACAGTTAAATTAAACATCGACACGTTGCTTGATTTGATGTGGCAGAAACAACCATTTAATGTAAAGTGGCTCATAAATGTGAGAGTTGCGAACATATGACTGAATGCAAGAATATTGCAATGTGTATATCTTGAAGTTTTATGCCAAGCTGGATGGAACATTTTGGCAGGTACACTTACAACAGAGCAGTAATATCATTGGATGTGCTGCAAGGTGCCCTTCTCCAATTCTGTGCTCTGTTCCTCCACAAAGGGGAAATGGCCCTCAAATTCTCTATACCAGACAGCTTCCAGGATTACATAGGTGTTAGGCTTTATTCCACATAGCACTCCCAAATATGCCTCCCTCTTTTAGCCCTTATTCCACATTACGAAAAGTACCGTACTATTCTGCTTTAGTTATAGAATTACAGAACAAGAACAATTCAATCCAACCATCTGCTGTGCAGGAATATGCAATCAAAGCCCCTCAGAAAGATGACAATCCAGACTTCTTTTAAAAGCTTTCTCCACCATACCCCAAGCACAAAATATGTAGCTTAGGGGTGCTCTTAGATGCAGCACTGCTCCTGGAAAGTCTTGTGAGTGCAGGGCTCAGGGGTGCCTTTGCTCAGCTTCTGCCCATATGCCAGTTGTCCCCTTTTGAGGAGGAAGGCCAGTCTGGCCACATAGTTCATGCCTTAGTTGCTTCTTGATTAGATTACCATAATGCCATCTACTGTATATGGGTTGTCTTTGAAAAAGTATTCAGATTGCACAGTCCTCTGCTTTACATGTATCCTCCATTACCCCTCCTGACGAGGGTCCTGGTGAAGATAGACATGGACAACGCAGACTGCATTCTGGTCATGCCATGGTGGCCTCCCCAACCATGGTTCACCTCTCTCCTTGCCAAGTCTGCAAGGGAGTTCATGTGGCTGAGTGACAGGCTGGACCTCCTGTCCTCTCACTCTGGACAGATGCTCCATCCAGATCTCCATCTCTTCCGCCTAACTGTGTGGCACTTCAGGGCCTGCAGCTCTCTGTAGTGGTGACAACTATTCTTAATGCAGCCCATCGGGATTCTACCAAGACTTCCTATGACGTCAAGTGGAAGCGTTTCTCAGACTTACTCAAACAACACAATACGGATCCCTTGTCTGCCTCCACTCTGCTTATTTTTGAACTCCTGACATCCCTAGCAGTGGCTGGGATAGCCTAGTCTTCTATCAAGTGTTACCTAGCAGCCATTTTGGCCTATTGGAAGAGGGCGAACCTTCCATCCTGTTTTCGAGATCCACTTGTTCAACTCTTTTTACAAGGCTATAAGAAAATTCACCCACAGGTCAGACCTCCGCCTCCGGCTTGGCAGCTTGACCTGGTCCTCTCAGCTCTGCAAAGACCACCTTTTGAGCCTATGTCCTCAACTGATCATCCATGGAGAACTGCTTTTCTTGTTGCTATCACATCGGCTCGTAGAGCTGGTGAACTGTGTGCGCTCCATGCAGACAAGCCTTATATTAGATTCCATGCAGACAAAGTCATTCTGCGTACAGACATTCTTTTCCGTCAAAAGTGCCTACACTTTTCCATATGTCTCAGGACATCTTTCTGCTCACATTTTTTCCTAACTATTCTACGGATCTGTAATGTTCCCTTCACCTCCAGGAGGGCTCTTGCTTTCTATTTACATAGGCCAGAATCTATTTGGAAGTCTCTGAGACTTTTTCTTCAGTACCGATGTACAATGAATACTGTGTAACATTGTATTAATTGCCATGGTTCAGTGCTATGAAACCATAGCAGTTGTAGCTTTACCAGATCTTTAGCCAAATAGTGCTGTGCTCACCAAACTACAACTCCCATGAACCCATAGCATTGAGCCATGGAAGTTAAAGTGGTGTCAAACTACATTCATTCTACACTGTAGATCAGTGGTTCCCAAACTTTTTTGGCCTACTGCTCCCTTTCCAGAAAAAAAATTACCCAGTGCCCCCCTAGAAATCAATTTTTAAAAATTTTAATAGCAATTTAATAGCAATTAAACAGAAAGATATATGTATTAATGCAGTGGTTCTCAACCTTTCTAATGACATGACTCCTAAATAAGGTTCTTCATGTTGTGGTGACCCCCAACCATATTTTCATTGCTACTTCATAAATAATTTTGCTACACTTATGAATTCTAATGCAAATATCTAATATGCAAGATGTATTTTTCATTGTTACAAATTGAACATAATTAAAGCATAGTGATTAATCACAAAAACAATATGTTTGGGGGAGCACCGGGAATGTGGCACAGCTGGCTGGGAGTCAGCTGCATAAGATCTCTACTGACCAGAAGGTCATGAGTTTGAGGCCTGCCTGGGTCGGGGTGAGCTCTCGACCAATTGTGTACCTCTTCTGTCTATATATGCTGTATATCTATGGCATTGAATGTTTGCTTGTATATGTGCATTGTGATCTGTCCTGAGTCCCCTGCGGGGTGAGAAGGGCAAAATATAAATGATGTAAATGGATGAATGAAATGAGTATGAACAATGGATGATGGAATTTGCAGTTCAATTCAGCTCTGACTTCCACAGCCGAGACCCCATGAATGACAGATCTGGCCCAAATTGGGACACAGCACCCCCATGACCAACAGAAAATACTGGAGGGATTTTGGAGGAATTGACAGTGTCACAGAGGACTCCTTTGACCAACGGAAAATACTAGAAGGGTTTGGTGAGAATTGACCTTGAGTTTGGGAATTGTACATCCAGAGAGCACTGTGGACTTAAACAATGATGGATCTGGACCAAACTTAGCATGAATATTCCATATGGCCAAATATGAACACAGATGGAATTTGGGGAAAATAGATCTTGATATTTGGGAGTTGTAGTAACTGGGATTTATAGTTCACCTACAATCAAAGAGCATTCTGAACCCCAACAACACCAGAATTGCGGCAAAATTCCCACACAGAACCCCCATAATCAACAGCAAAATCTCAAGGTGGAGAGGAAGGAGGGAGGGAGGGGGAGGGAGGGAAAGAAGGAGGGAGGGAGGGAGGGAGGGAGGAAAGAAAGCCAGGCAGGCAGGCAGGCAGGCAGGCAGGCAAGAGAGGCAGGAAGGAAGGAAGGAAAGAGGCGAGAAAGGAAGGAAGGGAAGGAAGGAAGGGCAGAAGGGAAGGAAGTTGGAGAGGAAGGAAAGGAAGGAAGGAATGAGGGAGGGAGGAAAGAAAGCCAGGCAGACAGGAAGGAAGGAAGGAAGGAAGGAAAGAGGGGAGAGAAAGGAAGGAAGGAAAGGAAAGAAGGAAGAAAGGAAGGAAAGAGAGTGAGAGGGAGGGGGAGAGGGAGGGAGAAAAGATGACCGGGGAGGAAGGGAATTTGGGAAGGAGTGGGAAGGGAACTCGAACAAATCCATGGCTGGGAAAAGCTATCAGAGTTCGTAGTTTTCCAAGTACAAAAACCCAAACCTCATGTTGCAGAGTATCGTAAGTTAAAAAATGCAGCAGCTTCAGCTCAGTCCAGAAGTAATGCGGTCATTGAGAAAATCCTTTGCAGCAGACTCAGTGAAATGCTGAGTTACACTTAAAAGTACCTATATAATTTTGTAACATTATAATACTTTCAACAAAAGCCAAGGCTTTCAAGGCAAGAGCAGGATGCCTGGAAACTACTTGCTAAAGAAGCCCAACCTCAGTGAGCGAGGCGAGGAAAAGTGGTTGGAAGGAAGCTGAGGGAAGATGGCCAAAGTCTGGCAATGGAGGGGGGAAGAGGGGCGAGGGCCCTGAGAGGAGAGCCCTGGAACAGGGGAGAATGCAGGCCACCCAAATGAAGCCCCTTCCCGGCTTACCCACAGCTCCGTGCCCCAGTCCATGCTGGCAGCAGTGCGTCCACCCGAAACCCCAGCCACCTCCACCGCCCTCCCCAGAAGGAGTCCCACTCCTCAGGCCCCACCAGCTCTGCTGACCACCCCGCACACACCGCAGGTGGCAGCGTTAAAAGCGCAGGCAGGCAGGATGCGCTCGTGGGGCTGCCTTGCCTGGCCAAGTGGAGGCCCTCACATACTCCCTCCCATCCCTTTCCCAAGAGTTGAGCCATGCCAATGGAAAGGCCTGCCTGCCCTCCCTCCACCACTCTCCCCCCCACATGCTGCCTTTGCACACCCCTGCCTCCAGTGCAAGGCTGCAGTGCAAAGGCCTGCAAACCACCGTGACCCCCAGGTTGAGAACTGCTGGAGATGTTTGGCTGGTATGGGGGTTGGCAGCCATTTTGGAGGGGGTGGGGCAAACCAAGGTGGCCATCACCGCCCCCAGGATCGCTCCAGCGCCCCCCAGGGGGCGGTAGTGCCCACTTTGGAAATGACGGCTGTAGATCAAGGGTGTCAAACCCATTTTCACCAAGAGCTACATTAGCCTTATGGTTGTCTTCAAAGGGTCATTTTATGTGGCCCAGAAGTCTTTCAGTGCCATGTCAACATAGTTATATTCATACAGTCTTACCATTGCAAACAACCCTTTGAAATATTGTCAAAGGCTCTCATGGCTGAAATCACTGGGTTGGTGTGAGTTTTTCAAGCTGTATGGCCACATTCCAGAAGCATTGTCTCCTGATGTTTCACCTGCATCCATGACAGGCATCCTCAGAGGTTGTGAGGTCTGGTGGAAACTAGGAAAATTGGGTTTATATATCTGTGGAATGTCCAGAGTGGGAGAAAGAATTCATCTGTTTGAGGTAGGCGTGAATGTAGCCATTGGCCACCTTGATTAGCATTTAATGGCCTAGGAGTTGTAGGCCAAAACACCTGGGGGCCACAGGTTGAGAACCACTGGTTTAAAGAAACATGCTATGGCTCCTTGGATTTTGGTGGTGAATGAATGAAGTGGAAACTTTCATGTCCATTTGATCCCTTCCTTTTGGGTGCCTATTTCGGGCAATTTCTTGGATTTGCATTACGGCTTTTGGGATATATTGCTGAGGTCATTTTGAAGGGCAAATTTTGATATCTTTTTAAAGAGTTATGTAATAATAATGCAAAAATGAGTCGGCGCTGAAGAAAAATAAAGGGGGGGGGAGAGGGAACACATTGTTCTCATATGTCTTAGAGTTAAAAAGAAATCCACTTGATAGTGGTTGATAGCAGGAAGAAAATGTTGCATGGGAATTACATCAGAACAGTACCAAACAACAAGGGCTGTATTTGAATGCCTTCCCCTTAAAATTACAGCATCAGATGCCACAACCTCCTAATAAATTTTCTGCATCTCAAGGAACCCATGGTTGAAGAACGGTGCTTTAGCTAATATATCAAAGTGGGCTATAGAAGACTATCAGGTTGATGTATCTAGCAGGGGTGCTGATGACATCTGTCTCCTCGTTCTCCCATAATGGAATCACCATCCCTTTGATAAATTAGGACCACTGATAACAAGACTCTACTTTATCTGATAGCAAATGTACAATAAAATATAACATGACTCAACTAGCAAACTATGACTGATAGAGAGTTGCAATTGGTTTGTTAGCACAAGTGTATTTTATTCCTGAACCAGCATGTTTTCAAATCAATGAAAGTCTACATGAGGGAATGCTGTGTTGCCACTATTGTTAAATTTAATGCCAACAAATTTACTGAGGCATCATATAACTGGAATCATTAAGGTTAGTACACATAATGTCACAATGTCAGCAGTGTGGATGTATGCTCACAAGCTGTTCCAAATTAGCATTGCTTATAGCATAGTTGATGACAGGCTGTAGCTCATAATCATCCCGACTGAAAAAAATACAACTTTGGCAGTTGTCAAACTTTACCTCCAGCTGTCGGGAAAAGAAATACAGTGACATTAAAGACCAGCATTAAAAACACAATGAAAGTGCCAGGTATTTATGTATCGATAGGTAAATAAAGAGCCTGGGAATTATTTTGTTTGTTCTTTAGTTGTGTGAAGACACACATTTAAGGAAAGATGTAACTGCAATTGAATTCTTTTGGGAGGAAACTGTGCAACTTCTGAATTATAAATCTTCTTGATTTTCTTATTTATTTCTCTGTGTTGTACATTTCAGCATTTGATAGAAGAAACCAGTGAGTGATTTTGTGGTGTCTTCTCTTTAGCATTCTCAATAGTGTGAACAGGGTCCCCTTAAGTAAGATATCCTCACTGGGTTTTGCTTCTCGGTGATTTCACCATTATTGGTGGATACTTTCTTTCTTTCCTTATCATTGCTTTTATAGCTTGCATTCCATGAGAGGCAAATAACAGTTACAATTACAATATCATGATTGTCTAAGACAGATAGAGAGCCAGTGACAATAAATAAGTCATGATGATGTCACCTCTTGGTGAAGCATCAAATGGTTGAAAGGGTCCAAAGAACTCTTTCCAGTGGACCAATGTTTGGGGCTGAGACCTCAGCAGGTATCTTATATTGATCCCCTTTTTTGGCACAGCTCCCTATATTTACATGCACAGGTACCCATTGACCATGTTGTCTATTCATTTTGTCAGTGTTTGTGTCCAATTCTACTTTTCAGTAGCCTCAAGCCTTCAGGAGGGCCAGATCATTCAGGGAATGGCCATCCACAGGCCTCCTCTGAAATTCCAGACAAGATGGAGAGAAACTGTACAAATTTGAAAGCGATTTTCTAGTAGTCTCCTTCAGTGGCAGCTGCAAACTGGTGAATGCCTTACACTCTGGTCTTATTTTATTGGTAGTCCTCTCCTTTTGGATCAGTGGTTCCCAATCTGTGGTCCATGGACTACTGTCTGTAAGAACTAAAGCATTGTCCACGGCCTCACAGTTACTACACGGCTGCAACAAAAGCGACTGATCTCGCAAAACCCTTTTACAGTGCCGAGACTTATTAAATATGGTCTTCTGAGGGCAAGCAGATGGTGACTACTAGATGGCATATGTTCTGTATCAGAAATTAGAGTTGATGTGGTCTATCCAATGCAATATTCTGAATCAGGACTCCAAACTGAATCTAAAGTTGACCAAAAACTGATTTGTAACCCTTTTTGTACTAATGTTGGAGAATGGTCCTTGGTCAAAGTGGTAAAAAAAAAAGGTCGGGAACCACAGTTTTAGATAAATCAATTTTTAATTAAATAGGCACTAATAATAGAATCAGAGCTGGAAGAGATCACAAGGAATGCACAATGAAAGCACTTTTGACAGATGGACACCAAGCCTCTGCTTTAAAACCTCCCAAAAAGGAGATTCCACCACACTCTGAAGCAGTGCCAGATTTACCATTGTGTTTAGGTGTGCTTAAGCACAGGGGGGCCAGGAGGGCCCATCTTCCTGCCATTTTTTTTAACGATTTTGCTTATGTGATGCAGTTCTAAATTTGAAGGCACCCTGTTTCGGACTGATTCCATAAAGATAGAGTTGATAGTCTATGGGAGTGTGCCACAAAGCAGGCAGCGTAGGCCTACTGGGCCTACCTCCTTCAAGTAAAGGGCCTCGTAACTTAATTAGCACAGGGACATTTCAGGCATCTGTCCTAAATCTGGCACTGATCTGCAGCAATATATTTCACTGTCAAATAGCTCTTACCATCAGGAAGTTCTTCTTAACATTCAGGTGCTCTTAGTTCCAGAGCAGCAGAAAACAAGCATACTCCATCTTCAATATTGATGGTAGTGAACTGTTTTCTCAGCTTCCAGTATTTAACTGCATTAAATTAATTTTCAGCAGTGGGTTCTGGGCATGTATGAATATGTGTGTTCATAAAACTGTGTTTTATTTGTACACATGGCCATGTTGCAGGGAGGGGCAGGGTGACATGCCATGTATGATGTTATGGAAAGTGTCTATATAGTGCAATCCTGATCCACTTTTGTATGTTCAGCAAACTTTGAACAGAATTGGCAGATAAAGGTTGGAAGAACTTTGTTTGTGTGTATGTTGATAGCTCCTCTTTTCACACAATTTAAGACAATTTCAGTGCCAAGAAACTTACCTGCATTTTGGGCACACCTACACTGTAGTATTTATGCGGTTTAACGCCGGGTTAACTGCCATGACTCAATAGGATGGAATCCAGGGATTCGTAGTTAGGTGAGGTACCAGCACTCATTGGCAGCAATGCCAGCTAGCTTATAGAGTCTATCAAAAGGTGTAGGTTTGGGACATCCTGTGATTATTCTACATGTTTCATTAAGTGATATATTCACCTGCTTTGCATGGGCAGATTTATGCCAGACGGGGCAGGCATACTCAGCAGCTGAATAAGACAAGGCCAGGGTTGATGCACATATTAATTTTGGGTCTGCGCCCATGCGCTATCAGTAAGTTATTGCAGGATGTTATGTGCTTTGTGTTTGGTGTTCACACAGTATTTCCTAAATATTAGTGTTCAATCTAAGGTACACTGAAATATTGAGGGCAGTGTTCAAGCTCTTTGCCTTCCCAGGTAACTTTCACTTTCCTGTTGGCTTCACGATTTCTTAGGTAGAAAAGGATAAAGACCTCATAAAACTACATTGCCTATGATTCCAGAGCATTGAGCTATGGTAGTGAAAGCCATGTCAATCTACATTCGGTAGAAGTTTCAGGATGCAGATTAACTGCATTTATCTGGATTATTTGAGTCTACACTGCAATTCAATTCCATGCAGTTAATCTGTATTCCGAAACTGGATTATATGCCAATGTAGATCCAGTTTTAAGGGATTAGGTAGTTGTGAGGGGGAAACAGCTATTGCAGCTAAGGACCTCATCTCATGAATCTTGGCGAATCTGGTGGGGCCTGGGGTGGAGTGTGGGAAACCCATTGCCCCACTTCCCACATTGCCTGCCTTGCCACTTACTCCATCTGCTGTCCCCTCCTCGGTTGTTCCTTATGCAAACCAGGAAGCTTACTGTGTGGCTGCTGCTGTGGCTAACACCAATTTCACCCCTCTTCAGACATAGAGCCCTGACGGAAATAGATCAACATTGTGGGATGGGAGCTAGTGGGCCCCGTGCCTGAAGAGGAGTAAAAGCAATGTGGGATGGGCAGTTTTGTCTGTCTGATGAGAGCCTTTGTCTCATATGGATCAAATGATGGGAAAACAATGTCACAGCCTTTCTGATAAAGGTTGTGATCAAAAAGATACCGAGAATTGGCCTAAATCCATCATCACACTTGTAGTTGTATGATGGCTGTTTCATAACCAATCATGAAGCAAATTTGTGGACAGCATGGAGATTCTGCAGAGGTTCCAAAGATGGAAATGATGAAGTCATTGGAATGACACTGCTGGATTTGTCATAATATTTTCTGCTCAGATATTATAAAGTGACATCAGGGATAATATTTCCAAAGAATAGAGGATGAACCAGAGGAGCAGCCTCTGCCGAACTCAAGGGCAAGTTTTGATGCCGATATCTAATTACTTTAGGATTATTTTAAACTTTCAATTTTAATTTTTACATTTTATCTGGAGAGTGCTGTCCTTGAATTCCTCACTTTTATTGAAGACTTTTATTGAAGACTGTTCTGGTGTAGTTAATTCAGTCTTAAAGGCATTAGCTGCAAAAAGCTGCAAAGGGCACTTTTTGCATTCGAGAAGAAACAAACCCAAGCAATAATGACTAATTTCTTCCCTCTGGAAAAAAATGCATCAGGGGCAATTGGTAAACTCTGAGGAGGGCCCAAGGATTGCAAAGGTAGGCAATACTACTATACCTGCTGAAGAGCGGAAGGACTGGCCGATTGACATCAAAGGGCTATTATTGAAGGAAAGTAATATTATGGACTCAGGAGGTGGGAAAATCTTGGCTGAGGAACTGGCACAAGCTGAGATGGAGAGTTCTGAGGCCACTGCAACACAAAATTGGAGCTTGGACCCGACACCAAGAAAGCCCCCAACCATATTTCCAGAAGAGGGTCACTTTAATTCTTACGCACCCAAGAGTTTTTTACAGCAGTATCCCTACCTCGACTTGCAATAAGGAGAAGAATCTAATGAGGGCTATTTGCACCTGGAAGCGAAGTTTACTGCCTTCTCTAATGATTTGCTGACAATTACGAATTATTTACAGGAAAGCACGAGGCTCCTGAGTACACTTGTAAAAATAATTAAAGCGAAGGTATTAGAAAGCCAGTGCAACTGTGATTCTACTAAGGCAAAGTCGGCTGTCAACATTCTAGATACAACCAGGCAGGATACAGCTACCTCATGCTTTAGTGATAAAAGGACAAAACAGAGAAAAACAGATAAAAACAAGCACCTTAAAGTCAACTGTAAGAGCTGGAAAAATCATGAACAGCAAAAGGGAGATGAAACAAAAGACCACATGCAATCAAATAAGAGGTTCCAGAAATTATCACCACAGAAACTCTTAGCTCTAATTCCATCTTGGCAACAAGAAGGAGGAGAAGCAAAAAAAAGTTCCCCAAAGCAGAGTCACAGTGCTACCAATGATGGCAAAGTGGATAGAACTATAGTGACTAATCAAGGGCCCCAGAAGATAATATAACAACACAAACCTATTGGGAATCTCAGGCAACCAATATGACAGGAGAGAAGGATGGTAGGAACCCAAAAAAGGTAGAGGCATTAGATGGGCCTAAATCGCCAACAGCAAACCAACAAATTTATTATATTATATTTCATTTATAATCCGCTCTTCTCTACCCCCGAAGGGGGACTCAAAACTGTAGACATAAGGATAATTGGAACTTGGTCCTTAGGCCAAACAATTTGGTGATTATTAAAGTTCTTAAACCAGTAAAGATTTTAAGTTTAGAAGATCAGAAAAAATCGTGTGTTAGGACTTATGAATAATGTTCTACCGGGGTGGGTGTGGGTGTTGTACACTGCGGACATAGACCAGATTGATTACTTACATAATGACTCAATGCATGTTGATGCCATAGTCTCCTTTATCGACCCAAATATGGCTAAATTTGTTATAAGAGTTAGAGTCTTATTCTTAAAACAAGGCATCAGGATAACAAGATTTTTTAAAGAAAGTCTTCACTCAAAACAATGCTTAATGGAGCAATATAGGCAAGGAAGTTGGGCTCAATACTGGTTAGCTCTGCTCCACCAATATTTTGATGGGTTAACAACAACACTAATGCAGTTGAACAAGAAGACGATTAGAGACAAAATCTTTGAGATGGAAGTAATTGACAATTTGCGGACTAGTAAACAGCAGGGTTTCTCCACTTGGTATCCTCTACTAAAGAGTGACCAATATTGTCAACAATATCTTCAAGATTTAACATCTTTATCCCTTAGAAAAGCATTTACAGCCTTGCACTTTCAAACAATGCCATCAGGCTGGTTAGAGGGAAGATATAGAGGGATCCCTCATGCCCATCGTCTTTGTATTTGTGGGTCTGGGGAAAGAGAGGATTTAACACACTGTCTGTTACATTGCCCATTGCATAATGACCCTCAAAACAACCTTCTGGGAGCACTTTTGGAAGAAAGGGTAGCATGGCAACAGTCAGTAGTTATCTGTGACTTGTTAGCAAATTATTCCAAAAAGATAACATTAAAGGTTGCCACATTTGTAGTCGCAGCCGAAAAAATCCGAGCCAAATTAGTCGACTCCACAGCAGAAGCTAGAAATGGAAATGGAGATATTTTGGGATGATGTGAATCTAACATTTGAAATTGTTGTCATGTCACTACAGCTGTAATCTTTAAAAAGCCAGTATATGGAACATGTTTTAATGTTCATATTGGAAAGTGCTTGTACTTTTAAAGGTTGTATATTTTATGTCATGGCCTATGGCTAGTACAAGAAACAATTCATTCATAAAGCAACATCATATGAGCACATAAGCAATACAAAATTCTTATTCAACACAGCAGAAAACTTACTACAATAACATAACTACATCACTGTCACTGCATATTTCAGTGATTACTTAGTTGGTTTCTCCGAAACTGTTCCCCTTTAATGCAGTGATTTTCAGAGTACAATAGCACAATATATAGTATGTAGAATATAATGTAGTGGGAATGTGGGAATGCGGGAATGTGGTGCAGCTGGCTAAGTGTCAGCTTCATAAGATCTCTCTGACCAGTAGGTCATGAGTTTGAGGCCTGCCCGGGTCAAGGTGGGTGCTCGACCTTTAAGTTTAGCCTGCTGCCGAACTTTGCAGCCCGAAAGACAGTTGCATCTGTCAAGTAGGAGATAAAGGTACCACAGTAAGTGGAGAGGCAAATTTTGACTGAATTATGAGGCCATTAAAGAACTCCAGGAATGCTGAGGAATGCGGAAGGAACAACAAAGGACGCTGGGAATGCTGAGAGATGAGTGCGTCAGCTCCCCCTAGCGGCCAGAGTTTGCCTCTGTTCGTCTATATGTGTGTATGTGGAAACGGCAGGGATTGTCTGCTAAGTATGTGTACCTGCAATCCGCTCTGAGTCCCCTTCGGGGTGAGAAGAGCAGAATATAAATAAAGTGTATTAATATAAATAAAGTATATTATAACCAAATATAGTTTCTTGGGGTGGGTGGGGATGAAAACCACGGAATCCTATCAATGTCCAGGATAGAATTCCTTCAGTTCTGAATATTTCCTTTTTATGCCATCTTTTCAATAAGGAAGTTTAAATCTTGATGGATGAATTTGTTTTGCTCACTTTGACAACAAGTGAAATGGATTTGTGTTCTTGTACCACAGGCTTTTCTAGGAAACTGTAACATGTAAATGTTTCATAGCACATCCCAACCCTCAAAATTAAGTCCATGTTTAAAATGTGTTGATGATAATTAGATTAAGGCTATACTACTAGATGTTATGTTAAGTAAAGTAAATGCCCTATTTAGAGAAAGATATTGTCTAGGTGACATGCCTGTGGTTTTTTTTATGAGAATAACTTAGCATCAGGTAATTGAGAGTCAATATGGCTTTCATGAAAAACCATTGATGTTTTCTGGACTTAGCTCCTCTTTATCCACCCCCGCCTTCCTGGTCTGGAGAGTTTCATTTTATTCTCTGAACCATGTTGGTGATTGATTCCTGGAACCTGAAAGTGACATTTGAATAGTCTCAGCTTCCCTGACCTATTTCCCATAATTACATGATAAGGTGTGCCGCAATGCTTTCTGCTTCGGAACACATCTGAACAAGGGGGAGGTGGACAAGGAGACTTTAATCTTTTGTTCTCCTGTTAGAAAATGTGCTTTACATAAATGCGCGGAAGAAAAAAGTTTCAGCCCAATGCTAACAATATTTCCTCCTATTCCCCACTCCCTTTTATCAAAACTTGCAGAAGTTTAATTGTATCGTTTCTTGACTTGAATGTGATGAGGATACTTTGAAAAGCCAGTTTTTATGCATTAGAGGAAACCCAATGTTTCACCACTAGTCTGTTGTTCACTTATTGAGTCTTCCCCAGGTCTCGGCGGTGGCCGGGAGAGCTTTTGCACAGTTAAGACTCGTGCGCCAGCTGCGCCTGTTCCTTGGGAAGTCTGATCTGGCTACGGTCATCCACGCTCTGGTCACATCCCGGATAGATTACTGCAACACACTCTATGTGGGGCTGCCTTTGAAGATAGTTCGGAAGCGACAACTAGTCCAACGGGCGGCAGCCAGATTACTAACCAGAGCTACAAACAGGGAGCATACCACCCCCCTGTTGTGTCAGCTCCATTGGCTGCCTGTCCAATTCCGAGCTCAATTCAAAGTGCTGGTTTTGACCTTTAAAGCTCTATATGGTTCTGGCCCAGCTTACTTGTCCGAACGCATCGGCCTCTATGTCCCACCTCGTAATTTAAGATCATCCGGGAGGCCCTGCTCTCGCTCCCACCAACTTCTCAAATGCGGTTGGCGGGGACGAGAGGGAGGGCCTTCTCAGTGGTGGCCCCCTGTCTGTGGAACACACTCCCTATTGATATTCGATCAGCTTCATCCCTCCTAACATTCAGAAAAAGAGTGAAATCCTGGCTTTGGGACCAAGCGTTTGCACCCTAGCACGACACGGCACTCTAGACTGGTCAGCTGGCAAATTGGTGGTTAAGATCTAAGACTTTGGATGGAACTTTGTTTTAATGGTGATGAATGTACATGATGTTTTTAATATTAACTGTATTTTCATGTATTTAATTCTAGGTGTATTCTAATGTATTTTAATTTTAACTGTCAATGTTTACTATGTATTGTGTGGCATCGAATTGTTGCTGTCTGTTAGGCCACACTGAGTCCCCCCCTCGGGGGTTGAGAAGTAGCGGGGTATAAACACTGGAAATAAAATAAATAAATTCCCTTCTATTTAAATTCCCCTGTCATCTTGTGCTAAATGCTGAGTTAACGGTTAAGAATTTAGGAAGAGTCATCTGCCTGATATTCTTGCTGAGTTGACAGAAGGTGAATGTCTATTCCACGAAGCCCCAGACCTCCAACCACTGCACTGCTTTAACAAAATCAGATTACTTTACTAAGGTATGGAAGATCCCAGAAAAATCCCCAAGCTTTATGGAGCAAATTTAGGAGGCATACTACAAGACAAAAAGATTAATTGCTGGACCTCATTTGGTTCAAATGAGTCAGGAGGACTGTATCATTGGTTACATTTTTAATGCATAAGCCAGATTCAGTTGAGTATTGCATGTAAAATACTAGCCAAAAGCTTGTCAGGTTTGATGAACCATATCATATGGAGATTGGCCCCTTTCACCACAAGTTTGGAGCTAATTCCAGAAAATATAGCCCTCTATGATGTCCATCTCATTGACTGATTAAATCGAAGTGGTCTTCAGGCTGAACTGCTTTCATTCCAAGTCCAACTTAATTAGCCAAGGCATCTCCCCTGGATCTGTTTAGTAGACATGATAACAAATCGAAAAATGGCGATTCTAAAATCAAATGGGGGATTTTTTTTTGATTAGTATATCAAAGACTTACAAAAATTTCCCAAAATTTCTGAAATGTAACTTAATTACTTACGAAATTCGTTAGTAGTTCTAAAGTAGGCAAAGCAGGGAAACAGGACTGATACTGTTTTAAACACAGGCAAATCAAGGGGCAAGATTTCCCTTGGTTTCCTTGCAGGGAGATATAAAGCATTAATATAATATTATTATTAATATTATTAAAGGACAGGGTTCCTTTGCAGGGACACATATAATGCATTAATATATTATTATTATTAATATTATTAAAGAACAGGGTTCCTTTGCAGGGACACATGTAATGCATTAATATATTATTATTATTAATATTATTAAATAAATGCCTAGGCCTACCTCTGGTGCAGGCCTTGCTAATCTGTAGAGTTCTCCTCACTCCATCTTTTTTTCCCCATTCAGTTTTACCATAGCAGTCTAGGACCTCCGTTGGAACTCTATGGCTTTTTCTGGATTCTGAACTCTTTCTTCTCCTCTCCATGCTCTTTTCACTCCTGCTGCCCTTCTCTCAGCAGTTCTTATGTCCTCCTACTCTGTTCTTCTATCTAAACCCCCTTCCTGGGTGTTTAAATCACTTTTTTCGTCAGTCCTCCAGCCCCTCTAGGAGTCCCAATTTCGGGCTCTCTATGGTTTCCGGCTCCCTTTTCACTTCCTGGAGGAGGCCTTCCACTCTAATTAGGCTTCAAGCATGGAAAGGCCCCGATTTCACTGTGAGTTATGTCTGCAAAGCTATTTTTGAGGGGGAAATTTTCCTGTTTAATAATCTAACGAAATATTTAATAATCTAACGAAATTTTGGGCCCAGGGTGCGTAAAAGAAAGTCCACTTCCGGGATTGGCCTTGCGATCCGTATAAACTTGAAAGGCCCATTACATACGAATCACTTACGATTTCTTTTAATTTCCGTTTCATTTTTCTCATGCCTACTGTTTAGTAATAGGCTCCCCTTTTCAAATAAAAGATATCTAACTATTGCACATTGTCATGAAAAATGCTTCTAAATTATACAATGAATCATCATTTCACGAATATAAGATAATGCTATCCAATAAAACTGCATTCTTATATAGTTAAACCTTTTTTTTAAAAAATCCTTTTGAGAATCTAATGAAAGTCATGGATCATTTTTTCCAGAATGGTGGCAGTTGCCAAGCAATTCTTTTGAAAAGTATGATTAGCAGGTAGAAAAACTGAAAGGAAAATGCACCCAGGTCACAAATCCGTTATGAGTTCATAGCCCATAGGTTAAAAACCCCTGCTGTGTATAGTTCCCTGAAAGTAAGTATCAAAGAATTCAAGAATTCTGAGTATATATATATATATATATATATATATATATATAAGGATACAGATGTATAACATAATTTTAAATATAATCTATTCCTGTCTACTTGGGAGGAAAATAATATTCTACAACTTCAAAAAAATGCTGAAAAACATGTGTTTTGAATGTTAAGAAACCCTCATGAGAAGAATTCTGGTCAGAGTACAATTTGCACAACATTTGGCATATATCTTTTGTGCAGAAAAAAATTATTTTATGTACATAAAACATCATTCAATGCAAAAATATTGTTCCCACGCACAGGGAATGTTATTTTCTGAATAGAAAATGGTGTAATTAAATATTTTTGTGTAATATTCACTCATGGTTCACTTGCATAGAAATAATATTTATTTAAAACAAAATAGCATTTTTCCATATGAATGAATAGTCTTGCATTGAAATATTATTTTCCTTGCAAACAATGTTGTTTCCTGCATTAAAATGCTGTATTCTATGAAAAGCATGTAAATTTTGCACAGAGTAAGTCCCAAATTGTGAATAACATGCATGGTTAGGTCCAGTCGGAATCTTCGTAATTTGGATTAAATTCGGATCAAATTCCTTTATGAAGCGATTTCAAGGTGATTTTGGAAGCTGAAAGTATCCTTGCCCTTTCAAAGCCAATGTCGCCATCTTTGTTCTGACTCAGGAAGTGAATCAGAAAAGACCCAGCATTTGGAGGCAAGGAGCAGCTTGCATGCTTGGATACTTGCCTCCAGCCAATGAAGGGAAACCACCTCGGGAGGGGCGGGGTTTCGGCACAGCAGCCGGGGACGTGAACAGGACAGGACTAGGCAGCTTGGGTGGGAAAGGTGCCATGCCACCGCTTTGCAAGGGAACAACATACCCGGAGAACCTAGTAAAATGCGCCCCCCCCATGATTTACTGTATGGGGTGAAAAAGGAAAGGGGGAAGGAAGAGAGATAAGGAAAGAGGAGAAGGGAAGGGAGAAAAACAGCAGGAAAAATGTCAGTTTAAACCAGTGTGGATGGATTCCTTTCCTTTCTCTCTTGCGTCAGTTTAAACCAGTGTGGATGGGATGGACCCACATCAGTTTAAACCAGTGTGGATGTATTCCTTTCCTTTCCATTCCCTCCCGCTTCAGTCTTAAGCAAGAGAAGTGGTTTTAACCAGAGTGGATGGATTTCTTCCCTTTGCTCCCCCTCCCCCCTACACTTTCTGGAGTAAAACAACTACCTAAAGACCAACCAATGAAACAGGAAATAACACTTTGAAACCATTAACAAAGGATTCGGAAGTCTCAGAAATTTTGAAAAGTTTTGAACATTTTTTTCTGTGAAAATCGGAATTGACTTTAGATCTGAACCACCAGCGCCCCCTACATTCGGAAGGAGTTTTGAACCATTTTTTTTGGATCAAACAAGCTTAGTGAATAACCTTCAAAAACTGCATTGAAGCCTTTTTCACAGTTTGAAGACAATTGTTGAAGTTCCCTGTTAAAGAATTACATGCCTTATACCTGTTGTGAGTTTGTTGAGGCTTACTCATAGATGGCTATAAGAGTGTAGTGTTTTTTGTATTCCTCTTTGTACTCTGGTTGATCAATGCACTGGTTGATATGCTGCAGAAAGACTGACAGAACACTCAGTACTCCTTTCTTGGCACATTCTTGTCATTTCTAAGGGAGCATTACCTTCCCCCACTTTCTTCCTTCTAAAGCATTATGGAAACTGTCTTTTATTGTATCTAACCATTTTAAAATTGTGCATTATAACTTCATATTGAAACATACATGGTTCCACTACCTTTATTTCTTAACTGTTGGATTTGCACACCCATTGTCATTTGTTAGTTAACATGCATTTGTCTAGAATTCCCCCTAATCCATTATCTAGTCACCTGAAATTTGACCTAATTAACAATGGTATTGTCCAAATAGACAAGTTCCCACAAATTCTTCCCTCTTTTTTTCTTAAGACTTTCAATATATTTTGTAATGGGAGAACAAATATATAACTTTACAGTCTTTTCTTTCTATGTCCAGGTATTCTTATGTCTTTTCTGATGCACATCCTTTTGAAGGAATGTAGGTACTATCAATTTCTCTTGAACAATTTCTCATCAATTAAATATAGGTGTGATATATCTGAGCCAGTCTTTGGCAATACCTTTGTAGAGTGATGTCATTTGTTTTGATTTTTGACATATGTCACCTCTGATACCAGACAGATTTTCATTTTCAAAGTTGACACAGGCAATATCAAATCACTCATCATTTCTTCTGACAGCACTGTCAGTTGTCACTGGATAATGTGTCTCTCAAAGCTTTTGTTGGAGTATCTTCAATAACTGGGCCACATTAAGCCAAAATGAGTTGGTGGATCCAAGGAGAGATATCTGCTAGTCCCAGATACCAACTGCTTCTCAGTTTCTGCAACAAATGACCCTGAACAATTAAACGCATAACAATTTTTACAGTCATGCACCAAGGCCAAAGTTTCCTTTGTTATCTGTGCACATTGGCAGTATTTCTGTGAGAGGAATTAAATACGTGGCACTGGATCTCTAGACCTCTTTCGGTTTTCTTCACTATCTTTTGTTATTGATTTTTGGCCCCAATAAGAACAAGCCATGATGAAAACATGCCAAAATATTTGGGGTGTTTTCACATAAAAGCCCATGATGCTGATTTTTGGTCAAAAGTGAAACCTATAAAATTTGTGTTGATTAAGAACAGATTTGAAGAATCATAGTAATGTGTGCTCACATAGGATGTTAAGGAGGGAAACCCGTGAGAGCTCCTTGAGTTTACTGTGTGGTTTCAAAGGTTTTGGAATGCGATAGATGGTTTGTGTGTGTTAGTTGGGCACCTTGCTGGTAACACATTGTGGAAGACCTGTGTGTAGATGCTGAAGGAAGATGAAGTTGTAATAGGTAGCAGGAACTTTGTCTAACTGTGTAAGAATTTGTGAAGGTTTAAGAGTGGTTTACTATAGAAAAGTTTTGGTAAGTGAAAGGAAATGAATTTGCTGGAAACTCATAGGAATAATGACCTCTCTCACCTATGTGATCTTTTGGGGAAATAGTTTAGTCTCATTCTACAACAGATCGAGACAATGAACAAGAAAATTGACCATCTTTTCAAAGGAATTTCCCTGATTGTGAAGGACCCCATTCCTGATAACATTGTAAAAGCTGAATCTTCAGTCCCTATTAATGTTGTTGAGGACTTATGTGTAACAGAAGACCAGGGGAAGGATAAGTGTGAGGGGCAGGAGGTAGTTGATAGGCTAGGAAGTGAGATTTTTGGGGTTCAGGGAGGGGTGGATTGTTTGCTTATCAAAATGGAGAGGGGAGGGCGAGACAGGAGAATACAAATTCTGTCTTGCAGAGGACTAATGACAATTTAACATCTGAGTTGTTCGGACAATCTCTGAATACTCTCTATGCAGATGACACCCAACTCCACTACTCTTTTCCACCAGACTCCAAGGAAGCCCCTCAGATACTAGACCAGTACCTGGCCGCTGTGACAATCTGGATGAGGATGAACAAGCTGAGGATCAATCCTGACAAGACAGAGGTCCTCCAGGTCAGTCACTCGTCTGACTGGGGTATTGGGTGGCAACCTGTACTGGAAGGGGGTCGCACTCCCCTTGAAGCCACATGTCTGTAGTTTTAGGGTCCTCCTGGACTTATTAATTGTATAGGTACTCTCCATACTAACTAATTGTCAAGCACACAGTGTTCATTGTCACTGTGTGTTTTATTATTATGTCTATGTTTCATTGAATTTTACCAGAGTTTGTAAGTCACCTTGAGTCCTCTGTGGGGTGAGAAAGGTGGGGTTAAAATGAAGTAAACAAAATAAATAAATAAATAAATAATAAATAAGTGGTAGCAAGCTATGTCTCCGATTTGTCCAATCTAGATGGTTGGGAGCAATTAAACATCATATTAACATGGGATGAGCATGGTGAAAAGCAGGATCTCTACCCCCTTCTGTAAGAGTTAGAAAGTTTGGGAACACAGAAACTGTATAAGATTTAATGTGAACTCAGTTATGTAGCCTTTTTCATATAGCTTGTCATTGAGTCTGAATCTATAGGAAATGAAGATCTGCCTAAATATCCATTGTAAATTATATTTATGACTTTAATCACCCTAGGATGTTCCGATAGTTACTAAGATAAATAGCTTTCCAAAGTGATTTAATCAGTCATTGGAAATTAGCCAACAGTGAGGAATGCAGAGTATATAATTTTTTAAAAATGTTCTAAGGTATGATGCCTTGCTTAATATAACCTTCTTGGGACAAATAACTTGGGGTTGAGATCATGCACTGTTTGTGAGTGTCCCAAAGACTATCTAGGAAAACAGGGAGTACAAGGAATAAAACAGAATGACTGAGGTATTGATTTGAGAGTGACATTTAGTCTCAAATAAAGTAGAATCATTTACTTAAATGCTGAACAGTACATTCATTTTTATCTAATCTCATTGACTCACTAGGGAGTTATCCCATCCAGCCCCCCATTTCTAAGCACTTGTAATACAGAAATTTAACAATGTTTAACGGAGCCCATCACATGATGCAGGGGGATGTCCTCCCTGTGTCCATCATGTCTCATTAGCAAAGAGTTTCTGAAGTGTCTAGAAACAGGGGTGGGGGGAGAAGATGGGCATAAATCATCTACTGAGTTAAGGAATCACTATACAACTGGAAAAAATGGGGAAAAACACATCAATATGCAAAATCTTAAAATGGATTATTTTGGGGGTAAAGACAAGAAATAACAATGTGTGATGAGATCTGAGGAATGATACAATTTGCTTTCTAATGCAACACGACATGCTTTATATGCCTTGGATACAGGCATGTAGCCAGGGGGGGGGGCTAAGGGGGCTTCAGCCCCCCCCCCAAATTCTCAGGGTGGTCCGCGAAAAGGCCTTACTGGTACATTATTTAAACTGTTATGTTTATTCATATCATGATCTGATCACCATGCTCATTATATCCCACATTAATGGGGTTATTGGGATAACAATACAAAAGGTTTGCTAGGGTAGACCCTCTTCCACCCTGTCTCAGCCCCCCCGAAACAAACTCAGCCCCCTGAAACAAAATCCTGGCTACGGCCCTGCTTGGATATATCACCCTATCTCCTCGTCCTATGGGATAATGTCATAGGTCTACTGTGAGACTAATATTTGGATCTAGGAGTAAAATTTGTTTGAATTTGGAGTTAAGAGAGCATCTGCTGGTCATTTTATACACCGAAATTAAAGGTATTCACATTTAGATTTATTTATTAGTTAATTTCATTAAAATACTTTATTGTTAAAGGTTGGGTGACAAACATAGCATCTGTGACTTTTAGACATGGAAACTTTTGCAGAACAATATGTTTTAAAAGTATTTTCCCTTGTATTTTTGAGGGGGGGGGGGTTGGTAAGTAAACATTGTATCTTAAATTTGATACATGTAGCATCAAATATAGCAGTGGTTTCACCATGAGGTGAGCACATACCTGTATAAAAATAGCAAGGCACAATTAGACTTTCCACATTTGGATGAAATTTCACATTTAGTGGAAATTCATTATTGGTGAAAAAATATAATTTCATATGCAAAAATGTGTGAAATGTGAAAAAAAATCATTTTACCTAGCATGGACAAAAACATTTTAAATGCATAGTTATTGCATATAAGAATGGAAATGCTAGCTCTCTCTCTCTCTCTCCTCTCTCTCTCTCCCTTTATTTTAGTGCAAATAAACATAACTCTAGTAAAGTGTGTGTGTGTGTGTTTGTGTGTATGAATGCAAAATATGAAAGCCTCATTTCTAAGGGTATGCTGCCACCTTGCAACTTTTATATTAAGTACAACATATAATGTGTGCCTTGATCCTGTCATTTATTTATTTGTTTATATGTCTGTTTATAAAATACAGACAAAGAAACCATGCAATCAATAAATACAATTTTGTAAGTTTTAGTAAAGGTTCATGGGGTACTAATCAGCACTTTCTTCTTAAATGAAATTGATTCTTCTTGATTTTCAGTACACCAAGAAATCTAGGATTTATGTATTCCTCATTATGCACTCATAAACATACTGCCTTTCAGAATGAGATTAAAGAATCATGGGAAAAGATGTACAACAGTGTACATTTTTGTTTTTCTTCTACTAAGTATATCATTATCATCATGAGTTTGAGATTTTTATAGCTTTTCACATGTAATGTAGGTCCCATGCAGGTGCAGTTGCATATGTTATCAGTGATAGTCTACATGCCAAAGATCTAGGCTCATCAATGACAACTCAGTTTCTGGAAAAATAGCTGCTGGCTGAAACTCTGCAAAGATCCTGGTATTAAGTGTGGACAAAAATGTACTAGATATATATAAAAATATCTCCTACAATTGACTTATGTTTCTGTTTACCTTATTCCATCACATAACTCAGTGCAACAGAAAAAAATATTGGTGTCTTGGTTTTAGGCCTGTTCCTCTAGTTATTTGGGGTGCTGATTCAGAAAATTGTACTGAATAGACAGCATCATCTCTAGTTTCTTAGATATGGTGATTATCATGATTTTCTATGGACAAGCAGATGGCAACCAGTAGTTACATATGTTCTGTATCACAAAAACTAGAGCTGTTATGGGAAAACAGTAGGCCTGTTTGATCAAAAATGTATGGGGATGTAGGGGGCACTGGTGGTTCGGATCTAAAGTCAATTCAGATTTTCACAGAAAAAAAGTTCAAAACTGTTCAAAACTTCCAAGACTTCCAAATCTTTCGTTAATTGTGTCGAAGTATTATTTCCTGTTTCATTGGGTGGTCTTTACTTTGAAAGTACAGTAGTTGTTTTATTCCGAAAGGAGGGGAGGCAAAGGGAAGACATCCGCATCCAAACTGGGTTAAACATGGCTCTCGCCCCAGGTCCTTCTCTCCCACGTCAGACCTGGGGTGAGAGCCATGTTTAACACAGTTTGGATGTGGATGTCCTTCTCTCCCACATCAGACTGAAGGGCATCTGCATCCAAACTGGGTTAAACACGGCTCTCGCCCCAGGTCCTTCTCTCCCATGTCAGACCTGGGGCGAATCCTTTGTTAATGGTGTCAAAGTGTTATTTCCTATTTCATTAGGTGGTCTTTACTTTGAAAGTAGTTGTTTTATTCCAGAAAGGAGGGAGACAAAGGGAAGACATCCACATCCAAATTGGGTTAAACATGGCTCTCGCCCTGGGTCCTTCTCTCCTGCGTCAGACCTGGGGTGAGAACCATGTTTTACTCAGTTTGGATGCGAATGTCCTTCTCTCCTGTGCCAGACTGAAGGACATTTGCATCCAAACTGGGTTAAACACGGCTTTCGCCCCAGGGCTGACGCGGGAGAGCCGTGTTTAACCTAGTTTGGATGTGGATGTCCTTCTCTCTTTGAAAGTAGTTGTTTTATTCCAGAAAGGAGGGAGACAAAGGGAAGACATCCGCATCCAAACTGGGTTAAACATCGCTCTCGCTCTGGGTCCTTCTCTCCTGCGTCAGACCTGGGGTGAGAACCATGTTTTACTCAGTTTGGATGCGAATGTCCTTCTCTCCTGTGCCAGACTGAAGGACATCCGCATCCAAACTGGGTTAAACATGGCTCTCGCCCCAGGGCCTTATCTCGCACATCAGTTCTGGGGCGAGAGCCGCGTTTAACCCAGTTTGGATGCTGATGTCCTTCTCTCCCGCGTCAGACCTGGGGCGAGAGCCATGTTTAACCCAGTTTGGATGCGGCTCTCATACCAGGTCTGAAGTGGGAGGGAAAGGAAATGAAGGGAATCTATCCACACTGGTTTGAAAAGCTAAATCATTTCTGACTCTTTCAACTCTTCCTAAGAGAAATGGCAGAAAAAGCTTCGAAATGGCAAGAATACTTCCAGGTTCCCAAATCGCTTCAAAATCGCTTCAAAAAGTAATTTGAATTAAGACGATTCCGAACGAAACTACCCAGGCCTAGAAAACAGGTGTCATTTTTGCAGGCCAAATATAACCAGAACAAGGGCTAACATCTGAGGCAGCCGAATGAAGTTCCATAGTTGGAATTTGTTTCACTGTATAATAGTTACACTCCTTTTTTCACCCACCTCCTCCAAGTTTCTGGAGAGTCTGTGAGCAAGCAAAGTATATCAAGGTTATGACTATTACCCAAGGAAAGCAAAATTACCAAAAATGGGGGTTACAACTATTATGTGATAAAATACAGTATGTTTCCACTGATGTGAGTTTAAGGGGTAGAGTTCACTCTAAGGCTTTAGGGATTCTCTTATCTCTTATCTACAACTGTAGATGTCATTCCTAAAACACAGATGTCTGAAACACAATTTCAAAACACAACTAAGCAGCAGCAGCCTTTCCATTTGTCTGACCTTACAAGTTGTGATATCCATGCATGTTTTGAGGTTGGCCTTTGGAATACCTTTGTATTTGTCCATGAGGTGACCACTTGAATAGGGTCAACTACAGCCAGCATGTAGCTAGCCGGAGACTGCTGTATTAAGATGAGGAGACCTTCATATTGAGCAGATGTCTGACCTAATGAAGTTGAACCTCAATAAATATGCTTTCCGTGCTGGGCAGTTGGGACCTTTTCAAAACATCTGTCTCAGAAACCCTGTCTCATTGTTTCATATTACAGATACTTCTAAGACAACAATGTTTGCCGCAGAGTAAGAGAAAATATTTAAAAGGTTAAAGGGTTTTAATCCTTTTCAAAGGTTAAGAAAACCTGTACAATCTTATTTCCTTCTAAATTAGAGAAACGTTTATGAAAAGTTTATGAGCTTTAAAGCGAATAATACCCTCTTTTTGCTCCACTTTCATATCATGTAAATAAATTAAACTAAATTGTGTTTTATGGGGTCTTTTGTAGCAAGATTTTCGTTTGTAATTCTCTTACCAGCTTTATAGCAGTTTTTAAGTGACAAATGTCTCAAAATGATCATCCAGTACTCTTTGAGTTTGCCTACATGTAAAGATGAAACAGAAACCTAGTTCTCATATTAAATGCCCTCTGGGACTAATTACACTGATTTCACTTGACTAGCACTTAGATCTGAATTACAGTCATGAATAAGTTAGAGCTTAATTAAAGTCATGTATGGGGTGCAAAAGGCAATGTTATACATGCAAAAAAGCTGCTTTGTAATAAGTAGAAATTAGAATTAATAATGTTTTGTATATGAGATTTGGCTCCCAATTTATCTTGTGTATTGTATTACCAGTTCACTCATTGTCTGCCCGCCACTGCCCCTCTTGCGCCAGGAAGCTCTGCACATCTCAAGTAGATTCCGCTATCATATGCTTGCTAAATTATTATGGAAATGAATGACAAAATAACATACTGTATTTTCCAGTATTTAAGATGACTGGGCATATAAGATAACCCCCAACTGTTCCAGTTAAAATATAGAGTTTGGGATATACTCAACGTATAAGACTACCCCATTTCCAACGCACACTAAATAATTTTTTTAAAGCATCAGATTTGATTTCAATATGGTAATTTTCTTATTACTGTACCCCCTTCTCTGCCTCTTGCGCATGTGCACCTGCACCGCTTCACTGCAGTCTTAGGAGTGAGATCTGAGAGGTAGAGGAAGAGGTACGGTAATAGGATACAAGGATGGGCCAGACAGGTAAAAGAGGTGTGTTTTTCTGGGCCTAGAGCCACTCTATCTCTTTTTTCCAGATGCCCCGGACGCCTGCAGCTTCACTTACACTTTCCCGGCGAGGAGCCCCTTCACCTCACCATTGGGACCGCATTAAGTCCACAAATCCTGATGAATGGATTTTCTTCTACCATACTTGTACAGCATCGCCCTTAATGCTTTCATACAGTCACTGCATACATCAGGGACACGGCCACTGCCATTTTTGAACTCCCCCCACTATATGCGGCAACCACAGACTTTCCAATCCAGATTGGAAGTTTCAGCACCCGCTCTATAAAACGACTCCTGGCATACTCATATAACACGAGTCCTGATGTATAAGTCAACTCCCGCATATAAGATGACTCCCGTGTATAAGGTGACCCCTGACTTTTGAGAAGATTTTCTTGAGTTAAAAAGTAGTCTTATACGTGTCGCACTCCAGAAGAAACCAGGGCCCTTTAAATGCACTCACACAACACCAGTTGAAATAGACAGTCTTTTTATTGAAGCAAACAGTTATTCAATATGAACAGTAAAATGTATGAAGAAAAAAAGGTATAAAACAATCAATAATCCCAGGGTAATGTTCCAGGAGACCAAAGGCAAAATAGATGCTGCAAAGTCACTAAATAAATCCAAGGAGATAAGGTCCAATAGCTGGAATAATCCAGAGGAAGCAAGGTCCAATAACTAGAATAATCCAAAGGAAGCAAAATCCAAATTCATACTTGAATCTTAAAACCAGGAATACAGGAGACCAGAAACATGAGGCTTGATTGCAAAGTTGTCCAAGATCTGATTTTCAAAAGCCAAGCAGAGCTATATCAAGAAACTCCATCGCTCCCCCCTTAATTGGCAAACTGAAACCACAGCTGGAAGCAGAAACCTTGAACTGCCAATTAACACATTCTTTCTTTCCATCCCAGGCCTCTCAGGCCAGGTGCTTTATCTCTACCCTGTTGATTCTCAGGAGAACTGCACTCCCTAACTGCTTTTCCCAAATGCCGTCTTTGTAAATTTCCTTCTTGCCCATTTCCATCATGCACTGTGAATCCCACAATCCCTTGCACTGCAAATCCCACAATCCCCGCTGAAGCCACAGACCCAATAATACACCAGAAAATATGGTAACTGAACTGAAAGCAACAATAATAACCCACTTTTGGAACATTAGCGATTAAAATAATTCCTCTTGGTTTTGAAGGTCCCTAAGAATTGCCTTGGGTTTTTTTTCATTCTGAATAACGCTGCTAAATCCAGTTCTGTAGACATTTTCCTTTTCTCATCTTCAAGATCATGTTCATGTTGTTGCTGTTATTTAAAAAAATACATTTTGTATAAAATTGTTTCAAATTGGGACCAAAGGTTGGGAACCACTGATCTATATCTACAGTATATGATCTATATCTATATCTATATATATCTGTATAATTCTAAGCATGGCATTCATCTGTTTCCTATATACCTTATATACATAAATACATGAACAGAATGAATGAAGTGCATTTATGTATATTTTTAAAATATATGCAGCACTGGGTCAGTTTAAAAATGTATTAGTTATGTATGGATTTCCTTTCCAAACACACACCGCATCCATTTCCAATCCAAATTGCATCTGTTTGATCTGGAAGGTGCAGACTGAGTAAATCAATTGAAAAAATACGACAGCACTGAGCTTTTCTCCTATTAAGAACTAGAAATATATATTCTTGTGATCCAGCAATAATTTTAAGAGGTCTCATGGATCGCTGCCTCTTCATTTATCTCATTAGGAAAGGATGCACATGTATACATGCATAAGAAGATGGGTACTTTGATTCAATTACAAGCTCAATTTGCAAGAGTTTTTCCCCCATTGTAAACAATTTTCTATATTCTTTCTTGTGATGATCACTTGCACTTTTTCATGGTGTTTATTTGAAGTACAAACACAGGGGTGATGACAAAGAGAGACTTTATAAGCTTGGTTAGTTTCAATCAATGTGATTTATTGCAGGGAAAAAAACCCCCAGAATGATTTTCCACATTTCAGCATTAGTTTCAGTACTACTTTGTAGCACACTAGTTCTTTTTTTGTGACATACTATAACAGAAAAATAAAGCTGTTATAAAAGTTGACTAAAAATGTTAAGATGGAAATATTCTTGATAGCTAAACATGCTCATGGGTAAAACAATGACATATCCTGATCATTCTTAAATCAAAATATGGATGAAAATTTAGAATATTGTTCTATGTGTTTTATTTGCTCATGTGTTTAACTGTTTTATAGCTGGGTGGTGTATATTTTTACTGTTATGTTTATATGCAGCATTGAATTTTGTCAGTGTCTAAAAGTCGCCTTGAGTCCCCTGCAGGGTAAGAAGGTGGGGAATAAACCAAGTAAGTAAGTAAATAATATTTTTTCCTAATTCATATGATAGTAAAGCCCTTTATGTTTATTGGTTTTCAAGATATACCATTGTGTCTCAACCAAGTGCATATATTTTTCAGTTTCCAGACAGGATAATAACTTTTGCAAGACAGCTGGAATAATATTTCTTTGGAGAGTTTTGAAAGAATAAACAATAAGATTTTGTCTGCTTGATGCATTGTCCAGCTTATAGAATCCTGTTAGACTTTAGAAAAAGCTTGTGCTGGCATTTAGGTCATAGTCAGAATAACTGAATCAGAGTCAGAGGACCATCTATATAAAATATTATCGTAACATGGAGTAAATGAATAAAAAAACCTGATTCACATACATATTTGGAGAAGCAAATATTTGAATACTTGAATTTTCTCTGCTCTAGCTGGTTGCTGTTGAAGGTCTTTTATTGGGACATGTTTTATTTGTATCCTTGTTGTAATATTTTAAATTGTTTTAAATTAGTGCTGTTTTAATAGGGCAATTTTCTAAAATTTAATTATTATTATTTTACTGATGTGTTTTTTTTGTCCACATTGTAACCTATCTTGGGTCCCATACTGAGAGAAAAGTAGACTACAAATTAGTAATTGCTGAGAATAGACTCCCCTGTTTACACTCTTGAGAGAGACCCGAAGTATCCTGTAGTCCCTATATGGCTGTAGGTGGATCATATGATTATAACCCAAGAATCTTCAATGAGAACAGTTTCAATCACAGCAGAATTAAACCAGAGATTAAAAAAACTATCTCACAATAAGTTCGGAATCTTAGGACTCTTCCATACACCCATAACCCAGAATATCAAGGCAGATAATCCACAATATCTGCTTTGAACTGGGGTATCTGAGTCCACACTGCCATATAATCCACTTCAATGTGGATTTCATACAGCTGTGTGGAAGGGGGCCTAGACTATTCCTTTAAACTCCCTGTTGTATTAGACGCCCTTTCCACACAGTTGTATAAAATCACATTGAACCTGGTTATATGGCAGTGTGGACTCAGACAACAGAGTTCAGAACAGATATTGTGGATTATCTGCCTTGATATTCGGGAATATATGGCTGTGTGGAAGAGCTGAGAAAGGAAAACTAGTCTGACATGGTAGTTGTTAGAATGGTCCAGCATGTATGTGTTCTCAAATAATATGCTGTGCCCAGGTCATCAAGTGCTCTGCTATGGCTGACTTCTCCTGTTGAATTAGTCTGAAGTGCCTTTCATGTTCCTTGATTTGTGTTTGGGCACTATGTTTGGTGGTCCCTATGTAGACTTGTCATTAGCTTCATAGTATACGATAGACTCCTGTAGAGATGAGATGATCCCTCTTGTCCTTTGCTGAATGTAGCATTTGTTGGATTTTCTTCATGGACCACTCTAACAACCACCATGTCAGACTACACAGAGAAGCATTGAAACCCACAAGCATGTGGACAATTTCAACAGAAAGGAAGAACCATGAAAATGAACAATATCTGGCTACCAGCATTAACCCCCCCCCCCTTCTAAAATCAGAACAGTAAATAAAGAGCAAAACTCAAAACACATGGAAATTCCAGACAGGAATTAATCAGGGCCAGCTAACACCTCCCAAAAAAGGATCCCCCAGGCAGCAACCAGCCAGGCCTTGAAACTGCAGGCAATTCAATGCTAATTAAGGTGGCAAATTGCTACTTCCACACATACTTCTAGTAGACAAGAGTTCTTTCCCCCACTCTGGACATTCCACAGATATATAAACCTCACTTACTTAGTTTCCAACAGACCTCTCAACCTCTGAGGATGGCTGCCATAGATATGGGTGAAACATCAGGAGAAAATGCTTCTGGAACATGGCCATTTAGCCCGGAAAACTAACAGCAACCTAGAGCCCTCCCACACAGCCCTATATCCCAGAATATCAAGGCAGGAAATCCCACATTATCTGAGTGTGAACTCAGATAACCCAGTTCAAAGCAGATATTGTGGGATTTTTTGCCTTGATATTCTGGGATATAGGGCTGTGTGCAGGCATAGACCCTCTTCCACCCAGTCTCAGCCCCCTGAACCAAACTCACCCCGAATCAAAATCCTGGCTACGGCCCTGGCTGTGTGGAAGGCCCCCCAGTGGTTCCAGCCATGAAAGCCTTTGACAACACTCAGAACCATGACTTCCTTGATAGAGTCCATCAGTGTGTTGGAAATAGCAACCTTCTCAAACCTCCACTAGTTGTTTGTTATGTATATAATTACTTACTAATGTGTGTATTGGTTGGGAAGGTATGCAGATCATGTGATCTGGTATGGACTTGTTCAGGACCTGAGACTCCATTTTTAGATCTGTGTTTGCTTTGAGAAGCCTGTAGAGAAGTGTTTGCTTTAGACTTCAGTAGAGATAGAAGCCATTAGACTCTTAGAGAGAGTAGAGGCTATCTGTTTGCATCAGAAGCCATGAGTACAGTTTAGAATTAAATGCAAAAACAGTATGCTTAAAGACCCCTTTGAACTATGGACTATTGTTTCTAAGGAAGAGGCCTTGTGTTGCCTACATGGAGAAACTACTCAAAATTCTATTGTAACTGGATCATAAGCAAAGTGCTTGTATACTGTATACATAAAGTTGTGTGAGTAAACCAACTCTGTTACTTTTTTATTTTGTCTCTTGAGCGCATGATTTAAAGAAAAATATATTTTAAGGGAGAGTAGATGTTTTTGGGCAACTTCAAAGAACACTTCTGAAACCCTGCTGAATATATATGCTTTTGTGCATTGGCATGTCTTTGTCCCTAGCAGTTCAAAGACATACCTAGCAGTTCATAGGTACAACAGCTGAGAGACCTAGTTGCCTTGCATGAATGCTGGTGAACATCACCTTTCAAAAGATTGTGACTTCTAACAAGGTCATATGCCTTTCCTTTGACCAGGAAAAAGGTCATTTCCCAAAAAGTTATGAATCCCATTTCCCAAATGGTGATGTAGATTCACATTTTCCAAAACATTAGGTAATAAGATTTGCTTCTTCTCCTACTGCCTATAACTTTACTAAGCATTATTCCTTTCGACTGAGTCACCCACAATCACAAGATGGTATTTACAGAGAAAGTCAATACATCTCACAGAGAAGTGTGTATAGGGCAGGAGTAAATTCTCTTCTGGATCTGATATCAGTTGGGTGTCAGGCTGGAGACTCAAAGACACATTATATGTTGGGCAGGATTTAACCTGAGCTCCCAGGTCCCATCTGTACTGTTGCGTGCAGTTTAATTGCATTGGACTGGATTATATGGCAGCATAGACTCATATAATGCAATTTAACGTAGTTAAACTGAATTATGAAACTGCCCTATATGCCAGTGTAGATGGGCCCCCAGCTATCTTGTTCAATATCAGTGGGATTTGGGACATAGTATTTGTAATGCCCAGAATGGCATGGTTCTTCTAGTGCATTATCCAAATCTGATCTGTTGTCTTTGCTATTTTGCTGCAGTGGTTAGGTTGCTTTAGTCAGCTAAGTAGCAAATCTGTGGGCAAGCAAGCCCATATTAGGCCCTGAGGTGCTACATATAGCGTGTGGTTTGAAGATCAGTGCTATACTTCAAATATACCTGCTGAAAGGAGAGAAATTGAAACAAAACATATCATCATGTCCCGTATGCCTGCATAGCTATAATTTGTCCATACGATGCACTTTTCTGAGTCATAATGGGCACTTAAATCCTATTGCGTTCCATAGGATGTAAACATGAAGACAGAGATTATGATTACTTTCTAATTTAAAATATATTTCTTGTTCTATACAAGGGGATAGCCACAGGAATAGGGTGGGATGTGAGACATTATATAGTACCATATAAAAGGCATTATCACCAGAACCTGCAAAGCAGTAGATAAGGTGCATTCAAGCATAATGGCAGCTTGAATTCTGTAAATGACTGCCTGTCATATTGATGGATGGACTTCGATAGGTCGTACTTAGTAAATCCCCATGATCTGTGTATTATCATTCACAAAGAATTATTGTTCAGAGATCCAGAACCATTTAACATATTAGGAATATTGTATACAGAGAGCAATCACTGTGTGTTGAGTGCTAAGAAAATGAGGTAATAGATTTCAGATTTATTAGCAGGCAAAATATGTTTAATCAGATAGGTTATATACTTTGCCCTACCCTTAAAGGAAGCAGAGCTAGACAATGCAAGCATCTCTCTTTCTGACAGCACAGCAGACCTTATTGTTGTTGCTATTACATTTTATTTCTATCCACTTTTCTCCTAAGATCTCTTATAATCTATATATCTGAAACATTCAACAAGTAAACATTTAAACATTTAAAATAGAATTAAATTATCTACCACTGTGAAACATTTTAAAACACAACTTTTAATTCAAAACAACATAGCACCATTTAAAACTCTTCTTTTCCCAATCTTCAGTTCTAAAACTCTGTCTGAATAAAAAAAGCATTTGTCTGCTGTTGTAAAGACAACAAAGAGGAGGCTCTTCTAGGGCCCTTCTACACTAACTCAAAAAGTGGCCTTGATCCAGCATTGTGTACACTGGATCAAGTCTGCCTGGTGCCATGATAGATTCCCTTTGTCACCTCAGAGCACCCTCTGCACAGCAGTTCCAAATACAGTTTGGTGTGGCTGGCAGCCATCCATAATGTCCCCTCCCATCCATTACAGCTGTTGCCAGCTGTGACAGCTCCACCTACCTGTTTTGGGGTGCATTGGCTTATATCAGCCATTGCACTGCTTGCTAAGGTAGCTGGTGGGGAAACCCCCTTCTTCCCATCCAACCTTCTTGGTGAGGTCACCAAGGCCACTAAGGGAAAGGTAGGTGATGGGTGATAGGAAGAGGGAGCAGAGGAAACAGGAACCGTCTTCCTGTGGGCCCGTGCCACTTGAGCTCAGGGGTTAGAAGTGTCTGTCAAAACAGCTGTGGCCATTTAGGAAGCAGCCCGGCTGTCCTGACACACCCAACCTGAAGCCTGGCTCAGAATTGGGTGCTTCCCTTCCAATTAGCTTAACCCTTGGAAGAGCCACATAAAGGTGACTTCACCCGGGACAACCTAGAGGAGCCTTGTGCAGTATTTAGCTATTGTGGGGCTGATCCAAGTTCACACTAACTTAAGTGGGCAGTGTAGCTATGCCCCTACCCTCCCTAGATGGGATGTTCCATTGGGGAGGGCTATTTTCATGTTGCAACCAACCTTACATGTGAAAGTAGGAGAACTAAAAGAAAAATATGTTCTAGAAATGTTCGGGTCTGCTAAGAAGCATATGATTTGCAATATAACCTGGATTTTAGTCAAAGGTCTTACTCAAAACAGTGTGGAATCCTTTCTCTCTCTTTTTCTCTCCCACATCTGCATTTTCTCTCCCTTTCCCTCTTTGCATAGCAGCCCTGGAAGGGGGGAAGGAGGAGGGAGGAAGGGATAGATTTTTCTTGTTAGGGATTTGAACTGATCACTTCCATTTGGAATGCGGCTTTTGAAAATAGGCTGAGGGATGTCCTTATTTTAGAACAACTTTTGGCAAAGTGTAATTAGTCCTTGGAATCCATTTTGTAGCCCCTGGAGCTCCCTATCAGTCCTCCAACTCTATCCCCAGTTTCCAGCATGGATTTGGGCAATTTTTGCAAAGGGCCATTGGCATTTATTGCCTGAAAAACACAGATGCTCACCAATTGCCCCAAAATTCACAAAAATATACCATCCCATTCCCACAGCACCTCAGGCCCCTTCCACATCTTCTATATATATAAAAATCGAATGGTCGTGCATTGACGCTTATGGACAGCCAAACTGAACACCCCACAACCACTAAACCCACCCAACACATTCCCACATACCACGAGGTACCTATAGGGCACAAAAAATCCACCCTAGGTACCTTGCAAGACCCCCAACTTACACTCCCAAAAAACCCGCTACAAAAACAAGTGCAGCCGCGCTTACTGCACAGCAAAGCCCTCCTTACCCCACGAGAGGAGGACAGAAGGAGAACAATGGCACCGGCCCACTAACCCCCCCCCAAAAAAACCCCATCCCATCCCCTCCCCTCCCCCCTCGCTCACCGGGTGCTGGGTGGCCGACGCCAGGCCCCCTCCTCCGCCGCTTCCCAGTGGCTCCTGAAGCCGGCCCCGGCACCTCCCATGCGGCCCAGGTCCAGAACCGGCTAGCAGGCGCCAGGATAGGGCGAGGAGGCGATGGTGACCTCGAACGGGTCCGGGACTGAAGAAACCCAATGGAAGAGGCCGAGAAGGCGGCGGAGGAGATGGCCACTCCGCCGCCCACACCACCCGCGACCAAGAGCACCTGGAACACAGCAAAACAGGTGCGCACTGCCACAGGACTACAATTCCCAGAAGGCTCCGCGTGGCTCACTGGGAAACAGGGTGGAGACAGGGCAGGAAGGGGAAGTGGCCGCACTGTGCCTTCTGGGAACTGTAGTCCCATGGCCCTATCCGCCTCATTTACCATCCCAAAGCCCCTTCTCCACTGACGAGAAGGCCCTGACGTCCCCGGCGATGACGAAGAAGCGAGGGACAGACAGAGAGAGAGAGGTAGAGAGACAGAGACAGAGTGAGAGAGACAGAAAGAGCCAAAGAAATAGAGGGAGAAAGGCAGAGAGATACATACAGACAGAGACACAGATTGATAGACAGACAGACAGATAGAGAGAGAGAGAGGTAGAGATACACAGAGAGCGAGACATAGAAAGAGAGATAGACAAACAGAGACAGACAGACAAAGATAGAAAGACAAAGAAAAACAGAAAGAGATAGATAGATGGATAGAGATAGATAGATAGCCGGGCTCAGCTAGCTCTGCTTTGAAATGGTTTATCTGAATCCACATTCAGATAATGTGAGATTTTCTGTCTTGATATTTTGGGATATAGGGCTATGTGGAAGGGCCGTGGGTTATATGGCTGTGTGGAGAGGCCTTTACTACACTTGGAGGACCTTTATGTACGAATATGTATGTGGACCGTTACTAATTCCAGTAGTTACATGTACTTTCTTCTGCAGCCACTGTGCCCTCACTTTCTATTGCCATTTTGAGAGAGAGAAATGAAGTATTTGAGTTTGGTGTAGGAGATGTGATCAGTTGGGAAAAAATAGCTCCCATGTAGTTGCCTACTTCAGCTTCAGAACAAAGAAAGGGGAAACGTTTTTAGATTGAAATTAGCTACTAAGAAGTTCTTAAGGGCATTATCTATTGGTGACTGAGCCTGAAAGAAGACAGATAGAGTAAAAAATAGCAGTCTCTTTTAATAACATTTTGTTATGAGAAGTAACTAAATTTTAACACACAAATTTCAACCTCGGCATGTCAGAATGGGGACCCTTTCACACAGCCCTATATCCCAGAATATTAAGGCAGAAAATCCCACAAGATCTGCTTTGAACTGGGTTATCTGAGCCCACACTCAGATAATGTGGGATTTTCTGCCTTGATATTCTGGAACGGGCCTGTCCAACAGGCGGCCCACAGACCGCACACGGCCCGCCAGCCCGTTGCCTGTGGCCCTCCTCTCCTTCGAAAAAAATTATTTAAAAAAGAAAAAAAATTACCGAAAAAATATTAAAAATCAAAAAAAATGTGCTCATGCGCCGCTTCTGACGCTGGCGTGACGCTTTGGGAGGGAGGGCGGAGCCACGGGGGACTCCCCATGGCTCCGCCCTCCCTCCCTCCCAAAGCATCACGCCAGCATCAGAAGCGGCGGTTTTGCCCGCTTCTGGTGCTGGCGTGACGCTTTGGGACAGAGGATGGAGCCATGAGGGGTGTTTACTCCCAGGGAGCGTAGGAGGCAGGAGAATCGCGTTCCCCTCCTCCTCCTCTCTCTGGGAATAAACCGGGACCCTTGTCCCGGTTTATTCCCAGGGAGAGGAGGAGGCAGGAGAATTGTGTTCCCCTCCTCCTCCTCTCCCTGGGAGTAAATTGGGACTCCCTGGGAGTAAATTGGGACCCATGGTTTACTCCCATGGAGTGGAGGAGGCGGGGACTCGCATCCCCCCCCCTCCTCTCCTTAGGAGTAAATGGGGTAAATGGTGAGAGGAGGGTGGAAGGTGCGGCCTGGCACCCTCCCCTCGCCAACCGGGTGTTAATATTAACCCTCGTTTGGGTGACAGATGCTGAGGGGAGGGTGGAAGAGTCCCCCGTGGCTCCGACCTCCTTCTCAAAGCGTCACGCCAGTATCAAAAGCGGGTGAAAACAGAGGAGGAGGGGGCGTGGCTGGGGGCGTGGCTGGGGGCGTGGCCAGG